>OZ005654.1:21249986-21724986 GCA_963930645.1 Salticus scenicus
CGTTGGTTCTTAAATGCGTTACACAATATTATATATGTTTTCTACAGGAACGAATAACTCTAATGCAATATTCACCGTGCATATTTGCATGAATCTATGGCATAGCAGTAATATTTTCATCGAATATTCACATTACTGATGATATTCTATAATCAGTGGTTATAGTGTGAGGTCTGCGCCCCGGCATCTGTTGCAGCAGACCCCATCTTATACTTAATTTAAGAAATAAGTTGATGAGACTCTTAAATAAATGTGAACAAAACGAGTTTATTTAACTCTAAAATATTGGGGGGAATTTACCCGACAAGAAACTCAGAGAATAATCATATAAATGAATTATAGAAATATAAAGTTTTAGCTTAACACTAGTGAATGATTAGGTCAGGTGAAAAGCTTGCTGCTGCTCTCAAGAAATAACTCTTTGACTCTCAAAGAAACATATCACTACGCAAATCTAAATCACACTCGGAAAACTATCTCTTGAAATCTGCTCCACCAACATAACAAATTATCTCGTAGTACTCATGCCACCACCTCACTTATTTATCTACCTTGAAAAGCGATAACCTTCATCACTTCAATTTCCCTAACTTCAATAACCTATCATATTCATAGAGCTTACGCAAATTGCGCAAGGTTTACTCTCCTTTTAGTGGCTCTATGCCGGCGTAAACTCATCCTGACTCCATTCTATTACGTCACTCTGTGCTGGTAACAGATTTCGTGTTTTCAATCTCCGATCAACATTCCTTCACAAGTGGCTACACCATTTTGCCTCAACTCCGGAGCTGCGCTACAGCACCTAGAATATACAGTGTGACAAGCGCTTATGATCGAATGCTTAAAATACTGCTTAAAAAATTAAGCGTCCCAGATGGCGCTTCAATCGAATTTTTTACTAAAATCGAAGAGCTGATTGGCTTTTGTCAGTTTCGTCTGCTCAATCGCATGATTTAAGCACATAATTAACCAATAGGGAGTCTCGGTTTTAAATTCGTGGCACTAGCTTCGATTACAGTGACATCTGGTGAGAGGCTTAATATTTGTAGTACAATTGTATTTGACCCTTTCCACGCTTTATTCTAGACGCTGCAGCTACGCTACGATTTTACTCTCCATACCGCTTATTTCCAGTGACCTGCAATTGACTCAACATATTACCTTACAATATAAGCAGTACACTTTATTGTGCAACTCAACAACTCTACATTAAAACAGTTTAAGCTGTTTATTATTGCTTTTTATTCCAAATTTTAAGTGAGTCTTGACCTATATATCTTTTTATTTGTTCAAATTTTAAAAAGGTGTATTGAAAACCTTGATGATTATAATTAAAGGTGACACGCAGGTGAACACAATAGTAATCGGAACAGGCCAAATGGGTACACATTGATACTCACGTTCAAAAAAAATATATATATATATATATGGAATCACTGGCATCATCTTAACTATGTCAGATAATATTGATGGTAGTAATATAATTATCAAAGAAGACCAATGACTTGCCCTTCATCGCATTTGACGATTTCTTCCGTTAAAAATACATTAGGGCAACGATTATCAATACTTTCCAAAAATTTGGATAATTATATCTTTGAAAGTTTTTTAGAAAACAGAATCACTTATAAAATTAAGTATTTCTCCGCTTCGATAAGTCTATGCGTCTGTATTGCAATTTTCTACTATTGAATATGATAAGATCCCATAGTATTTTGATATTTTACTATAAATATATTTTTAAACTGGCATTAATAAGTTTATTTTTCTGTGAATGAAATAATGGCAACTCTATAGATTTTCTACGTTGAGATGTTGTCCTAAGATTTAACTTCTGAACAAGAATTTCAATGCAAATATTTTTGTCAACAAGTACCAGAACACTGCTTTAATTGTGTAAACATCTTTTAGTGTACGACAGTGATCAACTAATATTTTCTATGATTGATTATTATATTAGAGAAAGTATTCTAACACAATATATTTTTAATACTCAGCAAAATTTACGAGTAAAAATATAAAAATACATTATCATAAAAAAAAAAAAAAAAAAAAAAAAAAAAAACAAATAAAGGAAATGAATAGATATATATCCAAAAATTACAGAAAAATAATCAGTTCTTTTAACACTCTCTTATAATAACTGTGTGTAAGTGTGAAAGTTTTTATGCTTATACAAAAACTCTGGGATATTTTAATGAACAAAAATATTTTCAAACAGGAACTTTTATTACTTATATTGTTTTATTGCTGTCAGGTTTTCAATACATTACAGTGAAACCCCGATCTATCGTTCCCACATCCATCGGTTTCACGCAATGATCGTTTTATTACTATGGTCCCTGCACAAATTGTATTTAAATAACGTTAATGCAACTCGCATCTATCGTGCTTCAAAAAGTCCTTTTGCCGCATTCATCGTTGTAAAATTTTCTACTGAAGGTCAAGTGATTCCATATGGCATACAAACTGGAATTACTTCTTTCATCCTAAAATATCTCTTTTCTCCATTCCCATAGAGGATAAGAATTGTGATGCCATGTCTCCGGACCATCAATTCATTTTGTAATTTCAGCATGGCAGGAAATATAGTAATCCAGAAAATTGTTTCGTGAAATGTGGTTACGTGCGAAAAAAATGATGAAGAATACCAAACAGAAGGGGAAGAAAATGCTGATGGTGCTGATAATGCAGAACGTCTTGTACATTTTTTTTTTATAATATATGTATTAATCAAGGCGTTGCACTTTCGATATCCTAAAGCGTAAAAGAAATGCGCGATTTCAAAAATTCAAAATAATCGCAAAGAAATAAAGGATAATTTTCACGCCGATGACGTAATTATGACGTTTAAAAATGCAAGCTCTTTTATATAAGCACATGAAATTACAGAAAAGGACCAGACATTTTTTTTTTTTTTTAATCTGGAAAATTTCCTGTTTAATTTATAAAAGAAACTAAAAACTCAACATAAAATATTTGATTTTTAAAATAAAATTTTACTTAATGTTTTAAAACATTGATTTATTTCTTTGAAAGCTTGGAAGATAACAAATTAGTTTTTTATTAATAGTACACTGCATACATTGTTTGTACTAATCCATAAACATTGTTTTCACCTGGTTTTGACTGTAACCCGAATTCGTCGTTTTCTTGCTTTCATCGTTTTTTTTTTTTTTTTTTTTTTTTTTTTCACGCACCCCGTGAAAAACGATTGGATCGCGGTTCTGCAAATAATTTGCAGAATAATCATATTTTTGAATGTTCCCTTTGAGGTTTATATTCACGAGATTTTATTTTATTTTATACTAGCCGCCTTCGGCGACCAGGTTGTTCGCGATCCTTGAAAAATTCGACTTTATGAAACCCCCGCTCGATGGCGCATGCGGCGCTTTACCCCCGTTTCAGATCTTACAGCTGCTTATTGACATATAGTGAAAATAGCTTTATTGTAAAATTTAATTACAGTAAATTTCCGCTCGGTAGCCTGCGGCGCCCTTTTCCCTTTCCATATCTGAAACAGCCTGTTCGCTCACCATGTTATGATTTTTCAAATTTCTGACTTTAGCAAAGTCCCGCTCGGTGGCGACTGCGGCGCCTTATCCGCGTTTTACAACATACAACACCTCCCTCGCTCATTAGAATTTAAAATATTACAGCATCATCTGGCGGTAGAAATTTCTGTAATCTACTGTTCAATTCCAAATCAATATGCCTTTCAAATGATGTATTACTAATTGATTACTGTCCCAACAAACACGGAGGTAATGGCCCACTTGTGGCTATGTTACCTTTGGCCATAAGCAACTTGTAGCGGCCCGCTATCGGTGGCCGTAACGGCAACGTAAAAAAAGTGTCACGCCGGCCTCAATATGGCCAAATTAAGTTTGGCCGCAAGTACAGTAAGCTGCCCGCCATCATGCCACTAATGGCCAACATAAATGAAAATTAGCCAAAACATGCCCATTATCATGACATTAATGCTTAACATAAATGAAAGCTAGCCAGAACTTGCCCACCATCATGTCATTAATGGTCACGATAACTGAAAATTAGCCGAAAGATGCCCACCAACAAGCCACTAATGGTTGACAAATTGAAAAATTGGCCAAAAGTTGCCCACCATCATGCCATTAACAATTAATATTAAAGAAAATTAACTGAAAGATAGCCACCAACCAGCCACTTGTGGTTGATAAATATGAAAATTGGCCGTAAGTTATCCGTTATCAAGCCACTAATGGTTGACAAATATGAAAATTGGCCGCAAGTTACCCATTATCAAGCCACTAATGGTTGATAAACATGAAAATTGGCCGAAAGTTACCCATTATCAAGCCACTAATGGTTGACAATTATGAAAATTGGCCGAAAGTTACCCGTTATCAAGCCACTAATGGTTGACAATTATGAAAATTGGCCACAAGTTACCCGTTACCAGGCCTCTACTGGCTCCCAAACATGAAAATTGACTGCAAGTTGCCGTTATCAAGCCACTAATGGTTGACAAATATGAAAATTGGCCGCAAGTTACCCGTTATCAAGCCACTAATGGTTGACAATTATGAAAATTGGCCACAAGTTACCCGTTACCAGGCCTCTACTGGCTGGCAAACATGAAAATTGACCGTAAGTTGCCCGTTATCAAGCCATTAATGGTTGACAAATATGAAATTGGCCGCAAGTTACCCATTATCAAGCCACTAATGGCTGAAAATATGAAAATTGGCCGAAAGTTGCCCTCCATCATGCCGTTAACAGTTAACATCAATGAAAATTAGCTGAAAGTGGCCCGCCATCATATCATTAACAGCCATTATACATAAAAACTAACCGAAAGTTGCCCACCATCAAGCCACAAATGGTTAATATTAATAAAAATTGGCCAAAAGTTTCCCACAGTGTTACTAGCAATGGCCAAAGCTCAAATTATTCCACTGGAAAATTTGTTACCAGAATTATTCATCACTTAATTTTTTTGAAATTCCATTTTCACATTCAGAAAATTCAACATCCATTAAATTAGTACTAATTTTCTGAAAAATTTATAAATTTTTCATATTTTATATTTAAAAATGTGAAAATTTAACTGTTTGTTTTAACTGTGAAATAAAATATTAAAAAAATGAACTTACAAAACAGAGTACTAATTGTATGGATGTGAATTTTCTGAATGAGAAAACAGAATTCAATGAAATGCATTATGTGAAGTCATTGTGGTAACAAATTTTCCAATAAAATAGCTTTGTTTTTCTCTGCCAGTGAACATAAGTATTATGATCTTAAAGTTATATATGGATTTGTTACAGTCATAAAATTGTTTTCAGAAGAGCAAAGTCTGCATTTCTGGTCAATTTTCAATGAGGAGAACTATTAGTGGCGTATCTGTAAAAAATATGCTCAGAAAATGAGAGAAGCACTTCTGTAACATATAGAAATTTTCAATGTTTCACTCAACTACTGAGAATATTTTCAGAAAGCAAAAATTTAATCTATAATAATAAAAGATGTTTGTCTCTCTGTCTGAGCATCTATACGTTCAGCCCCTATTGAATGCAGAACTACAATATTTGACATACGGGTGCTCAGAAGCCTACCTGAGTGCATAGTGAAAAAATAATTTAAAAATTTTAATTGGTTCCGGAGATATTAATTAAAATGTCGACCCATGTCAAATGAAAAGGCGATCTCAATGACTGAGAATTCACCGCGATTGCATAAAAATAGATATTTTAACGGAGTTAAAATCAGGAAAAGTGGAAAATAAATTAGAAATATTAGTTCGATTGTTACGAATTTGGCACAAAATGAAAGGGGATTTTTTTTCCTAATCTAAGAGTGCAAGTGGCTTATCTCTACAGCAATTAGATTTTTTAAAATGAACTAAAGTATGAAATTTAGTTGCCAACAGGCAGTTATTTCATTTATCAAGGATTCTGCAGTGCCAGGTGCTAGACATGCTGACTGACTATTCTTCCGGTCGGGAAAAATTGCTTTTGTTTTTCGCCCACGTGACAAAGTACTGGAAATTAAAAAAAAGCAGTTTTTGAATTTTTTGAATTTAAAAAATCGATCAAAAGCAGAACTTCGAAATTGCCCGTCATTATGGCTCACCTGTATGCAGTTAAAAAATCTAAAGTATAGCTTTAAAAATAAAATAAATAGACATATTTATTTAAATTCATTTTTATTTCATCTGTTAATGACACCAAAAGTTACTTTTATCAGAATATTATTGATTTTTTTTTTTTCCCTTTTTTTTTTTTTTATGAATTCGGTTGTAAAAAAGCAGGTTTTGGAATTCTTTTTACTTTTCAAAATAAAAATATTTAATTTTGCTGCATTTCAATGCATATGTGTGCAAAATTAACATTTCAAACACAGTAATTTATAAAAACTGATTACAATATCTGCGATACCCACCCTTAAGGCTGTACATCAGTCAGATTCCCTCTCTCTTTCTTCTCATTTTATTCAATGGGATTTTTGTTGCTCCGTTTTATAAAAATCTCATTCAAAAATGAAATTTTTCTAATTCTGTTTCTTGAATATTACTCTTTGAACATGTTGTATTTAAGCTTAGTGGGTAATTAAAAAAAAGAAAAAAAAAATCACTTAGAGATCCAAACTTACTTATAAGTTTACTTATTGAAATAAAATATTTAAATTGATTTTTTCGAAAAATTACTAAGCTAAATGATGACCTGTTCAAAAAGTAATATTTAATATTAAAAAAAAAAAAAAACAGATATCGAAAAACTTTATTTTTGAATGAGATATCCTTTTGAAACGAAGCAACAAAAATCCCATTGGATAACATGGGAAGAGAGAAAGGGCTCTTTTAATAAATTAACAATGAAAAAATATTTTCAAATGCAATATATAGCACTTGCATAAATCTCAGTTAAAATCCAGTGTTGATTGTAGCTCACAGTAGAGAATCTAAGCATCAAATCTTTATTATAAAAAAAAAAAAAGGAAGAAGAAGCTTTACATGTTCTACTAAAATATAAAATTTTAACACTGCATTAAGAAATGAAATATTTACCACAATTTAATCATGTTACATTATATATATGCAAATACTTTTCTCATTTTTAATAAGCAAGAGTGAACTGAAACTAGGCTCGTAAATACTAAATCTAACTGAAATAAATGTAAGACTACAACATTTTTTATAAATAATGCAAAAAATCCAAGGAGCTATAGCCAGATTCTCATGTAAAATGTTTGTAGACCTTTAAAAAAAAAAAAAAAAAAAAAAAAAAATCAACAAAGATTATATTTTATTAGTTTTTTAATATTTAAATCACTTTTTTCTCTTTTAAATATTTTATTCTGATAGAACTATGCTGGAAAAATCCTTTTTTTTTTTTTTTTTTAACTTACTATTAATAATAACAAATTAAAGAGAAAGTTCTTAAGTCGAACAATTTAATACTTAAAAAGGATATTTTTATCTGTTCTTTTAAAAGTAAAATAGATGAAATGTCATCATGCAACAGTAGAATCTAACACATTTATGAGTCAATTGGCAATAGGATATATTAATTTTATTAGCTTAATGCAGTTAGAAAGAAACATATAACTTTTTTTTTTTTTTTTTTTCATATTAAGCATTAACAAATAATTTAAAAATTTAAACTAAAAGACTTAATAACTTGAGACTTTAAATGATTTTAAAGTCTCCCAAAAAAATGACCGAGTTTTTCCTGTTTTTACAATAAACTGTGAAACTAACTGATCTTTCCAAGTTTTCATTAAAATTACAGGTTTTGTAGCAACCCTGTCATTTTCTAAGTAAAAAAAAATAAAAAAATAACTTAAGCTTTTTCTGTGTGTGTGTGTGTGTGTGTAAACTTTGCTTTGTAACAAACAAAAACCAGTAACTTCAAAAAATTTCATTTATTTCTTTCCACCTAGTTAATAAGAAGACTGACTTTTTCCAGATCTGATCCTCCTCACAGCAGCTAGAAAAAGAAAGAATAAAATAAATACTTATTTACATTAAAAAATCTTGACATGTGAAGCATACAATCTGTAATTAAAATACAATGCTTTTATGAGCTTTAAATGATAGCTCAGTTTGTTCCCCTAATTTATTTCTTTTTTTACTCATATATTCTTCGCATAATCATTAAAAAAAAAAAAGTTTGTCAATATAAAGAAAACTATGGGATTCAAGAAAATTATATATATATATATAAACATACCGTAAAATACTGCTCAAGCACCCCCTCAATCTTTCTTTGGAAGTCAGGATATGTTCAGAGAGAGGACGGGTAAACAAAAAAATTGGCAAAAGTATAGAAATTAACAAGTATTTTCCAGCTGAAATTAAATATGGTTAACCTACATTCAACAATCTGGAATAGATAGCTAAACTTTCCTCACTTCCAATAAATTGTTTTTAAAAAATTGCCGCTATTTTAGGAAGCTTATTACAGTGCCACCGCTATGACAGAAAACGCAAGACATGAGACATACAGTGCGTTGCATGAATATAAACGCACCTTTTCCAATAACCAGAAATAGTAATTTTTAAATTTTAAAAGAAGGAATGTGACTTACAGTTATTGCATATTACTAACAACTGAATAAGTTGCTTTGAGCACGTATGTTTAGGCTCATGCAAGCTTATGTAAATGAGTGTTTAAGCATTTTCTTATTTTTTCTGTTTTTTGTTTGTTGCGCGAAATTAAACGCACTCTGTATTTTGTGTTTAAAATTTATCAGAGCCACCGGAATTAAACTAAAACACTGACAGTCATGTTGCTAAAGTACTCTAAAAACAGTTTTAATGCTTGAGTGCAAAATTTACGGAGTTTGTTCAGGATGGTAAGAGGGGAAACTTTGACAGTAGACGAGAGGATAAAAATCGACTTTATGCATCATAAAGGCAATCGTGAAATTGGGCGCCAAATCGGAAGAAGCGAGAGTGTTGTGCTAAATTATATAAAGAAAGTACAAAATGATAGGAAAAAAGCGTATAAGAAGCGAACAGGAAAGCTTACCAGTTACGACAAACATCGAATATGCAACGTTGCAAAGAATAAGAATATTTCCTGTGTGAAGATAAAGGCTCAATACAAGCTGGGTGTTTATCGGAAAACCATATGGAGAACTATCAAAGCTGCAACATTCATTAAATTTAAGAAAATGAAGGCGAAACCACCCCTCGCTCAAAAGCACAAAGATATGCGGTTGGAATGGGCAAGAAAATGGATTCTAGATCGACAAAATGGGAAAAATTCATCTTCTCCGATGAAATAAGTTTAATCTCGATGGCCGGATGGATTTCATAGCTACTGGCACGATTTGAGAACCGAAGAAATGTACTGTTCAAAACGTCAATCAGGAGGTGGGTCTGCCATGGTGTCGGCAGCCATAGGTTTTAAAGGGACTTTCGAATTAGAGTTCGTGGATAACACTATGAACTCTGTAGATTATGTCCAGATGCTCACAAGGAATCTCCGCCGTCAAGCAAGCTGGAAGAAATTATATTTTTCAAGATTGTGCATCTGTACCTACAGCACATATCGTGAAAAAATGGTTCCGAGGCAGTAAAATTAAAGTTCTGCATTGGCCCTCAAAAAGCCCCGATTTAAACATAGTGGAGAACATATAGGGTATTCTGGCTTGCCGTGTTTACGTAAACGGAAGGCTGTTTAGCACGAAAGATGAACTAAAATCAGCCATTCTATTAGCTTGGAAGACAATCAGCTTGGATGACCTCATGCCACTGTATCAGTCAATGCCAAGGCGTTTACTGGCTGTTCTAGAAGTCCATGGTGGCTTTACAAAGTATTATATACAATATTTGTTTCTCAGTTATTTATTTTTTACATGTGCGTTTAAATTCATGCAACATGTACTTTTGACATAAATTCAATAAAGTTATGTTTTAAAAAATCATATTGTTCTTTCATCGTTTTGACTCGTATTTTCATTTCTTGAATAATACACATACCGTTTGCATCAAGTGTCACCTATTCATATTTTTTTTATTACACTTCTATACCATTCTAATTCTTAAAGCTAAGGTGCGTTTATTTTCATGCAACACACTGTATATTGCTGTTTCTTTTCAAAATAGTATTGTTTAAAAATTCCAAGTCTCCTGATTTTTAATAGAAAGATTGCAATTTCTAATTTTTCTCCCTCCATAGCATAAATGTCCTTTTAAACATGCTTTATTAAATTCTAGAATTTAAAGAGGGAGATGTAAAATATTTTTACCTTTTGTAAATAGATTCCAGAACCTATAAAGAAGTAGAATTGTTCAATATCTCTCACTTATAATTTTGTGATTTCCAACCCCCCCCCCCTCCTAAAAATCTGATTAAATGCTCTGCAGAAGCCTTATGATTTCCAATCTTTCTCCATATGCAGCATAAATATCATAATTTTTGCAAGCTTGCTTTATTAAGTTTTAAAACCTATAAAAAGGTAAAAGCATTCAATATCATCGATTCATTTAATTTTTGTTGTTTCTTTGAATATATACAAGATTTTGCATCCATTTCAACGTTTGATGATCTTGTCCCACTTTAGTTTGAGCACCAGTATTTTTGTAAATGTGGTTTCTTACTACAAACATTTAACTAGTCAAACAAAATTATGAACAAAAATTTTTATCTTGTGTGACACCAAGAATATTGCATAAAACTCTTTTGCTTACTTTATGTATTATTAAAATTTCATAATTACAATGCTTTGATCTTATCTATCCCCCATAGCAGAATACTTTTGAATGTTCTGCAACAAGATTTCCCGGTGGTCAAACATTTTTGACAGGACACATACACATTTTACAAATTTACTCTCAATATTACTTACACACACATATATATACATAACAGCATAAAAATTAATACTAAATTGATATTTAAAAATTTTACTTAACTTGTAATAAAAAAAAAAAAAAAAAAAAAAAATCAGAAGGTTGTGACCACCACATTACTTTTTTCTATATAATTTTACACAAATTCATGCACTACAAGTTATTTATTAAATTATTATTTATGGAAATTTTTTTTCATAATAAGTACAGACGAGTTTTTATCTGACAGAATTATAACACTAAATGCCGAAAAGAAAGTTTTGTGCCAACATAAGAAGAAATGTGATTTTTTTTTTCTAACTTTTTGTTAAAGAATAGAAAAAAAAAATTATAACTTAGTTTTAAATTATCACAGATCTATTGTTGAACCATTTGTCTTAAAGTATTTAAAAGTTTTTCGAAAGACATCCATATTGAAAATTTACATCCTGAAAGGATGGGGGGGGAGAAGCAATGCTAATTTACTAGTACTATTACATCAATAATCCATATTAACTTTACAATTACACATTAAAAATAACTTGTATAACGTACATTTGTGAAATTTTGTCCTATAATGTCATGTTAAAATTTTTTTAATTGAGATCACAGTGCCATCTGTTGAGCGATTGATCTCCCAATCTAATCAGCATCTGTGTAGGTCAGGGTTTAACTAAATACCAAGATTGGTTAAATTTCCTTGATTAGTTCTTGAGATACAGCATCCACAAAATTTATGACACACACAGACAGACATTTTAGAGTTCAAAAATTTTCATAAAACAAATACTTCCTCTCTCTCTATATATATATATACAGTGTCCATTCTAGGCAGAATTAACGAAGCGCTGCACCCTGTTTGCCCTTCAGATAAAAGAATTCTGCCTCGATACCCTTTGAACTTGATTGTGCAACCCGAAATTTGAAAATGCAAGAAATGATCGAAAAAGAAAAATTTCAGAGTAAAACCGACGAACAATTTGAAGGAAATATTGATTTCAGAAACAAATTCTTATGAAAATTGTCTGTTGATTTAATTAATAAAAATAGTCTGCTTATATAAAAAAAATATATATATATACACTGGAAACCTTTTATATGTGGAAGCCTAAAAAAAAAAAATGAATCACCTGATAGGTTAGCATTACATCATTGTTTTTGTATCTAATTTCGTTCTATCCATTAGAAAATGTTAATTTAAATTTGTCAACTTGCATTCTTTTTGATTTTGAACACCTAAAACTAATCCAATATAGCAGTTTTTGCCAAGATTTGATTTTTTTCTATAAGTATTTCAATATTAAAAGTGCTTTCAAGTGAAACAGCATAATGACCACAAGCTTCAGGATAAGGCTGACTTCTATAATTGAAAAAAAGATAAGTCTTTTTTATATTTTCTTATTTATTTTAACATTATTTGAAAACAATCAATAAAGTGCTAATATTAATGTAAATAAATTAAAAAAATAAATGAAAATAAAAAGAATTAGAGCTGAAACTGAAAGCCATTCAGTGCATTTTAATTATTTATTACTCAAATGCGATTTTGGAGATGTAGTACGAAAATATGCAAAATAAATGAATAAATTAGGTAAAGCAAAATCAAGAATAAAATATATACATATATTAAGTGGATACATAAATATTTCATGATTAATCCAAGCTAAAGAAATTACCAAATTTCAAATTATTTTTGTTATCTAACTAAAGTGCCACAATAATCCTCACACAGATCACATAAACACTTTAACAGAGTGCGGAGTTATGTAATCAAAGTTCTAAGAAGGAAAATAAATATGTTTATTTTAAATGACAAACGGCATTGCATCATTACATAGCCGGAAAAAACGCCATGCATCTAAACATCGCCAAAGAATAAGTTTTATTTCTACATATAATAAAAATGTCTATTTTGTTTTGTGTATGCTGGTTGCTTTGTTGGCAAACGGATGCCAGCAAAATAAAAAATAAAAACACACATATTCAGGTACGTTTTGACCTTTCATGATGTACCTCGTTGCTTGATTTTCGAATTTTTTTTTTATTACAGTTATAAAAATTATAAAAATATGAAATTTGACTTCATTTTATGTTTTTTTTTTTTGGCGATGTTATGACATGGTAGCTTTTGCAGATTCCCTCTCGCAGACAATCGTTTAATTGAGAAATTAGCCACGATAAAGGTAAATTTTGTTAACAAGCCATAAAGCGATATATTTTGACGACCCACCGCAAGAAGATAACGTTGTTTTGTAGTGAAATAATGGCTTATTTCAGCATATAATTTAAACGATTAAATATAAATTTTATCGACAAATCGATCTCATATTTCGATAGACTTTCGTATTGTGTATTATGGCAATCACGCATAAAAAAGCAATTCTATTATTTTTTGTGAAACAATTGCATATTTCGGTATTTATTTTTGAAAAATATACAAAATTTAACAATTAACAGTAAAATAATAACCTTTATTGGCAATTAATGCTATTACATAAATTTTAAAAATTAGCAGTAAAATGATTCCATATTTTGGCTAATTTATTGCATACATCGGGAATTATCTTTGAGAAAAAGTGCAGATTTCACTGAACACCGTGAAATAAAGCCTATTTCAGAAAATAATTGGGTGATTAAAGTAACTTTAATAATTAGCGGCGAAAGGATTGATGGTTTCAACAATAAGCCACAAAACATCCAGATTTTCGGAAATCACCTTTAAAAAAATGGCAATTTTTAACAATTAGTACCGAAATAATATAAATATCATATTTTAGGAATTAGATACGTTTAAGCATAACTTTTTTACAGTTAGTAGTGAAATGATACCGTATTCCCGAATTAGGCCACAAAGTTATTTCTGAATTTGGGATTCATATTTGAAAAAAAAAAGGAACTTATTTCATCGATTAGCGGCAAAATAATTGAGAATTTGAGATTCAACTTTGTAAAGAATACGAATTTCATAGACTAGGGGGCGAAATAATGCAATCGGCCACAAAAATATCATGAATTTCAGGAAGAACTTTCGGCAAAGGAGAGAAAAAAAAAAAAAATGCGAGTTTCATTGATTAGCAGCAAAATAGCAGAAATTAAGAATTAGTTGTGGCTAAATGTAAATTTTGACTACAAAAGATTGACAGTTAGCGGTAAGAATAATCTCATATTTCCAAATTCATCTGCAAAATTTTTGCCTATTTCGGTAATCAGCTTTGAGAAAAAAGCTCAAATTCCCACTATTATCAGCGAAATAATTGAGTATTTAGGAATTTAACTTCACAAACATAAGAAAATTTATTGATTAAGAACAAAAAAAATTACGTATTTCGGTTCGGCAATCAATCGTAAAAATATCGTGCATTTTGGGAATCAGTTTTGAAAAAAGACAGGAATTTTATCGATTAGTGGTGAAATTACGTCATATTTTAACAAATCGTTGACACTGTAAATTTTGTTAATTGACAGTCATCTTGCATATGCTGTGTAGTTTTTTCTTTTTTTTCCCCCTCCCTCCAAAAGTTTCTAAATAACAAGGGACATTATTTTAATCTATATATATATATAAATGAATGTTTGTCTGTATGTCCTTTATAAAATCGTAAACGGCTTGACCGATTTCGATCATTCTTTTTTTGTTTTTTTCCTTATAGGTCAGGGATGGTTTAGGAAAAAAAAAAGGAAAAAATTCGCCCCCCAAGGGGGGGGGGGCAAAACATGAATTCAAAAAATCCTTCATTATCTCAAACAAAAAAACAGATATCCGTAAAATTTTTGCTTTAAAATATAGCTAATATAAATGTCTAAAAACCAATTTCTGGAATTTTCGAAATTCGGCCCCCAAGGGGGGGGGGGGTCGGGAAACGGGATTTCACATGTGTAAAACGTGATTTTGCATAATCCTATATATCTCAAACAAAAAAAAAAAAAAAAAAATAAACAGACATACGTGAAATTTTTGTTATAAAATATAGCTAATACAAATATCTAAAAACCAATATCTGGAATTTTAAAAATTCAGCCCCCCGGTGGGGCAGCAGGTGGGGTTTTTGTAAAATTATTAGGAGGTGCGGGAAGGGGGGGGGCTATGGGCAAAAACAAATAGAAATGCAGTTAGGCCGTTCAAAATTGGTACAGATTGGTTTTAGAGGCCTGCAAGTCGAATGGGGATATTTTCGAAAGTGTAACGTTATTAGGAGGGACGGAACGGGGGGCGAAGGGGGGAAGTAACAGAAATAAGAGTTAGAGCATTTTGAGAATTTTTTCCGAAGGCAGTGAGAACCCGGTGCAACATTTTTCCTAATCAGATTTTCTTTCGCTTTTTTTTTTTTTTTTTTTTCCCCCCACGTGATAAAAATTAATGCAATTTTGAGAATTCAGTTATTATAGTGATTCATTTAAACATAGGGTCCACAGAAGCAGGCGAAGCCTGCTAGTTTCTTTATATATATATATATAAAAAAATGTATAGACCTTAAAAAAAAAAAAAAAAAAAAAAAAAAAAAAAAACATTCTTATATATTTTATTGCATAAATATCTTAGAGAGAGACAATATATACTTACTACTCCTTATAGAATTCCATGTAATTTTTATAATTTATGGAAAAAAATACTTAAAGCATCTATATGTATATTAAAGCTAGCAATAATTTAAAAATATTTGTAGATTACAATTAAAATATTTTTAAATAAAGTTTATGTAAAAAAATAAATATTTTGAAATTATTTAAGTAAAATTCTTGAATTGCAAATATTTTACCACAAATCAGCTTTTAATTATTTTATTTATACTTCTATGAAATTTTAACTCTTTTGGTGAAGTAGATTTTGAGCTACACCTGAAGACCCAATTTAAAAGAGAAAAATGAAATTATCATTAAAAAACTCACAAGTCCCAATAAGTATAATAACTAAACTTATTGACCAAGTAACTTTATTTTGTGGACTGTACATTTAATAAACCATTTAACAAGTGGTGAATAAAGTGCCCCATCGGCTATTAACTCTCGAAGCGCTATCGTCTCGCTGCGAGACGACTCGTAAAATCTATATAACAACTCACAAAATCAAGATATCAATTGATTTTATATATCTGCACGGTGCCTTAAAAAATGCTTAGCACTTAAGAGTGAAACGATCAGCACTTGGAGGATTAATATGTGCCCTTTTACTCTAAAAAAAGTGCCCTTTTAGCTAAATCCACCCTGCCCTTTTTTTAAAAAAATGTGAACACTATTTTAAGGTTATTGAAATTTTTATTTTATATAGCTAGTGTTAAATTTCTTTTTACATATTAAAAGAATTTTAATGATTTTAATTACTAAGTAAAATGACTTAAATTACTAATTATAATTGTACTAAGAATGAAGGGGTTATAAAACAAAATTTCTCATAATTTTAGGTTTTAGATATACGATAAGAATGACTTCAAGTCAAAAAATGTTACAAGATTACTTATCTGCATATCCATAAGGCCACAAGATTGTTTTTTTTAATTTTCTTTTAGCCACACTAAGATACTGCATGCGAACCATCATCAAATTTGGCGACTGCTAACATCCTGTACAAAAAATATGAAAATTTCATTGCTTTAATTTACAGTTTGAAAAAGCAAGAGGAAAAGATTACTACACAAAAATGTATTAAAAAAAAAAAAAAGTACTGCTTACGTTCTTTGCAAACAGAATTTAATTTAGCATGATAGGCTTTATTTTAATATATTCTTCCATATAAAGGCATGCTGTAACTGTAATAAGTACAAAACTTTGAATAAACACCATAAAATACAATAGACTCCCCTCTGTTAAATTCTGCGAGTTTATTGCATTTTATGGTGTTAATTCAAAGTGTTGTACTTATTACTTTAAAATCAGTTCTGCAGTGATTTCTAATAATGCAGTAACTGTATTTTATTCCCTAGCATCATTTACTATATTTATTCATTAAAATTACTTTGGTATAGTATAGGTAGAGCTTTAACTTAGGAGCCCCTTGGCGGCTTTTAAATCTTTATAATTTTGATGATGAAGTGAGATGACTATTGCAATTCCGTAAGTAAAGACCTTAGCAGGAAATGTCTGAGCTAATTTGATGTCAAATTTAAAATTCTGCAAAAGGGTTCTATACTGAAGCTATTCTGATCTCTCTAGCATGATTTTTCTCAACTTTATATATATATATATATTCATTCTACTTAAATTCTATTTTATACTACTTAAAAAGCCATTTGTAATTTATACAACCAAAAGCTTAATTTATACCCCATGGCAATGCATACTACCTTGTTTAGTAATCCAAAGGAACAGGGGCCAATGGTTCATTCTACAACACAGTGCAAGATTATTTTTAGGATTTTTGAAATTTCTGGAATCTTTACATAACAAAATGTAAAAAAATAAATAATAAGACCACCATAGTTCTTCTTACCTCTTTCTTATAAGGTGCCTTGTGCATAGCCTCAACATCAAAATCTTCAGCCATGATAAATCCTGCAATTATAGGCAAAAATTCTAAAAAAGGAAAAAAATAAACTAAATTAATTAAATATGCTATTAACAGGGCTGCCACTCAATGAAGACTACAAAAATAGTCGCTTTAGTAGCCTTTCATAGGAAAAATAGTCTCCGAAATAAGTTTTCTGAAGCAGAAAATAGTTTTCGTTTCACAACCCCCCCCCCCCACCTCCTCAACAATTTCTTCTTTTATCCAATATTAATTTTATGATTATATAAAATAATCTGAATAATTAAGCAGTAATTTTCACTAACGTTAAAAAAAAAAAAAAAAAAAAAAAAAAAATCCTGAGTATTTTAGATTACTGAAATATATATACATATATATATATCAGCAACACATAATATAACCAGGTGATGCCAGCTGCTCTTGCAACCTAAAATTGGTTTAGCCTGATATTCACTTTCAATCCTTTGTTTTCTTTCAAATAACACACAATGGGTTGAATTTTAGTACTTTTCTAATATAATATTTCAAAAATTAGAGACCATAAGAGGTTATGTTTCTACTGATTGTGACAGAATTAGAATGCATGTGAATCCTTTGAATTGAGCTAAACAAGGTGTGAGAAAGATAAATTTCAATTTTCCAGATATTTACAATCAAATTTTTCTGAGTTTTAAAAGACAATTCACATTTTCCATGCAATTTCTGCTAGGTTGGAGATTAAAACTTTAATTCTTTCAGATCATTAATTCTAAAAGGTATTTGAAATTTAGAAGTAATGAGCACCAACGGAATGTTCTTAATGAAGAGATTTCTAAATCATCTATTGCTTCCCATTGATGATCTGTTGCTGTTTTTACGAAGCTTTTCAGATCTTTAAAAATTAAATAAATAAAAATCTGTTAATCTTTCTTCAACACTCACATAACTTTCTCTTGCTAAGTTTCTTTTGTTTCCTTCCCACACCCCCTTTCTTTCTTTCTTTCTTTTTTTTTTTTTTTGTAATTTTTTCCCCCCTTTGGTCACATCTATTTGTTTATTTATAATAGTTTTTTTTTTTTTTTTTTAATCTTGTCACACCAGTATTTATACTGATTTTCAGTCTTGTTTCAGTCTTTGTGATTTTCAGTCTTTCAGTATTTTGTTTTGTGCATTGTTGCTTTATTTGCTACACTTTACTTTACTTATAGCCTGATGAAGGGTCATGGTACTATTTTTATCTGAAACAAATGTGGTTTTTTTCTTCTTTCTTTTCTATGAAAGTAAGTCACTTTATTTTTACATAGAGAAATGGTTTTACCCTTAAGCAAGGTATTTTGCTGCTTAGAAACATGCAAACATCAACAAGGAGACATGTTATGAAAAATAACATTGCAATGACAAAAGTTTCACCCTTTCATGATATACAGTGAGTGGGTAAAGAAGTTAATAGGTGAAAAAAAAAAAAATTTTTTTTCTTTGACCAAACACTAAAATGAAAAACCTTCTTAAGGTAAAGGCCTATATAATTTATGAAATTAGCTTTAAAAAAAAAAAAAAAAAAGGAAAATGCTTGATGAAAATTTATATTTTTGTCGAAAGTTGTCGAAACAGAAAAAACTCACTGCTAATTAACAAAATTTATATTTAATTGCAATTTTCATGAAAGCTGATTCCCAAAATGTATTATTACTAACAAATCCTAGCGAATTTTTCACAATTTCTTTTTATTTACCTTTAAAATTTGAAACTAATAAGTCTTATACCAATTTCATCACCCAATTTAAATTTTAATCCATCAGAGGCCAAATTATTATTAGTTTTTGTAGGATGAAACGCTAATGATAGTTAAAACAAATCATCCAAAGAAAAGTTTCAAAATAAAATTCATGTTTGACAACCCAGTTTTCATATTTTCCCCAGGCAGGACACCTTTAGTACAGAACCCTTTTGATGATTTTTAAACTTTTGCTGCCATGTTGGTGATGCCTTTTAATTAATTTTTTTTTATTTATTCATTCTGGCATAAGTTTTTGTAATATATATATATATATATATATATATATATATATATATATATATATATATATATATATATTAGCACCTATTTTGATTATGCTTTTAATTATTGCATTTTTTAGTCAAGTTATGACAAAAGTTCCTATTTTACCATGTTTTTATTAACTTCAATTCTTGTTTGTTTGTTAAGTACAAATCTTGCAATCGATTTTTAACTAACTTCCCTACTAGCTAGACATCTGAAACTTTCAGAATAGCTCAGAACCCAATGACAACACAATACTTCGAAGCCCGATTTTAGAATTTTTGTTAGTTTTCTTTTAATTAATTAAAATAAATATGAAAATAATAACCTCCTAATAGCTTTAAAAATAGACATTAAAATATTAGCTATAATTTAATTGTTGCCAAAAAAATTTACAAGTTCATTTTCTTTTGATATAAAAATAAATACATCTAATTAAACGTGAACGTTAAAAAATTGTAAAAAGTTAAATTATGCATCTCACAAAAATTGACGTCATTATCACTTTAAAAATCTTATACAAATTGATAAAGTGCTCGTGTAGTTTTATAGCTATAACTCAACAGAAAATTTAAAAACATGGTATATAAAAAGTTTTTTTTTCTTATAATTATTGTTCATATATTTAAAAAGTATTGCTAGGTTTAAAATGATGCTTGCAAAGATTTTAAAGATGCAACTTTAAAAATAGATTTTTCTATAAAATGTCATCAGACAATTGCCATTTGTTTAATTAGATCACTGAACTGAGTCCATGTGCTTAAACATTGCTTATGTATTATTTATTTTTTTTAATAAATTATTTTTACATGGTGATTTTGAACAGAAAAATATATAAGAATGTCTTGTGGTAGCCACAGCATACTATTTTGCATTTGTTTTCATAGCTCATTCCCAAAATATCATTTAGCCGCCCCCCAAAAAAAAAAAAAAAAAATTCTTTTATAGCGCTTGATTGAGGAAATACGTCATGATTTGCATATGATTACTTAAGTAAACATTTTCTGTAAAAATTCCTTTTAAGATAAAACTTTGAGAAGGGGTAATTTTGGAGCAGGATTTGTTTTTAAATATAACCTCAGAAGTTGTTCTTTTTAGTTGCTAAATGTTTAAAATAGTTGTTTAAATTTTTCAACTGGTACCAAAATAGTTGCTTTTGCCTATATTTTGGCTAAAATAGTCACCATAGTTGCCTTTCCTTCAAAATAGTCTCTTTAGTTGCCTTTTTAGTCACCAGTGGCAGTCCTGTATTAATCAGGGTTATTTTGTCCACTTTTTTGTCAAAAGTCCGGGACGCTGGACAAAAGTGGAAAAAAACCACACGAAACTGGACAAAATAAAATCCTCTAAACTGTACATGTTCAATGCATAAAGCTATTCTGTTAAAACAATAAATTGCAATTTTAATTTCAAATTAGCAATTTTAGCAATAGAAATATTTTATTAAAAATTATTAATTTGATTAATGAAAAGTGTAATTTCATTTTAATCACAATAAACAAACAAACAAACAAACAATTTTTCACAAGCAGCATGATTGATTAATACATAGGTCATACACGATTATAATCTTAAAAATAATTTAAGTTGTTTCTTTGTTATTTTGTACTTAATATGGAAATATCTTATTTAACATTAAACCAATTATTTTCATTAAACCAATACACCATCGGCATTGATACATCATTACCCAGGTACGACGACTAAACACCAGGTCGATAGCATACGCTGACAAGAAGCAGTGTAAACCAACTCCCTAAAACAGCACAATAATTTAATACTGAGTTGTGAAACATGCACCTAATCAATCCCCTAATTCAACACATTATCTCAAAAAGTGGTGAGAGAAGCAGGAATCAAGACAGGGAAAGTTAGCCAGCATCAAAAGTAGAATTGGAGCCCGATTCTAGGACCAATTCTTTCACCAAAACATACATTAAAAAAAAAAGTTTCCTTAAAATTGAAAACGAACATTGCTAGTTAAAAGATATTGGTCGCCAATGCTGACCAGCTGACTGTATTTCACGAGCGCTGCACATACACACATTGAAGCTATTCTGATTTCTCTAGCACGATATTTCTCAATTTTATTTTAATTATTAAAAAAATATATATTCTACCAAAAGCTTAATTTATACCCCGTGGCAATGCATACTACCTTGTTTAGTAATTTAAAGGAACAGCGGCCAATGGTTCATTCTACAAGACAGAGCAAGATTATTTTTAAGATTTTTGAAATTTCTGGAATGTTTACATAACAAAATATAAAAAAATAAATAACAAGACCACTATAGTTCTTCTTACCTCTTTCTTAAAAGATGCCTTGAGCATAGCCTCAACATCAAAATCTTCAGCCATGATTAATCCTGCAATTATAGGTAAAAATTCTAAAAAAGGAAAAAAATAAACTAAATTAATTAAATATGCTATTATTCAGGGTTGTTATTTTGTCCACTTTTTGTCAAAAGTCCGGGACGCTGGACAAAAGGGGAAAAAAACACACGAAACTGGACAAAATAAAATCCTCTAAACTGAACATGTTCAATGCATAAAATTATTCTGTTAAAACAATAAATTGCAATTTTAACTTCAAATTAGCAATTTTAACAATAGAAATATTTTATTAAAAATTAATAATTTGATTAATGAAAAGTAATTTCATTTTAATCACGATAAACAAACAAACAAACAAACAAAAAAAAAAATCATGAAGAAAATGCTAATTACATTAGTTATGTACAGTTTGTAGATGTAGCAAAGTAAATCTGCTGTGGTGGACTGTAATATTAATCATACTGGATATTAAGATTTTAAAAAAAAAGTTATTTAATGCTATATCTAAATCTTTAAAAACAAAAGAAATAGACATGGCTTTTTAGCCAGAAAAAGATTTCTTGCATAATGTTGAGTTATCTCCAGTACAAAATGTTGACGATTAAAGAATAACTTAATCCCCCCCCCCTCCCCAAATGGACTTTTCAATATTAAAGTTTTTCACAAACGGCATGATTGATTAATACATAGGTCATAGACGATTATAATCTTAAAAATGATAAGTTGTTTCTTTGTTATTTTGTACTTAATATGGAAATATCTTATTTAACATTTCTATACTAGGTAAAAAAAAAAAATCTCATAAATGTAGGTAGAATGTTTTTATCAATTTATGTCCACAAGTCCTTTCAAAGCAAAGTTTTCATTTTTATATAACATTTTATGTGCAATACCAACATGTCATTTTTTTTATCCAAGAATTAAAAAAAATCAAATTTACATACTTAATCATTTGATAATTTTATATTCTTATTTTAATTTTCTAAAAAAAATATTACTTGGTAATAGAAATTCCATATGAAAAATATACAAAATTAAATTTTACTTCTACATAGAAAAGTTATTTTTTTATTTTTCACAAAAATAATGTATATAACTATATATATATATATATATATAACCAATTTGATAAATATGCAAAAACATTAAGAGAAATAATAAAAATGTTGAGTGACTCCAGTCAAATTTCAGAACTTTACAGAATGTATTCAATTTTTTTGGGTATCTCTGTAGAATAACTATTAGTGTTACATTCACCAAAATTTATACAGTTTGTGTGACATATACTTATAACTTGTATATGAATTTTAAAGCTCAATCAAATGAGGAATTCAGACACCATCACATTTTAAATAATTTCAGACTGTAGGCCATAATATTACAGAATTTTTCATTATTTCCCTGTAAAAAAACTATAAATAAGGGGTGGGGGGAGAATTTTTTTTTTTTTTTTTTAATGAATAAAATATTTTAAATTTATTAAAAAAAGAAAACTAAATTTCATAATCCAAAAAAATCAACAAAACTGCAGAAAATAAAATACTGGTAAATGATTCGTAAAACAATATTAAGTATAGTGTTAATGTATTTGCTGCTAATTTATTTAAATAATCATTTATGTAAATTTTAAATTTTATTTCATGCAATGAAAAATCTTAAATTTTTTAATGGTTCTCAAATGTAAATATCATAATTTATTCAAGGCAATATATGACCATGATTACTTGATAAGTTTTATAATTTGTAAAACGATATAGATAATGCAAGATTCTATAATATGCACTACTTCTGGGCCTAAGGTGTGCATTATAAAGATTCTCTACTGTATTAAGTTTTCTAGACTTGAATTAATTTGTGTTTTAAAGTTAATATGCAGGGTTGGTAAAAAAACAGGTTTTTTTCGTTTTAACCACGTTTTTATTAGTAAATGTTTCTCAGTCATATTATACATATTTGTAAATTAAATTACCACTTTCAGAAGTAGTTGATACTCTAATATTAATTATTACTTCATTTAAAAATAATTTAAATTAACAATAAACAGGTACGAGATTTTTTAAGCCTTTTTTGTAGGTTGTGATTTTCTTTCTGTAACAATGTACAAGAAACAAACCTTGTACTTTCTAAATCAAAGCTTGTACTTTCAGACATTAAATTGTGTTATATCTCATCTAATTGAATAAGTTTTTACTACACCGGTTGTAGAATCTTTTGCGATTAGAATTATTTCAACATTTTCCTATATTTAGATATTAAATTTTTTACTGTCATTTTCTTAATTCTACTACTGTAAAACAAAGCGATGCATAAATACTTGCATGAGAAATGTCAGGAAGATCTTACTTACATTTGCTTCGTTTTCACCATTTCACATTAAGTTGCTCCACTCCACGAACGAAACAAGACGCCATGTATGTTTACTTACTAGTTTTGACGTGATACAAAACGGTCTGCGCGTGCGCGAGATTAGCAGATTCAGGCATAGTTACGGTAGATGTAACAGGCCCGCTTCTCTTTAAATGATGCAAGGCCACAACAGTTTTCCCGGAATCCGATCTGCAGTGGCTACTCAGCAAGGAAAAGGCATCAGCTTCCCCTCACTGGCCCGTGATAAGTTAATCACCGACTGCCGGAAGTTCAGGCGCTCTATTTAAAATGTAGCAGTGGCATGATACCAGTGGCCACAAGTCTGTTTGGCCAGAACGTTTACAGCTTGTGGCCAGAAGTCTTGTGTTTGTTGGGGTATTACTAATTGTATTACTGATGTATTGTAAAATATTTTAGTTAGTAGCTGAGATATAAAAGAAAACCTAATCAGGACAACTTAAAACGTGTTAATCGGGTAAAATCTCGAATTCCACTTTCGATAATATATAAGAACTTTAAAATATCTTTCGAATGATGTATTAAAAATAATTTAATCATAATTAGAATTTCAAAAATTTAGAAATTAAAAATATTACAGCGCCATCTGCCGGTAGAAATTTCTGTAATCTACTATTCAATTCCAAATCAACAAAGCTTTCAAATGATGTATTACTTATGAAATTATTTTAATTAGTAGCTGAGATACAAAAGAAAACCGATTCAGGTATTTAAAAATGTCTTTCGAAGGAAGTATTAAAAATAATTTAATGATAATTAGAATTTGAAATACACGTATTAGAATATTACAATAAAATAATATTTGCAATTAAATGTAAATTAATATATATATATATATTATTCTCCGAAATTTTTCTCAGTAATTCGACTTACCCATGGTTTTCTCTGAAACTTGCATAATTCCGGGCTATTTAACGTTAAAAATTCCGGGCTATTTAACGTTAATAATCACAAATCACACGATTTGTGAGCAGAAATTGGAATTCGAAACTCTGCAAAATATTAAAGAATAATGGTGTTCTGGGTATTCCGTTGTTTTCTCCAAAACTCCCGTTCCTTTTCCACATCTTTGCCCCTTCGCTCCCCCCCTTCTTTTTCCGTCGCTAATAATAATTTTACACTCAAAAATATCCGCAATCGATTTACCTTGCCTTAAAATCTAAATATGCCAACCAATTTCAAACGCTGTAACTCTTTTTTTTTTTTTTCTTTTTTTTTTTTTGCCCCTTTTCTCGCTCTTTTAAGCCTAATTGTACACTTTCAAAAATATTCACCAGTTTAATTAATATCTCCGCAAATAATTAAAATTTTAAAATTCTGTTTTCACTATCCCCTTGGGAAGGCTTTTAGGCACCCGTATTAGGGTGGGCCGAAAAAGGCCAAAAAAATTTTTTTTTCGAAATTAATTTTGGTATAATATGAAAAAGTTGTGCAATGGACCAATTAGAACTCACAAGAATTTTTATCAAAATTAATCAATATTTAGCCGCGCCCCTCTGACATTGAAAAACGGAAAAAAAGAACGGAAAAAGCTTTTTTTGGAAAAAAATATATTTTGAAAAAATATGCAAAATTTTTAAAGACATTCATTAAAAAGGTTAGATAATATGTCAATTAGAACTCATAAAAATTTGTGTAATTTTTTTTTCATTATTTAACCGTGCCCCTCTGACATAAAAAATTGGAGAAAAATGAAAGAAATATCGGATTTTCTGAAAACCTGTACTCTGATAAACTATTCATTATTTTTCTAAATTAGTATTGACATAACTGATTAATTAATTAGTATTATAAATAAAAATTCTATAACTATAACTATTACTTTACTTTATTATTTTTTTACTTGGTTAATATATAAACATATTTTTTCTTGTATATAAACATATTCTCTCTTACATAGTAACAAAATAAAGATTAAAGCAAAAATATACAAATTTATGTTGGATTTAATACCTGTTGCTTATTGAATATTAGGTACTCGAATAATATTGTCCTTTATTGTCAAACGTTGGGAGTTCTTTTCTTGCTTGAAGTTTGCTACGAATATAGCCATCCCTTGAATTTCTCACCACAAACTTTCATTGCAGCTTCAGATACTAATTTAACACATCGTTCAACAGATTGAGTATGACATGGTAATTTTTCGAATGTCATTAATTGATTCTCTTCATTTTTGCACATTTCTTTCAAGTCTTTATCCTTTAAATGCATTGTAAGAGGTGGCTCTGTTACAACACAGTTTGACCAATCAATTAAATCAATGTAGTCGTCTGCTTCGAAATTAACTTGAGGAGGTTTGAAAATTCGTAAGCCATTCAAGTTCTTCATTTTTATTTGTCGAGCGCCTAGAATTCGCCTAACTGCTAGTTCCTGGATGTGTTTCCTGGAATCATGCAACATTGCTACCAATAAATTTTCGGGATGCGCATAATATGCATTGTTTGACAAAACTTTAAAAATAATTTTCTTAGATTTGTCTGGAAGCTGCTTTGAAAGGGATATCATTTTCCAAAAATGTCGGGAACCATACTGGCAATGCGATTTCATTTTTATTTCAAACCACATCGGAGCATAAACCAGCATTACATATTTCACAAGTATTATAAGATTCTCTGATGGGCTTGGTGTGCTAATGTATAACCGTAACAAACGGTTTGCGGTAGTCAGCCATCGTGCATGACTAAGTTTACCTGGATTACTGTCAGTCAACATAGGAGAAATAGTACCATCTTTTATGGCTTGACAGATGCGATACAAATATTTTTGATCTGTACTTAGCTTTCTAATATCTTGCGGATCCAAATGCTGAAGTATAGAGTCTATTTTATCAAATTCGACCACTGGATGTTTCTCAGTCTTTTAAAAGCAATCTAATAGGTCCAGAGTATGAATATGGTCCCCTTGTGCAACCATCTATTTCTTGAATAAGGTGTCTTAGTGGCAACTCATTGGTATGAAGCAAACATACATTCCATTGTAGTGGTCTTCCAATGTTTGTCTCAAGCAAACGTATTACTCCACCTTTCCATCCCGTATTTACATTAGTTCCGTCACATCCGATAACTGATAGGTTCTGCAATCTTATGTTATTCTTTCTTGTAAATTCTATAATACCTTCGGCTATTCGTTTTGCACTTTCACCAGCAGTTAACGATATATGACCCATATATTTGCTATCTGGTTCCTCTATTAATGCTACATGCGCTTCTGATGTTAATTTTCGATGACCATGTATTTGTTGAATAGTTTCATCTTTGCGCCCATCAAAATACAAACTCTTAATAGGTTTTTCTTCAAATAGCCTTAAATCATTTTCCCTTACTTTTTTTCTTTTCTTCTCTATTTCTCTTCTCACTTTGTTTTTATCAACTATATATGTTTGTTGCTCAGGCAAAACTAAATTGAAATCAGCCAAAACTGCAGTAGTAATTTCGGCCACTGCTCTACTTGAGGCACCAGTTAAATCTGCAGCCAATGTTGTATGAGGCATAGAAATTCTCATTTTATCTGACGATCTTGATGGCGTTTCAGTTTGTTTATGTTTTCTTAAAAGAGGATAAGACCACTTGAAATCTTGATCTGCATTTTTTGTATCCATTTCTGACTCAATCTCTAATTCATTATCTTTCAAAATGTTATGAGATTCTTTATTTTGAAATCCACTGGTACTGGGCATTGACATTTTATTCTTGTTTGGACAATCGGATATTTCCATTTTTCAACGTACTCGTTTTTGTAGTTGGTGGGTTGTTACTATATCCAGATTTCCAATAGCCATTTTTCTAACTGTCCTTTGATCAATTAAAAATTCTTTTTCTCTCTCAGGAACTTTTAGTTTTTTTTTCGCAATTGCACGAATATAAATCTTGGCATTTACAAGCACAAATGTCGAACAATTTTGCGGCATCTGCTTTAAATTTCTTCAATTTCGATTGTAAAAACGGCGTATTCCTAGATTTAGCAGGTTTTATAACGTTCTTATATTTACAGTTGTAAGATAAAACCATGGCAGTAACTCGCTTTAATGATACAACAGGAATCGAAGCACGTTTCCATATATCAATTTTTTTTGCTACCGCTGCGGCCACAGTTCTTGAAGAAGGTTCTTGACTTTTGTCTCCCTTTATTTGCAATCTGATACTCTGATAACATCTTATTATGTCCTCATAAGTTGGGAGATAAACAGCAACAGAAGGGAATAAATCTGTCCCTGTTCCAAACAGCGGACGACTTGAGTTTGCTCGCGTCACTTTTTTAATTACCCGTTTCTCCATAACAACCGTTTCATTTGACAAACAAACGTCGAATGAAACGAAATCCAATATTTTATCTTATCTATCAGTTAAATTGACCTTGGAAGCAATGGGACAGTGTTGTTCACGAACGCGTTCATTTGAACGCGTTCGTGAGCGTACCTCAAAATTTTTGAGTTTTGAGTTGAACTTCGCTCGTTTTTTAAATTATGAACTTGAGTTGAGCGTAGTTCGTTTTTTATACGAACTTGAGCATGAAAAAGCAATTCAAACTCAAACTCATTTTAAATATTTCTGGCTGCTGAAATATAAAAAGGAAAATAGAAGAAGAAAAGGACACAAAGGAGAATAACTGTGAAAAATGGATCCCGGAAAAAAGAGCACTTGAAAAAAAAAAGGCACTGGTAAAAAGGGCCCCAGAAAAAAGGGCACCCGGTAAAAAGGGCACCCGGTAAAAAGGGCACTTTTGCAATTTGCAAATCTCAAAAACAACAAACATCAAAAAATGAATTTAAAGAATGATTTTCATAATACACTTTTAGAAATTTCAATCAATTAAATTTATACCACTTTTACTTAGCATATATACCTGGGGGGAGGGGAGGCTAGGAGCGGATTGAAAGAAAATAATTGTTTTTAAATCACTTTTTTACTGATTTTAATGAAACTTTGTCTGTCACTTGCTGTTTATGACAAAAATACAGTGTCACATATACTTCGGAGTCTGAAGTGTGGGGGAGGGGGGCAAAGGGAAGTAATTTTTTGTATATCACCTTGTTACCGATTGTAACGATATTCTGTATAGTATAACTATCACTTATTCTTTACGAAAAGCACAAGAAGTATTATATATAGCTTAGGGGGGGGGGAGGGTTGTATAGATGCAAAAAAAAAAAAAAAAAAGTTTTTTTTAAGCAACTCTGTTATAGATTGAAAAAAAACTTTGTGTAAATAC
Source organism: Salticus scenicus (assembly GCA_963930645.1). NCBI lineage: Eukaryota > Metazoa > Arthropoda > Arachnida > Araneae > Salticidae > Salticus > Salticus scenicus. Next base: position 21,279,216 of record OZ005654.1, read on the forward strand.
CACTTACTGCTTAAGAAAAATTTAAAAAGTGTTACACATATCTTGGAGTATCGGGGGGGGGAGGGGGCAGAGAGGCGAAATGTTTATTTTTATATTACCATGTTAACTATTTCTCCGGAAATTTGTTTAAATATAATTTAAACTTTATAAAAATTGTAATAAATGATATATAGTTGAAGGGGGACAAGGGGGCGAGGGAAGATGAAAAAAAAATATTTTTAAAACAGCCTATTATTGATTTTTTTGTTTAAATTTTGTGCATATATTACAAACTAGCAGGCTACGCCCGCTTCACTGGTAACTAAATTTAAATGAAGTTTAAAAAAAATTGAATCACTATTTAATTTTTATATCATATTTTGGGCTTTGTAACATAATTAAAAAGTCAAAAAGTCAAAATAATATATTACAAATTAAATAAATAAAATATTTCTTCCGTTTTGCAACAAAACTGTATGGTCTTATGGGAATGCTTCTCTAGAAGGAATCAAGAATTGTTTACAAATTTAATGGTTTATGAATGGGAAATAAGTACGTTGTAATTGTTAGTTATATTTCAGTGTTTATATAAACAGCTTTTGTACATGACGTAATATTATATGACGTAATATTAAAAACTAGTTCATCTTGGTGGACTCTGCAAAGTTCTCCGCCATATTCTCGTTCTCACAAGTTTCTATTAGAGGGCATATTACATTCCTTTTAAGAGAAATGAAGATTGATTACTGGGCACTGTCGCAGTATGGTATGAAATGCTTTACCTACTAGACTACCCGAACTGCGTTTCGATACATTTACCTTATTTTAATTCATTGTATAGTTTTTTTAGAGCCAGTTTCTTATTTTCGTTTTCATGTAACTCCATGGTGTTAAGAAAATCGAAATCTCGAATAACTTACAAACTTTTCAAAACAGACTATCAACAGTTAGTAAAGTTCTTGATATTTTGAATTGAGAATATAAAATTAGAAACATTCGTCCTTTTTTTTTTTCCAATCATTATCGCTTTCTTTTTATCTCTCTCTTTCTCCCCCCCCCCCCAACACACACTCACATCACGACTATGGCACAATAATTTACATTTTTTTTACATTTTTAAAGTAGCTATCTGTTAATGTAATACTAGTATTCAGTATTATTTACAGATTGATGCGTAAACAGAAAAGTTTTCTCTCATAGAATTCTTTTCCTTTATTTTTTTTTAGGAAGAGAGGGGATGGTGATGGAAGAAAGAAATGTAACACCCCCAACGTTGAGGAGGAGATGCAATTGTGATTACTTCTTCGTTTCTTTCTTATCTGCTAAATAGAATTTCTTGTAATTAGTGGCGGCGCGGTGAAACTTGTCTCCTTTCGGTGACTTTGATTTTTAAATGCTTTTTAAAGAAAGCTTTTTCCCATTCTTCCTCGTTTGCATTTTGCCTGTATGGGTTCCCTCCTGACAGACAAACTGACATGCAAGTAAACTATTGTATAATTGTAGTCTCGAGTCTTGTAAAAGACAGGAAGTCAGTCCTTGAATTGATTTATTGCTGTCGTTCTGAGAGGCAATAAAAATTGCTTTTCCCTTTCCCTTTTTGTTTTTTTCTATCCCAAAGAAGTGTTGCGAGTAATCTTTTGTCGGTTCTTAACAAGTGTCTTGTGTACAGGGCCTGATTATCCAAAAGGCTCGGGAAGCACAAGCTTCCCCTCAAAAATTTAAGAGGGGGCCACATAAGGATTAAAACATGGTCTTGAGTTTTTTGTTTCATAATTTTACACTGAGATTGATTTTTTTCTGAGAAAGGTTACCTAAAACAAGACAAAACACTCACTATTTCGGGAAAAATCTATTATTTAACCTAAAAAATCTGAATGTTCTTAATTGAAAAGTTGTATGATTTTAATGTTCTGTGTAGAAACCACCAGATGTATATAAAAAAAAAAATAATAATAAATGCACACTTCTTTTTTTGGTCTATAGCATTTTTATATTACAATATGTAACAGGAAAACAAGATTTTCCAAAATTAAAGGGGGCCCCGAAATGATTCTGAGCTTCCCCTAGCTGCAGAGCTTAATCGGGCCCTGCTTGTGTATAAACAAAACATACGTATTAGGTTAAAATAAAATGCATTGCTCGAAAAATATATCCCTTTGTTTGCAGATATTTAAGACTGAATAATAATAATAATAATTAATAAATATTGTTATTCAAATAAATGAATAAAACAAACATAAATAAAAAGTGTATTACAGAGATTTTTCACCTCGTAAAGACGTCGAACTAGTTTTAAAATAGCATCAGTTTTTTTCATTTTGCAAAATCCTTTTTAGATTATTATTATTATTTTTTTTTAATTATTATTATTATTTTTAACAAAAATTATTTTAACTATTGTGAGTTTTTTTTATGTAAAAAAAAAAATAAAAAATAAAAAAAAAAAAGGCATTAGCTAATGAGTAATTTGCATAAAATTTTTTATCGTGGAATTTCATGAAACTTGTCTGCCAGAAGTGAAGTGGCGTCTAAATCTCTTAATGTTACATAATGAGGCGGCAAAGTATGACATAAATGTACATTATGAGAAATATTTTTACCACAAATAAGTCAGAGCAGTTTAAAAAATATCTTTTATGATGCTGGCATGAGCCTCAATAAATATTAACAATCCATTTTAAAAACTTAGAAAATAATTTAAAGTTTTTAATAACATGACAAAACATTATACTGTTTCACACAAATTTGGATTACTGGAATTATTGTACTCGAAAAAGACACAAAATCGCATAAAATACCAAAATAAAACATTGACATGAGTATAATTACACGGTAAATTGACCGAGAGGTTCAGCTCTCGAATCTGGTGAACAAGTGCCAGGTTCGATTCCTAGTTATACTTGTCGACCAAGCCATTCGGAGTTTTCCATGGTTTTCACCGAAACTTGTATAAACACAGGCAAGAAAGGGCCACTTAAAAATGACCGCACCTAGAGCATTCCACCCAGCCCTAGGGAACGCATGCATTCAGTCGGTCTGAATTCTGAACCCTTACATTAACATTGTAGTAAATTAGGATAAGGGAAGTTTATAGAATCGGGTTACCCTTGCAAGTGAGGCATTTTATTTTCAGACCATACCGGTAAATCGTCCGAATTCTTTTCTTTTCTGAATATAGGAAGGACGACCTATATTAGAAATCGAAATTTCTGAAAGTAAATGAATAATGGGAACAGAGCACAGTCCATTTACGCCAGTTAATTTTTTTTCGTATATTAGTGTATCAAAAGTATTTTAATAAATATGAGATCATGAGAAGAATTTACGATCGGCATAAAAAAAAAGTCACGAGACATCACCAGAAAGAAAATGAAAAAAAGAAAAAAAAAATCACCTGTAAAATGGTCACCAGGAAAGAAAAGGCACCGGATAGAAAGTTCCATGGAAAAAAAGTCACCAGAAAAAATGTATTAAAAATATAAATAAATAAAAATGCCTTTTCAGTTTTGACTTATGTTTTACAAATTTCTAAGAGTATTTTAGAGAAAATATGGCTTCATTTCGTCGCTCTGTTTGTTTGTCTGTTAAATTTTATGATCAAGCTTTAATTTCCGCTAATATTTATTAAATAGCTTTAATCTAGTATATTTTAATCAAGTTTTCTATGGCATATTCTGTGTTGAAAATGGTATAATTAATCTGTGTAGAGGGACTTGCAAAACATTTCTGATGCATTAAAGTCAACGATCGGTATTTTTAAAAGCATATGTTAATATTTTATACTTAAAATAACACAGGAGACACTTTGCGTTCTTTGTAGGTAGTGAAAAAGAACCTCTGTCTATTTATTCTAGGGAAAACTTGGCAAAAGGATGTTTAAAGTTTGAATGCATATAAAGAGGTAATATTTAAAAAAATTAGGATAAATTAGAACAACATGAAATATTTCTTTAGTACTATAATTTATACCTTTTCCCTAGCACATACATAAAGGAACATTTGCACGAGAAGACATATAATCGAAATTTTAGTAACAATTTTGAGTCGTACAAGTTTTATTTTATTCGAATATAATTTTATGTAATATTATTATATAAAACAACATTTAATAATGTAATGTTATTAGTTTTAAAAATTTCAAAAGTAGTTTTAATTTATGATTTAATAGTAGTGTAAAATAAAATATCACATGCTTATTATTTATTGAAAATAATATATAAATTTTAAAATAGCACATGCATAGAAAAGTGCGAAGAATCGCATTTTGAATGTAATATGTTTATGATTTTTTCTCTTTAGAAATTACATTGAGGAATATATATATATATATATATATATATATATATATATGCAATGTTCATCTAGAACGAATAAGTAGTCATTTTATGAATCTCTAATCTAAGAACTTTCGATTTCGGAGCTATACGTAAAAAGTAAACGAATAAACTGGATGGAAGAAATGAGATGGAGAATGATGGAGAATTTCTATTCTATACTTTTCAAGATGGTGGAACGATGTATATTATAAATCCTATGTATATCTAGAAATTCTCACTTTGATTTCTAAAATCGTTTCATAAACTCGAATTATAGTTACTGAAACTCACTTGTAATGCTCGCATATATTTGCAAAGACTTTTTAAATAACAACTAGAAAATTGTTAGCTGTTTTTTTTTCTTTTCTTCTTCCCGAGTGTAAACTATAAGGACACTTTTGTGAGCTTCCTACCTCCACAGAAAAAAGTTTTATGCTGGCCAAAACATTGTTCCTCCCTCCCCTCTTTTTTAACTAATTAAGATGAAAAAAAAAATATACATATATTCCTACTTTACAAGTCTGCCTTTGCCAATGCCAATGTTACAGAACTTTGTCTGACATTTATATATATATATATGTGTGTGTGTGTGTGTGTGTTAAATACATATATTTAATATAAAAACTGAAAATTATGTGAAATAACGGCAATGTTCAAACAAATGGAACTTAAACATCACTAAGAAATGAGTAGAGCGCGTTTAACAAGATTTACCGCTTAACTTTCCCCAAAACCTCTGCAGACCATATTATCCGAAAGAAAACGTTAATATGAAAATATTTTTAGTATTAGATGACAATTTTTTTTTTTTTATAATTACTGATATATACAGATCAAATTTATATGTACTAAATCATTCATATACTTTATCAGTAAAAACAATGCTTTATGATTGAATATGTGTGTGTGTGTGTGTGTTAATAGATGCATTTGAAAGATATGTATATATATCTATAAAAATATAATTCAAATATAAAAGTTCAAGTTTTTTAAAATTTCAATTTAAAATTAATTTATTTTTTTAAATACCAATAAAACTTTATTAGTTTCCAATTTCTTAATGTATAAGAAGTTTTTAATTTCTTAAAATATTTTTATTGCTCTTGTTATGTCATGCACACTAATTATATAAAACACAAACGAACTAGCAAATGATAGCCATATCAGTTTCCAGATTTTCAGATTCCACATATCTCAAAACGTGTAGATATATTAAAAAACCGAGTATGAAAAATTATGAAAAATCTTACCTATTGTATGATGGGTCATGAAAAATAATACACGAATTGATAACTATTATATATATATATATATATAAAGAGAGAGAGAGAGAGAGAGATTTTAAAAAATGTAATATGATAAAAATTTAAAAATACAATTGTTTTATCAATGTAATGAAATAATTTATTATATTAAAAAAAAAAATTTCTGGCTATAGTCTATTAATAATTTGATGTAATAAACCATGTGTGTTTTCAGTAATTTTAATATCATTTTTTTTTCCATATTTTGTCTTGATTTACTTGTTACGATAAAATCAAGATAAGACGAAATATATTATTTAATTGAAAATATAATTCAATCAATCTTCATATTAAATTTAACTTTTCTAGCTATTACTTATTAAGAATCTTAAAGTAATAAGATATATATATATATATATATATATATATATATATATATATATATTTTTTTTTTTTTTCGTTTAACAGTAATAATATAATTAAAAAAAATGTTTTTGGTTCGAAGTTCTTAGTAATAAAATAAGCTCAAATTATTATTATTATTATTACTATTATTATTATTATATTCTCTTTATAGGGTAGTAAGACAATAGATTTACAAAATAACAAGATTAATGCATATAGAATGGAATTTAAAACAATAATAGCGTATTATTTAAAAAAAAAAAAAAAAAAAAAAACTTAAATTAAATAAGAAAAGAACATAAAATAAGTTAAATAATAATAATTAATAATTGAATTTGAATACGATATGTACATATACATATATTATTAATAGTTGAATTTTAAAAAGATTTACAGTTTTCTACCATCAGCATATATAAAGGATTAACAAGCTTGTACAGAAATAAAAATGTGTACACATTACTTGGAAACAGTACTGAAAACGCATTTATTTTTACGAAATTTCTTTTTAAGAAATAAATGTTTTAAAGATTATAGCTTCAAATTTTAAGTATAGGAGAAAAAGAAAAAAAAAAAAAAAAAAAAGTGCTGTACTTTCTTATTTTACACTCGTATAAACAGACGACTAAACACTGAGATTTTTCTTCCCATGAGCAGTTTATGCACCCTTTGTTAATTTAACAGTTATTTTCTATTTAATAAGTTATTTATTAGTAAATTATATATTATTAAAATTTATTATTAACATTTTAATTATGTTTTGAGTTTCCTTTTGATTTAGCTAAATATTTTTTAACACAATTTAGTGGTCTGTCTTAGGGACCGTGGATGAAATATGATAAATCGTCAAACAGCCGTCCTCAAATAAAAAAAAATTTTGGACTTTTATCTTATTTTTGCACACTTTATATAAAATACATGTTTATTCCTTTATAGTACGCTAAATAGTAAGCGAAATTTTCTAATGATTTATCCAAGAACTCAAATTTGACATTGCCTGTGGTACAATCAAATAAAGACTAATTAAGTAAAACCATTTACACTATTTAAAAAATATATATATTTTAAAACAAAGGAACCTCTAAATGACGGAATTTGTCTCCTACGTGTATAAACAAACGTATTGGAAATTTGAGAATAAAAAACCACCCCAAAACAGTGGGTCCACTATTCAGAAGTGTCAGTTAAATAAATTTTTACTTACAATTAAATTAATAAGTTATAATTAAGAGTTATAAGTGTAATTAAGCATTAAATTAAGAATGTTCATGGTATTTGGTAATTTTTAAAATGTAAATTACCTATGAAAGTGCTCATAAAGAATAAGATCTATTTAGAAAATGGATTTAAAAAAAAAAAAAAAAAAGGTAAAAATGAACTTTAAATGAGTTTCGCTCGTTTTTAAAAATGAACTTGAACTGAGCGCGTTCATTTCTTTCAGACATGAGTTTGAACGCGAACTAGCTCGTTTTTTACACGATGAACTTGAGTTTGAACTAGTTCGTTTTTTCGTGAACTTGCACAATACTGCAATGGGAGCAGTAGGACGCCATCTATCGTTTGAAATCTGAACGAAAAGTAACAAAAACGAAAGTAGGGTATAAGATAAGCTTCAATTTCTTATATGCATATGTATGCTTATTATTTTTAAATAAGAGAATAAAAATAAGAGTAAAATTATTTGAATTTTATTTGGATTGGCTCGTAGTAACGTATTATGTAATATTTTAGTTATATAGTATAACTAGTTTCAATTTTTTTTTAAATATACTTTTTTCAAAAAACCCGGCTTTTCATATTTTTCTCAATTTTTTATGTCAGAGGGGCGCGGCTAAATATTTGGAAAAATTTATGAAAGTTTTTGAGGTTCTAACTGATTCATTAGGTAACATTTCTGCTATATACCAGAACTAAATTCAAAATTAATTTTTGAAATTTAATTTTTTGAAAAAAACTAATTTTTTTCTTTTTTTCAGTTTTTCAGTGCGAAAGGGGCGCGGTTAAATATTAAACAAAACTGATAAAATTTTTAGAGGTTTCTTACAGACCCATTACACAACTTTTCCGCACTATACCAAAATGAATTTCAAAAAATAATTTTTTCGGTCCACCCTAACCCGTATGCCAAATTTTATACTTCTGCGTTCAGTAGGGGCTGAACGTATAGATGCTCAGACAGACAGACAGACAGACATCTTCTTTTATTATTATTATTATTATTAATATATATATATATATATATATATATATATATATATATATATATATATATATTATGCACCACATAAATCATTAAAAATTTATCATTTAAACTATATATGCATTTTCGAACTATATATGCATGTGTTCCATTCGTTTAAAAAATAATATATTTTTGTTAAGCGATTTAAAATATTTAAATTTTCTTTAGAATATAGTGACTTTTCGTTATGTTGCATCTATCAAGAATCTTCATAATTTGTAATTACATTCTATAAATAACTGAAACTGATTCATTCATAATCAAAGTTTAAAAAACAAAAAAAAAGTATATATATTAATTATTCTTATAAAACAAAAAGTTATCCTTTAATAAAATATGCGTAATAATTATTTCAGATAACTCTTTATTATTTAATAAAGAAGCATCACAAAACTGGCGTTGTAAAAATTATTACTTACAAACTTTGAATAAACACCATAAAATGCAATAAACTCGCAACAATTGTTTCGGGTCGGAAAAACACACGACCCTTCATCAGGCGAACAAAGTAAGAAACTCGTGCTTACTTTGTTCGCCTGATGAAGGGTCGTGTATTTTTTCGACCCGAAACAATTGTTGCGAGTTTATTGCATTTTATGGTGTTTATTCAAAGTTTGTAAGTAATAACTCTTTATTATGTTATCTTAATCTATTAGATCCGATTATTTATTCCTAAATTAGTTACTCAGTTTAATTAACGGTTGTAAAGAAGGTTGATTAAAAAAAAAATACATATTAAAAACACTGTCTATGTAATACTTTTAACATGTATATGTATATATATATATATATTCGTTGTTAATGAATAGTTTAATTTCTAAAAACCTTTATGATCGTTAACCATAACTCGATTAAATTTTTCCATTTTTAGCACAAAACGTATTGAAACAAAAATTTATTGAAAAAAAAAAAAAAAAAAAAAAAAATGTAACAGATTAATGACACTAAAAGGATGTGATTAAATAAAATATACCTTATACCCTTTTCTTTTGCCCTTTCTTTTTCTTTTTACAGTTTTTATTATTATTATTATTATTATTATTATTACTTGTATTTATTTATAAGTAAAAATGTAACAGCTCTCATTGTTTAACTTTAAAATGTTCTAAAACGTATTCCTAAAATTTACAAGTTTATTTTAAAAAAGGGTAATAAGTAGAAACAAGAGTATTTTTAATTTTTTTTTTTTTTTAATGCAGGAAATTAGCTAAATTTTAACGTATATAATAGACTCGAAGGAACGTCGATTATATATATCATATATGACTTCTTAAAATTATTGGTGACAGTTGAATAAAAAAGTCGCGCAAACTGTACATGATTTCACTATCTGCCGCTTGAACTGTTGCCAAGTTTCCGAGTCATGTGGAAGGCATCTTGTTTAGGAGGCTATTGTCTGTTCTAATAAAATATTTTTGCCTTACAGGTCTGGGTGGGAACATGGCGAGCTAGCATGTTCTTTAATAAGTTACCTTAATTAAGTTACATTTATCACGTATATTGGCTCTTTTTTTATTATTTTTTTAATTGAGCTCTTTTTATTAAACATAATTTCTACATTTATAATTATTTCACTATTACTTTAATGCTGTTTTAGAAATTTTTTGTTGTTCTTTTTTATTATATATTTATTTTTTTGGGGGGGAGGGGGAGGAAGTATGCTGGTTTTGTATTGTTTCCGAAACCTGCTAGTCCTTTTTCCATTTTCTTAAAAATTGCTTTTTCTGCTGCTCCCACCCATTGAAGAAGAAGCGGATAGGTTTTTTTCATATGAAGTGTTGTTTTGCAAATATTTTTTTCGATTCTTTAACTCGTTGTTTTTGTATTTATTGACATTTTTTATTTTCTTTTTGTTAACCACGCCCATTTTTCTTAAACTCTTACGCCTATTTATTACTTTCTATATATATATATATATATATATATATATATATATATATATATATATATACTTGAAAAATAAAAATGTATGATAGTTTTCATTATAAAAGTGAAATTTGTAAATTTTTCCATAACTGGAAAATTAAAAATAGCATTAAAAATTATAATTGTGGAAAATTTTGGTAATTTTTTTTGTTAATTTAATTTATATTTCTTCTTTTTTTATTAATTTTGGACACATGTAAATTTATTAGGAATTGACTACCCTTTATACATATTTTTTTTCACTTATTGTATAAATTTCAAAAAAGAATTAATGTAACTTTTAAAGTATATTCCTTTTCATAAACATGCTTAAAAATATTTATTCTCAAGCACAACAAAATTTATAACTCATTAAAATATAACATAAATCTTAACAAGAAATTAGACGTACTGATTAACAAAGGAAGTTTTTCTAATTAGACCGAGTCTAATTTGTAAAAGTCATGATCTTCTTATTAAGGATATAAATTGAAATTTATAAATGCGGTAACATAATGCTAAATTAATCTTGACAAACTGAATATCTACTTCATTTGCAAATGTCATAAAGTTATTAAGTCCTAACAAGATGTTTTACAATCTGCATGTTTTATATGAATATTCAATTATGTGAATTTTCAAAAGAGATATATTATTAAGATTTTGTATATTTACATTTCAAGAAAATAAGATTTTCTGGCAGTAAATTAAAATATGATACTTTTGTACATGTTAGAAAATACGCGTTAATATATTAAGGGTTGTAGTAATTGTGATACATTTTTGGATATTTCTTAAAAATTCTTGCCATACATGTATGTTTATTTTATTTCCTCTTAAGGGGAAATGTACTGGAGAATCACTATTGGTATGTATACTGGATATCAATAAACGTTATATATTTATAACAATTAGTGATATCAAATATGTAATTACTATTAGTGAAACTGGAGATATAAGCATGGAAAAAAAGAAATACCAATTTTAAACTGTTCGTGTTTTCATTATACGAGGGTTGTCTGTAAAGCTTCCGAATTTCATTTATAACAAAAAAAAAAAAAAATAATAATAATAATAATAATGAATATACATATTTCAGTTTAATCCCCTTTAAAGTATTGTCCTTGAGAAACAGCACACTTAGCCCAACGTTGTTGCCACTCTTGGAAGCAGGATTGGAAGTCGTTCTTTGGAATGGCCAACAGCTGTTCGATCGCTTATTGTTTGATGGTCGTCACATCCTCAAACCGTCGTACTTTAAGCGGTTTCTTTAGCTTTGCAAATGCGAAATTTTTTAACCAAACATGGCACCGTTCAATTCGCTTAAAGGACGACGGTTTGAGGATGTGACGACCATCAAACAAAAAGCGATCGAACGGCTGTTGGCCATTCCAAAGAACGACTTCCAATCCTGCTTGCAAGAGTGGCAACAACGTTGGGCTAAGTGTGTTGCTTCTAGGGACGATACTTTGAAGGAGATTAAACTGAAGTATGTATATCCATTATATTTTTTAGTTATAAATGAAATCCGGATATTTTACAGACAGCCCTCGTATACCTATAAATATTTTTACTTATTAACTTACTTATGCATAAATATTTTTACTTTTTAAATGCATAGGTTGAAAAATACTAAATTTATAGAAAGATATTTCATATTTCTTTTGTTTAGAAATACAGGTGTTGGACTAAATAAAGAAAACAATTATTTTACGTTTTTGCCGAATATCTCGAAAAAATACTTACCGTGTTGTTCTTAAATTTTGGGAATAAGGAAAACACATCTTTCTACATATTTTCCAGCAAGTATTTTGTCACAAACGCATTTAGGGGTGAACAACAAATCTAATGAATAAAATATATATAATTACCCTGTATCTGGAAGTGCGATCATTCATTTGCAAATTTTAAATGTGGTTCTAAATGTTGCATTTTATACTTCTGTAAACTCACCTGTATAGAATACCTTATATATATATATATATATGAGTTAAATATCATAAAAAATCATAGAAATATCTAAGATTAAATTTTATGAAAAGGTTTTTACGATAAGGGTTTATTTACAAATGAAAATTTGTATCAGAAAAAAAAATATGTTACACAACGAAACTTTATACAATGTATGTGATTTTTTTTTTCTTCTTTTCATAGGTATGTCCTACACATCTATAAAATAAATAAATAAATAATTAGAATAAAAAGTTAATTGTTTCAAAGAAAAATGAAACTTTTTTTCTGATAAAATTTTTCATTTATCAATGATCCCTTACCATTATTAGAAAGCAGCTAAAAAACAGCTTATTTAATCACCGATAGATCTATGTTTTTTATAATATTCTACAGGAATTTTTTAATAAGGTGCTCTATACAGTTGAGTATTAAACTATGCCAATTTTTTTTTTTTTTTTTTTTTGCTGCAATCCGCAAATTCACAGTAATAAATTATTTACTACAGCTGTGAATATCTAAGTATTAAATGTATTTGTTCTAAACTATAGTATAACGATTTAAACATAGATTGTCATGTTTTCTGAAAGTTTTATAAATTTGACAAACGTTCGAATCATAAAAACCTCAGAATGGTTTTTACACATTTTAACAAAATATTTATATCTCCTTAAATAATCGAGCTAGTCTCACAAAACTCTACACACATATAAAATATAACACACAAGTATATATATATATATATTAGTGGATTTGGTGCTCGCCCCCTAAAGGTGTTCATGACAAATTCTTTGCAGGAAAATATGATAAAAAAAAAAGTAAATTATCAATATTTCCGTATAAATTTTTTTGCATATCCATTTTTTTTTAATTGCCATGAATAAACTTTTGTTTTTGATTTTAAATAAATTTAAAATCTCTAAAAATAAATTTATAGAATATAGATACATCAAAATTTGTCTGTTAGTGAACATGGATATTCATGCATAAAAATGTTACAAAACAAATCCAATAGCAGTAATTTCAAACAAAAAAATTATTTTATTGTATACAAATAAACTAAAAGAAGTGTAAAGCATAATGATAAATTAACTTATATTTATTTATTTATTTATTTATTTATTTTTATTTATTTATTTATTTTTTAATGCATTCTTTTTCTTTGTTTTTTAGTAATATATAGCGGTAAAAGTCTAAATTAACGTTTTTTAAACCTGTCGCAAAATATTCCATGTAATATTTGAAATTATAGTTTTAAATATTGTCACTGTACAATTGCACTATAAAGTTCCATAATGTGTACTAATTTTAATTTAAAACCAATGTAACATTTAAAATGAGATAAAAAATAAAAAAATTTAAAACTTTAAAAATACATTTTAATTAAAACCATAAAACACAAGGCAGACATTTCGGCTAGAACACTACCACTCCTCAGTGTCACACATACATGCACAACATTTACAAAAATTCATAATACATCATAGCAAGATTAAATATTCAGGAGGAATAGCTTTAGCCTCGTTCAAGGCATAATGTTGCAGAGAATTTTTGTAAAAGCGCCCTCTAGAAAAATACGAGATTTATATATATTTACATTAGAAGCTAAAATTTTAAAGTTTTCAAAATACGGAATATGACCAGTATTGAGAGAATAGATTACGAGTTTTGATCTTAAATCTCCTGTTTTTACAAAAATGCAACATTCTGCCTTGAACGAGGCTAAAGCTATTCCTCCTAAATATTTAATCTTGCTATGACGTATTATGATTTTTTTGTAAATGTTGTGCATGTATGTTTGACACTGAGGAGGGCTAGTGTTCTAGCCGAAACGTCTGTCTTGTGTTTTAATGTTTTTAATTAAAATGTATTTTTAAAGTTTAAAATTTTTGTATTTTTTATCTCATTTTAAATGTTACATTGGTTTTAATATAATTATGAGACGTAAAATCAAATTAAATTTTATTAATTTTAATTTAATTATTCTCAGGTTTTTTCATCAATGTGAGCGGGAACCCCAACGAAAGACAGTACAATTTGTGATATTCGTTTAAGTAAATAAAATATTTTATATACAAAATTAAATTGTTAAATATGATATTTTCATGTCCATTTTTAAACATATTTCCACCACATTCATTTAAACATATATACATTTTTAGAAATACATAATTATTAACAAAATTATCTTATCTCTTTGGAGTAATATATATATATATATATATATATATATATCCATACATTAAGGAATATTTTGAAATTCTAATTGTTAAAAACGTTTTACAAATCAAAGTTAATTCAAAAATTGCAGAAGGTACTTTTACCTTTATTATATCACTTTATCTAATATTAAAGTAACTTTCTTACAATCTAATTCTATGAAAAAAAAATACATTATTTATAACATATTTACTTGTAACAAAGCCTCTCTCTATAACTATAAAGTTTTTTAGTTTTTTTTTCTTATCTTAATAAATGGGAGCTTTAAAATAACACCAACGTGTTATATCTTTCAGATAAAAACAATATACAGTGGATAACAATTTACACTGGAATGAAAAGAGAAAAAAGTTTTAAAGTATGAACGTAATAGTATGCTTACCGCAAAAGATTGAACAAATTTTCCTCGGCTATTGACTAAACAATAAAGAGCGCCGTTCTTTTTATTATGATGTCATTTTTTACGTTAAAGGTTTGACAAAACACCAGTTTTAATAACTGGCAGTTTTGAAACTGCTGTCATGTTTTTCGATAGCGCTGTGGGAGCTTTATAACATGACACTTAAGAATAGATCAGATAAAATTGTTGACTACGGATAAATCACTTATGAGGTAAGTTGCTTTTTTCATTTTTTCATTTTTGTGTTTTTTTTTTTTTTTTTTTTTTTTTTTTTTTGTGTTTGTTAAATTCTAAATTGCGTTAAGAAGGTGTACAATGTTATTAATTAAATTTTAAGTATAGTAAATACAAATTATTTTAGCTTTGGCAAAAAAAAATAATAATAATAATAATAATAATAATAATAATAATATTGTTTTGTGTACTACAGTTACCGTATTTTGGTTTATTTAATTAATTAAACAATAAGAGTATTGTTCTGAAACTATGCGAACAAAAAAAAAAAAATATATATTTTATTGATATTTTTGTGTTAATATATACATTATTAATAATTTTAATTAATGTTTTATGGTTAAAAGTAAAAAAAAAATACTAACCGATAAAAATTTATGTCTATATCAGCCCCGTAAATAAAGATCTATATGAATTCCCATGATGTACTACTAAATCTATTTTCTATGCTATGCTAATATAAAAAGGAATTATGTATTTATCTCTCAAATATGGAAATATCTATAATACAAAACACGTACATGTTGCATTAAATATTAAATTTTACAATACAAAAATATTTTTTTATGTACAGAAATTTTATTTTAAATCGCAGAAAATCTCAAAATTTTCGCCTTTTAAGGTATTCAAAACAATCTCAAATACAAAATATTTGTCTTATAGATTACAAACTATTAAAACAGACACACTAATTAAAATGTATTTACTGTTTAAAGCTTTGGCAACTAACTCCATTAAGAGAACGGTATTTGGGATATAATATCCTTTCATAATTTATTTGTTTATTATAAAACATAAAGTTGTGTATACGTTTATGAAATTCAGTTACTGAAAAGAAAAATAAAGATAAGCATAGAAAAAAGAAATAGCAAAATTAATGCATGACGATTACTTTTTAATTTATAAAGCACTGGTATGTAGAGCAAAATGTTAAACTGTGCCGTAATAAAATACAACAGAGTACAAAATAACGCTGCTCTTTACAGAAATGATCTTTGCCCCAATACCATTCCTGCAAATTCTTATGTAAATTATCTCCTAAACCCGAATATGATGCTCATTTTGCCCCGTCACTCACCGTTCTTTCTGGACACCTCAATATTTTTACCATTATTCCGTAATTTTACGGCTACGGATTTGATTTTTTTTTTTTTTTTTTTTTTTTTTTTTTTTTTTTTTGTGGGGGGGAAGGAATTAATTATTTTACACTTTTGAATACGTTATGAGGGGCTACAGAGGTGGAAAATTGTAAAACATGAACATTTGCAGCAAGGGGGAAATTTACGGGGGATTTAAGAATTACATTTATTAGGTTTTATTAATCTTATACATATATATATATATATATATGTATAAATATTCAAATATTAAAATAATCCTTTTCACCCCCCCCCCCCCCTAAATTAAACTCATGGCCATAAAATTATTGAATAGTGAAAAAAAAATGGGTGAGGATGTTGTGTCCCGAAAAAACATCGGTGATTTTTTTTGGTGATTTGGGATAAATAGACGTTACGTTTGGATTCAGAAAGGCATTTTACATAAGAATCAGTAGAAATGGTATCAAGGCTCGATTTTTTTTTTTTTTTCAGTGTAGTATAATTTTCATTCATGTTAAATAAATAATATACAGTGTAATCTATGGTCTTTCTTTTATTTTTCGAAAATGACAAAAACAAAAGTACTTCGTTTTATTTCATTATCAAAGATGTATAAAATTATTTATGTATGATTAAACAGAGAAAGAAGATAAACAAGTCAAAAATAAAACACCACCTTACCTGTCACTATATTTTTGATTTTATTTATATATTATTCTACGTAATAATTTAGATAAAAAAAAATAAAAAATAAATAAATAAAATCAGTGTAAACGTATATATATATATATATATTTTTTTTTAAACAACGTTAGAAAATAAAAATCTGGTGTGCAACAATCAGATGACTTAAATTACCTAGTATTACACGTATTATATAAACTTTTTCGACAAAAAATTGCTCTTTCAAATTATTCACATAACAAATTTCCTGTAACAGAGAACTGATATATGTCTAAAGACATATATATACCCGAGTTTTAAAAAACATCGGTAGAGACGTTATTCGAAGAAAGCATTTCCGTGATATATAACAGTCCAATTGAATCACGATGACGGCCAATTTTATTGTAATGAACAAGTAATACGTGTGAAAGGATATCTAAGAAGTTTTCTATGTGGAAAAAAAATCGTTAGAACTGTTTTTCAGCTATCGATTTTCTGATTCCCTTCTGATTTTAATTAAAACTTAGCAAATCTGTTCAATGAAAAACAATAATTATCTGCGAAAGGATATCTAAAAGTGAGTCAATAGGGTGAGGTTGAAAAAAAATCATACAGCTATTTTTTAAACAAACGCACTTGCGAGACCTCAAATTGATCTACTTATACAGGACGCCTAACAATTTCCCTACCAAGCAAGTGATACATACGAAAGGACATCAAACGTAGTGCTTATATATTACCTTTGAATAAAATCATTTGAACCGTTTTTGAGATATGGAGTTACGATTCCACTGACAGTTTTCAATGTCCCATGTCATGTTTTCTAATTTTCATCAAAAAGTGAAACAATCATTTGTACACCTTACTTGTCTGAATTTTGAAGTTTTAGCGTTCTATATTTAATAGTTTTGGAGATATGATAGTCAGAAGATTCCCTATACACATACACAAATACATACACACACTGACAAATTGTCGGGTACCAATTTTTTGAACTCAGGAGACCTTAAAACATGTAAATCAGGTGAAAGCTCGATATCGATTATTTATCCGAATACAGTACTCCCATTACGAACGGTAGTCGTGTAAAGGAAGAGATACATATTGTACGATACCCTTAAGTAAGAGACAGAAATTACTATTAGCAATATTTGTCTTTTTCATAAAAAAATTTTGAGAACGTGAAATTTAACAGATTTATTTGAAGTATGTCAATTAATTTTTAAATTATTATTATTATTTTATTATTTTTATTTTTTTATTAATTTATTAATTTATTTATTTGTGGTTTCATAGTTGTCTTCTTGCATGGATTAAAAGTGCCACAATATGAATTAAAATTAGTCCCAAGAATCGAAATATGTTTTTCGTTTTAAATTTTTTACAATGTGCATTTCATATATACTCAGACACACATTCGCTGTTGAAATCTTACCTGCAATTTAATTTTTCGAATTCATATATTTTCCTTTCTTTCATTATAAAAAAAAAAAAAAAAAAAAAAAAATGTAATGGTTCATTGAATTTGCATGCATTTTTATCCGATTTATAACGCACGTCATTAGAAAAAAAGTATGGCAAAAACAAACTAAAAAAATACCATGCACTACAAAAAATGCAAAGTTTGCACAAAAATGTTCTCCTAACCCTGATCCAATTAGGCTTTTTTTTTTTAAATAAGTAAATGAAGTCTTTCATGTTTTTTATAAAAAAATAATATTATGTTTCTTTTTTCTTTCTTTCTTCTTCTTCTTCTTTTTATATATATATATATATATATTTTTTTTTTTTTTACATTGATCTACATACTTGTCTACATAATCCACATATTTCAATAAGAGTTTCATTTCAAAGATGTTAAAAAATAAACTACAGATTGCGGTGATATTGCTATTAATTTCTCGAAGTTATCGTAAAAATAAAATATATATATATATAAACATTAGTGAAATCTAATAACAAACACTTTGGAGAAATTCAAAGTCCGCAAATAATGTAACTTTATAACGTTACGAAGCAAATAAAACTGTTCTTCTAGTTCGCAATATTTTGTAATCGTGCTTTGGACTATATGTGTAGTATACCATTTGTCTAAAAATATTTATGGAATTTCATTTCCTAGTCAAATATGAAAAATAAAACAAAGAAAATAATACTGTAAACATGGCAGTATAAAGCACAAAAGTAAAATAGCAGTTTCTGAAGTAAATAATTTGTATTTGCAGAATATATATTGATAAATTTTATAAATTATTAATAAATATCTTTAAACGTTTACAGTTGTAACAATAATAAAGTAACTAAATACAGAGCAAAAATACATTTTACTTTTAAGAATATTTGAAAACCATTTATTTTTAGGAACAAAATGAAGCAACACAAATAATACTACAAAATAACATAGAGAAATGGGGAATCTGAATTTTGTGCAGTCTTAACACCAGGAGATTACCCATTAAACCAATCTTGGTAAAAAAATAGGCGCGGAGAAAAATTTAATAATCACAAGGTAAAATAAGAATATCTGATTCCACATGCAAAAAAGGCTACTAGTATCAGGTACATACATCAAGCAGTGGTGGTAGGCTCGGGTTTGGAATGACAGCGCTTATGGCTTTTCACCTGATCTAAAATTTGGTTGCTGCTGCAAGTGGACTAGTAATCAGGTTAACAAAAAAGAAAAAAAAGGTAGAAAAGTGGGAATATGTTATTTAAAAAACATAGAAAATACCAATATGTTAAGGGAATCGCTACAAATTATACTGATTCAGTTTATTATTATTATAATTTAATTTATTATTATTATTCACCTTCGAAACTATCTTGGTATTCTTTTTGAATTTTAAATTTTAATTTTAAAATGAATACGTGAATGATAATATTGACTGTCTTCTGCAATATTAATATATATATATATATATATATTTTTTTTTTTTTTTTTGCTGTAAAAATGTCGCTGAAAAATAAACAATGAATCAAAGACTATATTTTTTCACTTTCCCAATAGAAATACTCTTATTCGGCTGTATATATACAAAACGGTGTGAAAAATATAGTTTAATGTTTCTACGCGGGAAAAAAGGGCATAATTAATAAAAAAGTAAATAAATGCCAAAGTGTGCAATTAACTGTGTAAATTTAAAAATTTCGTACCGAACAAAAACGTATACTTATTATTAAATTTAAATCACATCTCATGTTAAAAAGAAAATTGTTCCCCCTTCCTCCTACCCTCAAAGCTCTATGGCATAATCTTTTAATATATCTACAGGAACTGTGAACAAGGCTATAAAATCTAATTTAAAGCTAATATAATAATAATAATAATAATAATAATAATGTTTATTGTTTAACGCCAAAACATATTTGGCAGCACGTACGGCTATGTGCATATAGTGTTATGAAAATTATTTGACAAGTGAAAATTGAAATTATATAGTTAAAAGTGATAAGGCTTGAATATTATTATCTGATTTGAATAGAAAAATATCGATTTACTACAGAAAAAAGAAGATGTAAAACGTTAATTCAGATAAAGCAAGGAAGGTTTTGCTAAAGTTTTTCTGGTTATTACTGAATTCTGTTATAATGAAAAACATAAAGTAACGAAACCAAAAATAAATCAAAAAGAACTCAGATTAATATTAAAAATATGTTTTAACACATATTTTGAAATAATAAATTCCATTTTTTTAACCCAAACAATCTTCACAATGTTCAGTTTAATCAGGAGAAAACTGCAAGCTATACCTCTAAATCTCCTGTTCTTTATTAATTAATTAATTCTATTTTTTAATTGAGAAATGAAACCGCAATTGAAGCTATTCTTTATTAATGCATTCTGCGTAAGTGCCTTGGAATGTGTGTTATGGATTACTGTGCATTTGGACTTTTAAAGGAATCTCTTTATAAGTGGCATCCAAAAAAATTAGATGGATTGTAGAAGATAATGTAGAAGGCAAAATGAACCTTGACTTAAAAAAAAAAAAAAAAAAAAAAAAAATGGCTCTGTTATCTTGGAAATCAAAATGTAACATGATAGTTCAACAAAACATAATAAGTGAGACGTATTAAACCCTCAACGATAGCTTTAGGGTTCAAACACGGATTCCTTCCAACTTTTCGATGACTTTTGTCTCTTCCGGTGTTAGCCTCTTTTTTTTTTTTTTTTTTTTTTTTTTTTTAAACACTTGACACTGTGAGGTTTTTTTTTTCGATTTCATTCCATGATTTTCTATGGATTTTTAGCTATTTTTAGCGTTTTTTACATTCTAAAGTGTGGTAGAAGATTGAACGTATTAGAAAATAAAATCTTAAATTTGTTTATACATATATATGGCTTTGCAAAATCGTTATAAAAATGTATAAGTGAGCACAATCTGTTTTACCATTACCAGTATTATTATTATTGTTGTTCGCAACAGTATTTATGACATAAATATTACTATTAAAATGTGCTCAATAAGTCTTTAAAAATTTAACTTAATTAACATTTAAACTGAAATAAACATTTATGGAAATGTGTGCGTTGTATTCCCCTAAAAAATAATAATACTAGATATATTAATCTACTGAGATGATCTTCAGTAAACATTCATTCTTTCTTTCTTTGGAAGTTCCTTACATTATAATCGTATTCTTAAAATAACTGAAATAGATTAATTCGTTATCAAAGATAAAAATAAAAAAAATAAAAATAAATAAATAAAAAATGAATTAATTAATCTTTAAAAACAAAAAGGTTATACTGTAATTAAATATACATAATCATTATTTCAGATATGTTACTTTAATCCATTAGATCCAATTATTAATTCGTAAATGAATTACTTAGTTTAATTAATGGCTATAAAAACCTTGATAAAAGAAGAGAAAAAAAAATGAAAGAAAGAAAAAGAAACCTAGCTACGTTATACCTTTTAACAATTTTTTTTTCTTCCACTGAAAAAAAAAAAAAAAAAAAAAAAAAAAAAGAAAAGAAAAGGTCTTAAAAAATACTTTTATGATATACTAACCATAATCTGATTTAATATTTACGTTTCCAGGAATAAATTTATTGAAAATAAAGTTCAAAAAACATTCTTAAAAATAATAAAACTAAGCGAATGTGAATAAACATGTATATTAAAAGTAATTCTTATATTCATCTATGAGTAACAACTTAATAATGCTATGAATTGATAATATTCTGAATTAAAATATATTGAACACAAATTTACGTAAAATTAAACTTTTAAACTTTAAAAAAGATTTATCTTTTCTTATTATTACTAAATTTTAATTCGAAATATTGTTAATTTCGCAAAATATAACACATATTCTTATGTATGTAAGCATGTATATATGCCTAATATTCATTTTGCATATGTATATTAGAGGAAAATTTACTGAACACGTATTTCGCTTTTTATTTTTATTATAAATTTTTTTTTAATACTATATTATTAAATTTTTACGTAGGTAATTTTTTAATAAATTAATTACATATCAAAATACATTTATTTTTATTGTATACTTTCTGTTAAAAATTAAAAGGCATTTCATGTACTTTAGAATGAATATCGTTTTTAATAAATAAGCTTAATTTATTTATTCTTAGCTTTTAAAATAAATTGTAGAACTCATTATAATATATTCTAAATTATAAAATATTCTTACATTTTCCTTAGAAAGAATCTATACGTACGGTATTAAAATTCAAGACATACTAATTGGATAAATTTTAATATTCAAAAGTCATGCTCTTCTAATAAAAGATAAATTGAAATGTATACGTATGGTTACTTATTACTATGCTACTTAATCATTGCAAATTTAATAATCTGCTTCATTTACATATTCTATAAATTTTAAAGTTGTAATAAGGTGTTTTACATTCCTTTTGTTTAACATAAATCTTGATTTATGTAATTTTTCAAAAATGGCACATTAATAAGATTTCATCCATTTGCATTTAAATAAAGGAAACTTTTGTGGTTCAAATGCGAAATATATAAGTATGTATATAATTGAAAATGGTTGGTTACGTATAAAAGATTTTAGTAATAAAGATAATGTTTTAGATACTGTCTTTTAAATGCTATTATACGACATTATGATATAAAAGATATTATCATATACATTTTCCTTTGTTTGTACAAAAATAAAAGTATATATATATATATATATATATATATATATATATTAATCCTCTTCAAAACTTACCAATCATTACTTGAAACAATATCTAAATAAAAAATTACTGAAGTATATATACACTATATTTTAGCTCCATAGCATTTACTATTTCTATCTTTTGCCACGTTTATTTTATCTTTTTAAATTAAACGAAATGCAGGACAAACAGTCTATAGTACAAGAGAAAATTACCCTTTTTTTAACACTTTCTAACAAGTTTGAAAAGTTTTATTGATTAACATTTTCGAGCAAGGTTGAAAGATGTTAATGATTCCAGTTTTTCTGTCTGTCCGTCTTTCTGTCCGCTTTCTTCCCGTAAATATTTATAGCATTCCTCGAAACAGATATAACTTATTGAATGTTCTATATTGAAAATGGAGTGAATACCTCTGCTGGTTTGTGTACAGGGACACGTGAAATTATTTCAAAGCAATGCGTTCCACGAGACGTATTTCTATAAACCAAATTTTAATAACTTTACACTGCATGAATCTTAATGAAATTAAAATAGGTTATTTATATGTACAAAAGAATGCTTTCTATAGATTATAGCAGGGTTAGCATCAAGCTTTACAGGGTCACACAAAAATATACAGTTACGTTGACAGCTATTACTAGAAATTTGCTGGAATTATGTTTTCGTTTATATTTAGCTCTTTTAACATTTTCTAACAGCTTTTAAGTATGAATAAGATTTAAGTTTGTGTATTCGTCTTTCTGATTGTCCATCCGTCTATTTTTTCATTTGTTCGCCTGCAGCATCCGTAAAAAGTTTCAGAAGTTTTAAAACATGATATATGTTATTGAAGTTCACTATGAAATACTCCCTGTTTTAAATGACATTACTATGTCTTGTTTAACTGGTGTGTATATAGGGACACCTAAAAAAGTGATATTGTATTCCGTTTTAGGAGAGACATTTTTGTTAATCGCATTTAAATAATTTTCTTCTGAAAAATTCATAAACAAAGTGAATTTCATGGTTAATATTCTTAAATAAAGTTTTGTATAGAGTATGATATAGTTAACCTTGTGATTTACAGGGCTGTTGTAATATATTCAGATATAAAGGCTACAATGACTGCTTTTTCTTTTGCGTTAAGCATTTTTAACAATTTCTAGCATTTTTTAAAGAGTGATTATGAATTTTATTAGCCAATCTGTACGTCTTTTAGTTCTTACGTCTATCCGTCTAATTTAGTATGTATTTTCAGCTTAACCGCTTTTGGAATTTCAGTCATTACAGACTTTCTTATCATATACTACTACAGGTGTGAAGATAGACGTCGGTGACAGGTTATATCTTCTGCCCCTTTCTCATACCTTTTCATACCTCCTATAAAAAAAAATGAATAACGCAGAAACAATTTCAAATATTAATAAAAATGTTTCATTGAAACTGTGTAATTGTGGGAGAAATGGGACTACATTCTTGCTCGATTCATAAAACGTAAATATCTTATGCTGTTACTTAAATATAAACAATAAATGATCTCAATATTTTACTAATTAACCAACTTTACTGACCAGCATTTTCACTTGACTACAAAATAATAATTAAATTAACATCACCCATCTCAAGAAAATGATGTAGCAGCTGTCAAACTTGGTTATCCTCCGCAATATTATACCTTAAACCCTCTAACTCCAAGGGCTATTACGAACAACAAAACTCCTCAAAACGCAGCCGTCGTACTAGACTGGTCACAAATCAGATTAAAGCTGAACTAAGTCAGCACTAAGGCTTTGATAGCCTACAAGGAGAGGCGCGTCAATAACAAGTCAGCTTGTGATTTTTTTTTTTAAACATTTTTTGACTATCATTAACAGTTTAGCTTCAAAGTACTGTGCTCAAAACTATAGCTCAAATAAAGCATTACTACCGACAAACAATGATATCTGTAATTTGTTTGTTGCTAATACTCAAGTGAGAAGTATTCGAGTTTTTTTTTTTTTTTTTTTAATAACCAGCACACAGGTTGCTAGAAAAAATGTATGCTAGGAACATAATTTTATCATTCGTCGTCTCTCTCAATAAAGACTCTAGAAAATATTTCTCTACTGGGAATACTTAAATAAATCTTTATTTCTCCATGATAATGCATGCTAAGAAGATAAAAATGAACAAGGTTTTTAACTCAGGACAATAATTACATATTACTAATATAACACATTTCAAGAATTCTTATTTACATGAAATGAAAAGTAGTAATTATTTTGTTAACTTGTTACATAGCCTCTCTTTGCATTCGGAATAAAACCTCTTTTTAAATATGTATGGCATAGCATGCTATTTTAACCCCATGTATCTTTAAACGATCCTACCAAGTGTTTTTTTAGATATCCGATGAAATGTCTATATATATGTATATGTAATAATAATTTTTTTTTCATCATACACTATACTAAAAAATATTAAATCATAAATAAATTTTTAACAAATTTATTTAGAAACAAAAATAATTAAATCTGAAAGTAAATAAATCATACACTTAAACGAAATATGACAAGTATTAAATTTTCAAAAATGCTTCGTATGATTTGAGTGACATGCTCGTATGACATGCTTTGTATGACAGCATGCTTTTACGAGAGCTCAATTATCTCCCCAGCAGAGAGCGTAGCTCAAAAACTCATCTAAATCTAAGATAAAGATAAATTTAATAAAACAGAAGAAATGAGAAGTGGAATTTTATTATTATTTTCGAAAAGTTTATTATTATATTCTGTATTTGCTAATATGTAAATATAAACATCAAATTGAATTTACTAGTATTTGTATTGAAGTGTTGTTTTACATTTAAATCACCGCCTGTTAGAAAAAATTGCTTACTTTTATTATTTAAAAGAAAATATGCTATAATAAATATTCAGATTTATACCTCTCACTTGATTTCTAAGACTAGTTTCTTTCTATTCCAAATTCAGTAACCGTTTATCTGATTTTTTATTACCATTTTATACAGAGATGAATAACCATAAGTAAATCAAAGAAAACTTCCTGTGTATGATAAAATCTATACAAGAAATACTTATTTAGATATTAATGTAATACATCTGACATATATAGTTGGTTAGTTATATTCAGAAGGTGCCATTCAAGCATTAAAATTAAATATTAAAACAATTCAAATTGGCTAAACAAATAAAATTTAAAATAATACAAATTTTATACTATATTTAAATATGAAAGGAAAACAATTAAGAATAAATAAAAATTTAAGGATAAATAACATGATTTAACACTATATTTAATACAGAATTCCAATGAAAAAAAATACATGTCGTTTAAACCTGATATAAAATTAAACAAATAAAATATGTAGTTCAAAAACCAGTGAAAATTAATTTTAGTAATGTCAAAAATATTTTTATTTGCTCTCATTTTCTTATTAAAATATAAATAGTCATTTATTCCTAAATCATCTCTTTTATTTAATTATATTTACGTTTAATTATATTACGTTCGTTTCAATAATTATATAATGCAATTTAGTAATACCATTTGAGTAATAACTAAACAATTAAATCGATAGATGGCCACAACGTTAATACCCTGATTTTATTTTCTGTGAAAATTAAATAGAGATTAACAGTAGTTTTAATTCAGAGCCTACACACAGGCCTTTTTATTTATGTTACAAATTTTTGACAAAAACTATTTATTGATATATTTATTTAACTTTATCAGAGAAAACAAAAATACACAGAGAATTTCTTGTTGAATTTATTCTAATTCATACAACAAAAATAAATAAATAAATAAATAAATAAATAAATAATAATAGTAAAAATTTTCTATATTTTTAAATCACATAAATTTATATTCAGATTTCTTTATATGAACTAAAAATAAAATATAATACAAGTAAAATATTATATATATATGCTATTGTCTGTTTAAAATCTCGTATAAATGTGACTGAGATAAATTTAAAAAATAAATCACAAGTTCGGAAAATAAATGTGGACGCGAATACTCACAAGATTAAAACGTGCTTTTAATTCCCAAAGGAGCAGAAGCAAATAAACCTTTGATTCTAAATAAATTCCCTAGAAGAAAACTTTTGATTCTAAATAAATTTCTAAGATTTATATAAACGGATAAATTATATTTTCTGAATTTTATTTTTTGCTGCACAGAGATTGGGGCTAAACAGAACTTTCATGTATGCAAATAAATGTATTTTTCTATCAAGAGATTTAAATGAATTTTAGACCATAAATATGATTCTTTCTTATCTATATTTAAGTCTGTAGGATTACGAAAAATAAATTAAAACTAATATAAAAATTCCTTTAACTTTTCAATTGTTTTTCTTTTAAATTTTTGTATATATATATATATAAAGTGAAACTAAATATTTCTGTTTAAATTTATAATTTTAGTATATTTGTGCACATACAGAAAAATAAGTTGGTCACAGTGACCAGGCAAAGTGCTCACTTGACAATACAGAATTGACTAACCTAAATAGCTGACTAGGAAGCTTCAGTTTAAAAGTTTACTAGCTAAACTGGTCTCCAAAACAATACCCCAGACTAGATCAGACAAAGAAGGCTAGTCGACAATCGTAATTATCTGACCAGGAAGGTTAGTGAACAACTACAGTTACCTGACAAGACAAGTTAGTCAGAATCGACACTTGAAAAATTTTAAATACAAAACGCCCTTGTCGTGACTCGATCTGAGGACCACCGTATCACAAGTCAAACACGCTACCACAGCACCATCCGTTCTTACTACGACGCATACGTAGATGGTTTTTCCCAGACTAGGAAGGTTAATATTATCAGACAAAGAAGGCTAGTTGACTATCGTAATTATCTGACCAGGAAGGTTGTGAACAACTACAGTTACCAGACAACAGAATCTACACTTGAAAAAATTAAAATACAAAACGCCCTTGGTGAGACTCGATCTAAGCACCTCCGAATCACAAGCCAAACACGCAATCACAACAGCACCATCCGTTCTTACTACTACGTCTGCTTAATTAGTTTTTCTCCAAAACAATACCCCAGACTAGGAAGGTTAATATTATCAGACAAAGACGGCTAGTCGACAATGGTAATTATCTGACTAGGAAGGTTAGTGAACAACCACAGTTACCAGGCAAGGCAAATTACCCAGAATCTACACTTGAAAATTTCTTCTTAGTAGACTGTCAAGATAGAAAAAATTTATTCTCTCATTTGTCAAACAGTCAAATTTGAGGAGAATGAAAACTGTACCAGGTAAACTAGTTGTTTGTCAAGTTTTAGAGCCAAAACTTATCATCAGACGAAACATTACTAAAAATACATAGTAAAAAAAAAAAACTGCTTTTGTGTTTGATGATTAACTAAGATTGTCATGTAACGTTTTGATTGTTTAAAATGTTACGTAATTTTGTGCAAATTCGTCAATGTACTTGGCAAACGTCTAGTATCACAAAGGTGGCAAGTCGCTTTACAAGTTAGTTTTCGTATTGATAAATAGTAAATGTAGTAAAAGTAAATAATTATATAGGATGTGTAAACAATTTAAGCATATATATATATATATATACATATATATATATATATATATATATATATATATATATATATATATATATATAGTGTTACGAAATTGTAAATAATTGTGTTTATTTTTGTATAAATTCTTTCAAAGAGGCTTAGTAAGTTCATAAAGTGCTAATTTTGTGCATTTCTAGTCGTTTTAGCGTTGAAATAGCCTTATTTTCCCTTAAAAACGCATTAGAAAGCCCCAGTAATGCACGTAATGGATTTGGCGCCAAATTTGGCGACTTTTTCCCACCTTGGCGATTTTTTTGGCGACCTTGGCGAGAAAATCCTTATATGGGATATACCAAATATGGAAGCTGTAAGTTGATTGGTTGACCACTTTCTAGAGTTTTCTCGAAAAATCTGGGCTCCATGGAACAGCATATAAGGAGCGCTTCCTCGCCAAGGGCAGTTCAGTTCAGTTCAGATCTCCGCTAGCTTCGCTAGTGCTTGCATTGCTCTTAAGCCTCTTTGAGAGAGACTTGCTTCAAGTGTTATTGGTATACAGTTTGTACTGTGGATTTGCTATTGACAGCTGTTGTTTAAGCTGTGTTTACTGTTTGAATTGAAGCTGATACTTGGTTTATAGACCTGTATTTTTCTGGAACTTTCTGTGAATAAATTACTGAATTTTTGTACGTTTGGCCTTTCATTCTCAGACAACTCACGAACCCCCAAGTACGCAACATTTCTGGTGTCAGGAGCGGGATTGTCTGTGAATGGTGATAACGAGGGCTATGGAGCAAGAGATGAAAAAACTTCTAGAAGCCTTAGCTACCCAGATAAATGAAATGAAAGCCGGACAGGAAAAGATGGAAACCGGATTGATAGAGAAAATGGAAACAGGACAGGAAAAGATGGAAGCATCGCAAAGAGAGATGAAAGAAAGTATGGAAGCATCGCAGAGAGAGATGAAAGATAGCCTGAGTCAAGAGATGAAAGAAATGAAGGTAGCACAAGAGGAAATGAAAGCAGTTCAGGAAAAGATGGAAGCCAGTTTGACCGAAGAAATTAAAGCTAATCAAGATGAGATGAAGAGAGAGCTTTCAACGGCGAAAGAATCAATAGAGAGTAAATTAACGGTGATGGAAAATAGAATGGATGGAATAGAAGATAAAGTTATAAAGATAGAAGAAAATTTTGAAGAGAAAGTTTTGAAAGTGGAAAAGAATTTTGAAGAGAGATTTATGAAGATAGAAGAGAATTTTGAGGAGAAATTTAAAGAAAACTTTGATCAGGAGCTGAAAGGAAAGGTTTCAGAGATAGAAAGCAAGTTTAAGAGAATGGAGGAAGATCTTGAGAGGAAAATGAGAGAAGAGTGGAGCGGAGAGGTAATAGGGAATGATTTGCAGAGCAAGATTCGGAATCTCGAAGAAAAGTTAGAATCCAAGCCCCAGGAAACTGAAAGGAAAGAGAGAAGAAACCAGAATCACGAATTTATTAAGCTATCTACCTACGACGGCAGTTCCTCCTGGCATGTATATAAGACGCAGTTTTCCATCGTAGCTGAAGCTAACGGCTGGGACTCTACCGCCAAGTCGGTCCACTTAGCAGCAGCATTACGGGGAGATGCAGCCGAGATCCTGAGAAATGTTTCTAAAGAAGAAAGGAACGACTTCGAGGCCTTGACTAGAGCACTGGAGCTACGGTTCGGAGAGAAGTGTTCTAAGGACTATAGTCGCCTCCAGCTAAAGTCCCGTTACCAGAAAACGGGCGAAAGTTTGCAAGAGCTGGCAGCGGACATTCAGAGATTGTCACACCTAGCATTCTCAGACTGTCAAGCTGACACTCGAAACGACTTAGCTCTTCAGTACTTTATTGATGCTGTTCGGGATCCAGAAATTCAAAAAGCGCTGAGACTCTCCAACATCAGGGACGTAGAATCAGCTTTAGGCTATGCACTTAGGATAGAGGC
This sequence comes from Salticus scenicus, assembly GCA_963930645.1. Classification (NCBI taxonomy): domain Eukaryota; kingdom Metazoa; phylum Arthropoda; class Arachnida; order Araneae; family Salticidae; genus Salticus; species Salticus scenicus. The sequence continues at coordinate 21,309,519 of OZ005654.1, forward strand.
AGCCCAACAAGCCTCCCGTAAAGACCGCCATACCAGAAGAGCAGTCTCATTAAATGATACGCCTGCTGATGAGAATGAAATGAAGAGAAGTTTCGCAGAGATCTTAAAGAGATTGCGCAGCCTGGAAAATAATATAAAAAAAAAGGATCGGAAGATAAAGTGCTGGGGCTGTGGAGGGGATGGTCATGTGAAGAGGAACTGCCCCGTACGACCAACTATAGGAAATCACCCGGCTTCACCATCACTGCAGGGAAACTAAGAGGAGGCCATCTCGCGGGGCGGAGGTTGCCTAAAATTAAAGAGCCCCAATTTACTGTATTTCATGTTTCATCGATGAGTGGCGGCGATAATGGACTTCACGTCTATGGCCAAGTCAACAACGCCACCTGCCGGATGATTCTGGACACGGGAGCCAACGTGACCATCATTAGAACGGATTTGGCTCAAGAACTAAAAGAGAAGATCATCTGGACGCCGCCCTGTGTTAAACTCCAGACTGTGACCGGAGACGAAATTAAGATATATGGGAAAATGAACTTGACCATCACTTTTGGGAATGCCAGTTACCATCATATGGCATATGTGGCTGATATAAGAGATCCTTTAATCATTGGAATTGATTTCCTGAGAAAATTTAATTTTCAGTTGGACTTCAAGAATAATGAACTGCATTCGAGTTCGGAAGACATCGCTGTGTTCAACACTGAAAATCAAGACATTCAGACAATCTGCCAGATAACAGCCAAGTCTGAAATCTCCATCCCCCCACACACAGAGACAATAGTTTCAGGAACACCACCTACAAAGCAATACTTCCGCTATGGACTGATTGGATACCCGAATACCGACAATAGCCCAAGAGGAGTTCTGGTAGCTTCATCTCTAGTTGATCTCTCAAAGAGTACTATACCTGTGAGAGTCGCAAACATCAGCGATAAGGTCCGAACAGTGAAGAAGGATGAAGTGTTAGCAGCCTGCACTCCTGTAACATGCATAAACCGCCCCATGCAATCAACCGAATCCAAGTCTTCTGAGCAATTAACAACGGAACTACTCAAGAATGCAGAGTTAGGAAAGGAACAGAGATGCGCTGCGGAGAAGCTACTCCAAGAATTTAAAGACCTTTTTTCTCGAACACCTGAAGACGTCGGGCGAACGAACATCACCCAGCACAGAATTGATACAGGAAATCATCCTCCAATCAAACAACATCCAAGAAGACTTCCCTTTGCTAAACAGGAAGAGGTCACTGAACTTCTAAGTGAAATGCAGCACAATGATGTCATCGAGTCATCAACGAGTCCTTGGGCCTCTCCCATAGTACTGGTGCGGAAAAAGGATGGTTCAACAAGGTTTTGTGTGGATTATCGTCGTTTGAATGACATCACGAAGAAAGACAGTTACCCTCTTCCCAGAATTGACGACACATTAGACACACTTGCTGGCAATAAATGGTTCTCGACGTTGGATCTGAAGAGCGGTTACTGGCAAGTAGAATTACATCCTGATGATCGTGAGAAGACTGCATTCACCACGGGACAAGGACTGTGGCAATTTAAAGTTATGCCATTCGGATTATGTAATGCACCTGCCACCTTCGAACGCCTGATGGAGACAGTGCTAAAAGGACTTTCCTATGAAGCCTGTCTGGTGTATTTGGATGATATTATCATTGTGGGGCGCACCTTTGAAGACCATCTACGAAACATCCGAAAGGTGCTGGAGAAACTCAGAATGGCTAACCTCAAATTGAATCCAGGCAAGTGTAACTTGTTCCGTCGTGAAGTGAGCTACCTCGGCCATATCATCTCTGCCGAAGGTGTGAGAACTGATCCTGAGAAGATCTCTGCAGTCGAGAACTGGAGTCGCCCTGAAAATGTACACCAACTACGAAGTTTCCTGGGGTTATGCACTTACTACAGGAAGTTTGTCAAGGGTTTCTCAAATATTGCCAGACCACTGCACAAGCTGACGGAAGCCAAACAGAAGTTCCTGTGGACAGATGAATGTGAAAAAGCGTTCAAGCGACTTAAAGAGGCCTTAACATCATCGCCTATCTTGACATATCCACAGCCCGACAGACAGTTCATACTTGATACAGATGCCAGCCATGAGAGTGTCGGTGCTGTTCTGTCGCAGGAAATTGATGGTCAAGAACATGTCATTGCCTATTGGAGTAAATGCCTGTCTAAACCGGAGCGAAATTACTGTACCACCAGGAAAGAGCTACTCGCCATCGTAAAAGCCATAGAACATTTCCATCATTACCTCTATGGCAGAAGATTCCTGCTCCGGACTGACCATGCATCTTTAACGTGGTTGCTCCAGTTCAAGAACCCGGAAGGACAGATTGCCAGGTGGATACAACGCCTCCAGGAATATGACTTCGAGATACGTCATCGTAAAGGGACTCTACATGGTAATGCAGATGCCTTGTCACGGAAGCCCTGCTCGGAAAGCTGCAAGTATTGCTCTAGAGCCGAACAGAAATACCTGCCGATAAATCCGGTTGCCTGCCAAGTTACTGTCTCAACACCATCAGATCAAGATCCCGATCCATGGAGTGACGAAGAACTTAGAAAATCCCAGTTGGAAGATCCTGACATAAAGCCAATATTACAGCTGAAGGAGACGACCAGCAACAGACCTACCTGGCAGGGCATTTCCAGATTTAGTCCCATTACGAAAAGTTATTGGGCACTTTGGGACTCTCTTCATATCAGAAACGGCGTATTATGCAGAAAGTGGGAATCTGATGATGGGAAAAGCTTCAGATGGCAGATTTTATTACCAAGATCAAAAATTCCAGCTGTTTTAGAACAACTGCATAGTAGCTCTACCGGAGGCCATTTTGGGGTAATGAAGACTCTGCAGAAAGTTCGGGAGCGCTTCTACTGGTGCAAGGCAAAGGAGGATGTGGAGAAATGGTGTAAATCCTGTGATGCTTGTGCGGCACGTAAAGGCCCGCAGAAACGAAGTCGAGGGAGACTGCAACGGTATAACGTGGGAGCACCATTTGAACGAATTGCAATCGACATCTTGGGTCCTTTGCCACGGACCTCCAGTGGAAATAAATACATCCTCGTCGTGATGGACTATTTCACCAAGTGGCCTGAGGCATATCCCATTCCCAATCAAGAGGCATGCACAGTCGCAGAGGTCGTAGTGCAGCAATGGGTGTCAAGGTACGGCACGCCCCTACAACTTCATACCGACCAAGGTAGGAACTTTACCTCTGATGTTTTCAAAGGACTGTGTCAACTACTCGGCATAGACAAAACCCGGACAACACCCTTACATCCCCAGTCGGACGGCATGGTCGAGAGGTTCAATCGTACCATCCTGAATAACCTCTCCCTTCTAGTATCAAGGAACCAGCAAGATTGGGACTTGAAGTTGCCATTGTTCCTGCTGGCTTATCGAAGTGCTGTCCATGAAACCACCGGCTATACTCCAGCCCAGATGCTGTTCGGACGTGAACTTCGTCTCCCTTGTGATCTCCTGTTTGGTTGTCCACCCGATGCGCCTTCATCGCCCGAGGAGTACATCCAAGATCTCCAGGCACGATTTGAGGACGTACACAACTTTGCTCGGGAGCGGATTAACATGGCAACGGAGAAAATGAAGACAAGGTACGATCTAAAGGCTACGCAACATGAGTTTCAGGAAGGAGAGAAGGTCTGGTTGTGGAATCCTGTTCGACGCAAAGGACTCTCTCCCAAGTTACAGTGCAGCTGGGACGGACCATACACAGTCTTAAAAAGGCTGAATGATGTAGTGGTGCGGATCACTAAAACACCTTCATCAAAACCGAAGGTGGTGCACTATAATAGGCTAGCCAAGTACCACAAGTAACGGTAAAATTAAAATTTAAAATGTAAATACTTGTAAAATTTGCGCATGCGCACTGTAAATATTTGTATATAAATATTTGTACATATTTGTGAATTTTGTAAATATTTCCCACTTAATTTATATTTCTATGTTATCTTTATGTGCAACTTAGTTTTTGTGTTTTAGATTGTGTAAATTTGTTTAGTTTCGCCTCTTGACCAAGGGTTGCACTGCCCGGGACGTGCAGTCCTTGGGAGGGGGGCAGTGTTACGAAATTGTAAATAATTGTGTTTATTTTTGTATAAATTCTTTCAAAGAGGCTTAGTAAGTTCATAAAGTGCTAATTTTGTGCATTTCTAGTCGTTTTAGCGTTGAAATAGCCTTATTTTCCCTTAAAAACGCATTAGAAAGCCCCAGTAATGCACGTAATGGATTTGGCGCCAAATTTGGCGACTTTTTCCCACCTTGGCGATTTTTTTGGCGACCTTGGCGAGAAAATCCTTATATGGGATATACCAAATATGGAAGCTGTAAGTTGATTGGTTGACCACTTTCTAGAGTTTTCTCGAAAAATCTGGGCTCCATGGAACAGCATATAAGGAGCGCTTCCTCGCCAAGGGCAGTTCAGTTCAGTTCAGATCTCCGCTAGCTTCGCTAGTGCTTGCATTGCTCTTAAGCCTCTTTGAGAGAGACTTGCTTCAAGTGTTATTGGTATACAGTTTGTACTGTGGATTTGCTATTGACAGCTGTTGTTTAAGCTGTGTTTACTGTTTGAATTGAAGCTGATACTTGGTTTATAGACCTGTATTTTTCTGGAACTTTCTGTGAATAAATTACTGAATTTTTGTACGTTTGGCCTTTCATTCTCAGACAACTCACGAACCCCCAAGTACGCAACAATATATATATATATATATATATGTATATACATATATATATATATATATATATATATATATATACATATATATATATATATATATATGTATATACTATATATATATATATATATATATATATATATATATATATATATATATATATATATATATATATATATATATATATAACAGGGTATTTATTAACTATTTATGATATGCGAATACTCAATGTGTGCGGTGCGTACGTAACTATAATTGTGAAAGGTAACGTTAAAGGTTTAAAGTAAAATTACCCATTAAAAGTGTGCTTATTACAATGTAGCAGTTTTTGCCTTTATCTTATATCATCGTAATAATAATAATCATCAAAATATGGGCTCCCACTGTAAAAGAATTGTGCAATTTATAATTGTCCGCATAAGAAGAAGTTTACGTCTTGTGTTAAAAGCATTTTTGATCGTAAAATTCCTTATTACTGTATTTTCTGTCTCTTATCAGGTTATATTACACATTTTTAAGATTTTTGTGAATGGTCAAATAAATGTCGTAATGGAGTTTTGGGATAAAAAAAAATACAAATATGTTTCTCATAATTCAGTTTTCTTCCTTATCATTTGTTAGGTCTTTTTTTCACCTCTAAATACGCGATAACTGCTGAGAAGTTCTATTTTTTGAATGATTGCATGTATTATACCTTGAACATATCCTAATTCTAGATTTTTCTTTCAACCAAAATCTGAAATTCTTAAATACCATGATTAGATTTAGTGCTTTACAATTTCGTTACATAAAACGAGCAACTTATAATGAAAAACACGGAGAGAAAAGTGAAAAATCCTTTAAAATTAGCATGGGGTAAAAAAAAAAAAAAAACATAAATGTGCTTAAAAAATAAATAAATAAATAAACTATGAAAATAAGCACAAAATAAGCAAGAAGAATTTACCGAAATTCGGGAATGGTGTGAAAATGGGGCTTTGAGGCTATCGGGAAGTGCTACGTCTCGTCTAATATAAGATTTGATTTATATTTACACAAAAAAAAAGATTAATTATTTTCAATTGTCTGTCAGACTGGAAATCAAAATAAAATAAAATAAAATAAAATAAACAAAAAGAACAAAAATATTTCATTGGAACCAACAATCTTCTTTACAAATACCCAGTGGAAATGGTCTTTCTCTTTATTTTTTTGGAAATATATTAAAAAGAATCAATTTTATTTATCGTTATTTTTATCTCTCTCTCTGTCATAATTAATATCTGTTAAGAAGATAAATAAATGAAAAAGTGTAAAATAAACAAATGAATAAAGTAAAACAAGAATGAACTAGAAATTAAATTGGCACATGTTGTTAAAATAGGCTTTGTCTTGATAAAATTAATTTAACGGATCACATTTTACAATAACACAAAAATAATTTTATGCGTTTTTAATACTATTATTTCCATTGCTAGGGGAATAGTGTCACATTTCTTTTATTATCAGATATTTTCATTTTATAAAAAAATTCCCTGTATACATATAAGAGGATTTGTTTGTTTGTTTGTTTAATTATATAAAAGTGTATATCGATATAAAAAAACAGGCATTTTGCTCTCAAATGTGTTTATCAAATATGTAGGTAATTATGTATTTATTGTTCCTTCGATATTTTCAATTATTGGTAACAATATTGTTAAATTCATTTGCGTATTTTTTTTCATAACAGAATCTCTACAATAAAAAATTTAAATTTAATCTCTACTTAAAAAAAATTAACGTCCTTGCCAGATAAATAACTTAACAGTTAATCTATCTAAATATATATATATATATATATATATATATATATATATATATATATATATATTTCATTCTTCTCAAAATAACATTTTTCTGGAAAAAAAGAAAATGCGATTTTATTATGCTTGCTAAGGAATTGATTTTAGAACCAGGACACATTATCACAATAGTGGCTTTAAAATAAGTTATTAGATGTAGTGCTTCTTATGATGAAGGGTCCGTAGAAGGAATATTGGAAACATTACATTGGGCTAGAAAGAAAGAGGAAGAGAAAGAAAAGATAGATTAAGATAAAAATGCAAGAAATTGAATCTGTGAGAGAAAAGACTGAGAAGACTGCTGAGACTGAGAGAAAAAAACGGGTAAAGGAGGATGTAATTGAGATAAAGAAACAACAACGGACGATACAACTGTCTGGCGTCATTCGATGTCAGGATGACGATTTTCTTACATTTATCCAATGGAAGTTTTAATTTAACCCATAAACATCGGAATATAGCCAATCCTAGAGCAGGATTGTCCTACAAACATTGAGAGCTCTGCCTCGTTTTATTCGTCCATTGGCTGCAGAAATAAAGAAAAAAGAAGCGTATTTCGAGCTTTGAAAGCTGGCGCTGTAGGCAAATAAATAAATAAATAAAATTATAAATCCTGATAAAAGATGTGAAGAAAATATTCCTGTTAATGCACTGTCAGAATTACCGAAGGCTATGCGAAAGTTTGACGCAAAATCACGTGACGTAATCCCAGATCTTCCCTTGTTTGAAAAATAGATTAAGGCTTTCAAGATTGAAGAAAATTATGGGTGTCTAGTTCATTATCCTTTACACCATCAGACATACTGGAATTGATTGCAAGAATTAAACAACTATTTTAAAATTATCAGTATGTGAAAGATACTCTACTGAAGATATTTCAACTGTATGTCGAGAGATTTTGTTAGAAATTTCTCCACAGTCAGAGAACTTCTGAAAAGGCATGGAAGGACTTCGTGTATAAGATAACGAATTATTTCAAGGGATGGTTAAATGGTCTCAACCTAAAATACTTTAAAAAGTTAATAATCACGGACCAAATAAAAAATAATGTCATTGAAGAGTTTCGTGATATTTTTGTAAACAATTTGAGTCAAATAACAAAATCTGCGGAGTTGACGGATGAAACCAGTAAACGTGAGAGTGATAGAAGAAATTTAATAAAAGGGTAATTTTAGTCAGAAACTGGGTAATTTTGAACCTAAAAAGAATTGAGAAATTTTGAATTTCTGAAAAAAAATTACATTTAAAGTTCACGTGCTTCACATGTTTAAAAAAGGGATACGCAAAAAAAAAAAAAAAAAAAACATATATATATATATATACAAAGTTTTCTAAAGAAAATTAGATCAAGATACGAGACGAAAAGCTAATGTCAACAATGCAGTTATTAAAGAAAAATATCTCGAAAAGGAAACTCGTGGAGGAACAGCAATGCTCGCATAAATGTTGTCCCACGGAAGCAAAACTCTGTGGAACATCATTGTGGTTTAAAAAGAAAAGACATTTGCGTTACTGACAAACCCGTAAGAGTTTAATATAACTCAGGGACCAGATTATTGTGGTAAGAAAGGACACCATACCTCACTATCCGTTAGAATATAAACCGTCGAATTTTATAAAAGTTATTTTTGAACCAGCGAATATATGTCTTCTAGTAAACATAAGAGGAAGAGGGGATGTAATTCATCAGAAATTTCTCTCCACAGTTGCTTTCTCATTGGTGGACGATGTCTTGATGACACAGACATAAAAATTTTTATCTGAAGCTTTCCAGACAATAGGGCGGAAGAAGCGTTTACTCATCGAAAGCATGAAAAGGAATTGTAACATGGTTCCGTTGAGGACATCAGAATACAAGATCGAATTGTGGACCAGATAATAGAAAGAGAAGTACAAGCTGTTCAAAATACTGATGGAAACTTGCTGTTCGAGTCAAGACCATTTAGGAATGAACAAAAGGATTACGATGACTTGAAAGAAGCCAGAAAACAAGCTGAAAAAGGATCAGAAGGATTTTATATACGATCGGTAACAAAAGTATTCGAATTAGCCCCCAATGCATCAGAATATTTCCATATGCCCCTGTAAACTTCAATGCTTTTTATACCTATACAATTGGAAAGATGTTTTTGTGCATAGTAATAATAAGTATTATTTTAATTGTGCATTTTATCTGCAGTTGAATATTCAGTGTCGAAATAATTTTTAATACTGGTGCAATTTACACCATTTCAGTAAGAATCATTTTAATAACATACATATATTTCAAGATGTTGTATAAATATTTACAGCAGATAAAATGCGGTAAGTTAGACAAATAAGCAAACAGACAGACAGGCGCGCAAACAAACTGCATTTCAACTGTATCGAAAAGCGTTAAGAATTAGAATTTTTTTTTTCAAAACTCTTAAGAAATTTGCATGATATGACATTCCTTAAAGTTATTTCAAATTGTACATTGTAATAAATTTCGGTACAATTCGGGGTTAGAGTGTTAAACTCTACGGCCATTTCTTATCTCCGAGAAACAAGTGCCTACCAGCGAGCGAGTGGTTCTGCGCTCAAAGGTGGTAGACGTGAAGTGCCAGGTTCAATCCCAGGTCGTACTCCTCGGCCTAACTGTTTGGAGTATTCCATGGTTTTCTCCTAAACTTAATTATTTACGGTCTAGAATCCCTTAGAAAGACCCCACGGAGGCCACTCCCCTTCTGGCCTACTTACCCTGGCCTACTTACCCTACTTACCCTACTAGTATTTACCCTAGTGCTGTCAATTGGCCTTAATCCTCATAACCAAACCCAACCCAAGAAACAAGTCCAGTACTCTTAATTGTAATGAACTGTTATAATATTCGGAGTATTGAACGTTTATTAAAGATTACCTTCTCGTCATCGAGAAAAAAGAAAAAAAAAAAAAAAAAGCTTAAGACAGTTTTACGGACATGACTTTATTTTTACACTACATTTTACCGATCACAGACCGTAATCTAGTGATCAAATTTATTACAATGTATATAAAAAGTACAAATGAAATTCAAAATGGCGGTTGATTAATAACAACAGGAAAGCACGAAAGATCTAGATTTTAACATAATGGCATATACTGATGTAGAAAAAAAAAACCTTTCTTATAATATTTCTTACCTCAACAGAAGAAATTTGGCTTTCAGGAACAGACATTATTTACTAATCTTTAAACTTCTTTCTAGTGTGAAAAGTTTAATTGAAAATTGTCTTTCATTTTATTAAAAGTAGTAATAATTTTAAAGCAATACAAAAAGAAAAGTTTTTTTTTTTTTTCTGTTTAACAGATTTTAAAGCTATATACAATTTTAAATATTTTCATAATGTTTTTTGAAATACGTTGATTATAGAAATATATTATATATTAAATAGTTTTCAATGTTACATAAATATTCTGCAGATTTTTCAAGCTTTTTACATGAAGATAAAAGACTTTCAAAAACCGAATAAAAACTAATGAAATTTGCTTTTAGAAAACGTATGTGAAAAATTCCAGATGCTGACTTAACAACATTCTCACCTTGAGAATCTATTACATAATTCAGAAGGTTTTTGTTCAAAATACTTTACACCTTTTTTATGAATGAAAAAACGAATAAATCTACTATTAAATGCATACAGCTTGACTCTAAGATCAGAAAGCACTTTATTTTAATATAAAAAAAAAATGTTTATGCGAGTTATTCTTTTAATTTCTTCCCTTTTTTCTACTTTTTTTTTATATCTAAAGAGTATGAAAACATGTTGGAATACTTGTATATATATATATATATATTAATAAACAATTAATTCAAGAAAATGTCGAAATATTCGTTTTATAAGATTTAAAAAATTTTAATTATACATTTTTAATATATACGTATACAGAGAGTTAAGTTTTTACTTTAAATAGTATTATGCATTTGATACAGGCGAATGGGTTAGAACCAAATTTGGTAAGTGAAAAATATATAAAACCCAATTTAAAATATACTTTCAAACATGTAAACTAAGAAGTGTTTTCAAGAAGAAAACAGAAAATATAACAACAAAAATAACTGATATGTAATGCATAAAAAAAAAAAAATGAAAAATGTTTGTTCAATTATTAATCCTCTGTATGTCATTCGATTTATTTTTTCCATTTCTCTATCCAAATCTACATCTGTATGTCATATTTAAGTTTTCTTTCAAATACCTTTTTGAGTTTTTGTTGAATAATCCACAAACAAAATTTGGTGGCAATCTGCTGAGCCTATTAATCTGCAGGATAATTTTTATAGTGGAAGTTTGATTTTTTTCTGTATACAGAGATTAATTAAAACCAGGTGATTTTATTTATTATAACTAAATCTCTAGTAAAAAAGTCTGATACAGATGATCTGGTTAAGAATTATATTTATCCGAAAAGTAACTTAAATGTTATAAATTTTGTGATCGTTGATAATTTATTGAATTCAATAAATCAGAGAAAAATCAATGCGAAATTTAACTAGAAATCTACTTATAGTATTCTTAAAAGTCACTTGGGATTTCCTGTTAGAAATATAGGTCTCCTAGTCATCAAAATACTATAGCAAAAGTTTAGGCAATATAGATAATTTTAAAATGATCAGAATCTCTTGCAAATAAGGAACACAATATTGTTTCATGAATGATCACTTCCGATATAACATTTAATATATTTTTAAAAAACATAATTCATTATTTATAACAAAACCTATTATGTTCTTAAAAAAGCAAGAAATTGAATAATGATTTTAAGATAAAGAAATATATGAATTTTTATTTTTATCTAGAATGGTCGAAGGAAATTTGGTCTTGGAAACACAAACAAGTTGTACGTTATTCTTTATGATAGAGAACTAATACATAAAGTAGATTTTTTGTTGTTGTTTGAATACATGAAATCGTCTTAGCTGGAATTGATAAATGCAGAAACAATTTAATAACTAATTTAAACCAAAATACGACTGAAAATTGAATTGTCACTAAACGATATAACTAAGTGAAGACAAAAACGGCATCCATATTTCTTATAACATTTCATTTTTACTTTCTGAACACCTACCATGCAATGAAATATGGGTATTTATGACAAAACTGTAAATGGGATTTTGTGAGCTCATACAATTCCATGTGTTCTAAATTCGTTTTTTCTATCTTTATTGCGACGTGTATATGTGTCTTAGTGAAGTCAATAGCAGTTTTCATTTAATACCAAATTAAGTAGATTACCGTATATCGCTGTTGCACAGCTGTATCGATTTTATTGACTACAACATATATAGTTCTTTTTCAGAGACACAAAGGAATCTTTTTCATTACGGCCTATGGACTGAAATAAGTTAAATTATGGTCGCGTCTAAATTCTAAATTCGCTTAATATTAAATTAGACAGACATGGTTAAGTTGTTGGTACATGAATTATATAGATTAGAATGTGTTTAATACTTACATTTCTTTTAAATGTACAGAGAGAAGAATTCTTAAATATTTATACATTACTTTAAACATGTATCAGTTGATATTTGTTTTAGTATTATTAAAATGTTTAAAACACATAAAAATCTAGCTGTTATAGTTGGATTTTGCTCAGTTCGCCACCCCATACTTGTTCTCATAAATTTATACTCTTGGCCATATTACATTCGTTTTAATAGAAATGAAGTTTACCGATCATTCGGCACTTTGCAGAATGATATACTCCACTAATTAGGCTACTCTTATTTCCCCTTCAATACATTCACTTTATCCTAAATTTTTGTTCACTTTATCCTAAACTGTTTCCAGTTTCATATTTCAGTTTTTATGATATGTGCATTCCAATAATTCCCATAATGTAAATTTATGAGAAAAAATGTCCAATTCTGCTGAGTTAAGGAATTCGCAAAATACGAAGTTTTGAAAATAAAATACTAGAAGTTAATGATGTCCTTAACAGAGTCATACGTAATAATTTAAAACTCATCTAACACTTTTACAAAGAAAATAATCTTCATAATTTACGTTTATACAAAACTTTTCCCTATTTTCTCATGCTTTGAAAATCGTAAATTTTGAAAAACTTACGACCATTTTAAAATAAAATGTTCACAATCAATGATGTTTATGTCAGCATAATAAGTAATATTTCAAAATTTATTCATTATATTTGTGATGAAAATAATCCTTATAACACATGCTTATGCGAAATTATCCCTATCCTTCCATGCTAAAAATGCAGTGTATTTAGAAGAACTTGCGAAATTTTCAGTTGAAACGAAATAGGCCTCTTACCAAAGTCATAAATAATATTTTAACTGTTCCGACCCCTCTGCGATCATTTGTTCTTGGGATATTGTGTATATAGACTAAAAACATAACACCATAACACATACTAACAGAAAAATGCACTAACTCAATATGGATCTAACACATCAACAACCTACAGACTTACAACATATCGATTTTGTAATTTTCAGATTCCTTCTACCTCAAAACGTGTAAAGTTTTAACACATAACTAAGATCTCTATACCTATATTGTGACTGAGAACTGATATATATATTTAAAATTATTTTACAGAAGTAATATCATTGCAAACAAGAACATGCCTATTACTTGTAGTTTCTTTACAGGAAAAGCGTTAAAGAAATTTCTAATATTACTACCTCTTGTTACTATTATCGAAAATTCATTAAATTAAAGGATAATGTAATTCATATATTTTCAGTTGAGCGTAGCCACACAAGAATTAACTTTTGTAGAAAATATTGCAGTGAAAAAAAATATGGTAAAGCTATGTAACAGTTGTAAAATAAACTACGTAAAATTATAACAAACTTTATATACAAAGAAATTGTTATTAAAATCACTTTACATTAATACAATACCTAAATACAATAAAACGTAAGAATCTAGAAAAGCTTACAAAAAAAAAAAAAAAAAAAAAAAAATGCACGTATATGAATATTTTTATCGTAAACAAGCATTTTAATTAAATTAAAGGTTTTATCTACGTGTCTTTTAAAGTGTCTTTTAATAAATAATACATATTAAAAAATATAGTACACTCGATCCTCGTTAACGTGAACACGCTTAACGTGCATTACTTTTAACATGAACTGTTTTCACATTAGCCGTGAGAATGAAGGTAACTTTCTGAGTTACTGATAGCATGAACTATTGTTAACATGAATATATATTTTATTCCTCTTGCGGTTCACGTTAACGAGGTTCGACTACATTAGCTAGATTTTTGCCCTAATTAAAAATTGTATTAATTTTCGTAGCGATCCGTTGAACAGCATAGATTGGTTCAACTTTCCGTTTTCTGCTTTTTACAATAATTTGGTAATCTAATCTTTATAACAGACGTGCCTTAAGTTTAAAGTTTCGTTAAATAATATTTGTACTGTCGTCTATATTCAATAGAAGAAAGTATTCGTTTCGTAAGAATGTTCCAGTTTCTGATGAATTTACGTATCTTGAGAGGTTTAGAACATGATTTGACCTGTTTTAGAAAACGCCTGTCCGTGTGTTTGTTTCTGTGTGCACGTGTGTATGACAAAAAAATTGTAGCAATTGCATCTCAGGATGTATTGCATACAAAGTGATATGTAGTTGCACCTTGACATAAATTAGTGCCTATCCATTTTTGGTAAAAATTGTCCAAAAAATTGCGTTGCCATCCTGCTTTCTCTAAAATTTTAACATGACAGTGTAGGAGAAAATTTCCTATAAAAGTATACAGTGAATAGAATTTTAAACAAATCAGTATGAGATTAAAGTTGTATTTATAATAGCAATACTCAAACAGGAAAATATTTTGAACTTCACGCTTCTCTCTTTGCGATAAAGAGTGGGGCAAAATTGCAATATGGGTATCTTAAAAAAACTCGTCATTATTTTTTTTAAATGATTGTTTGAACCAATAATCTGTGACAGGTTAAACAAAGTTATCGATATTTTTTTCTTCTTATTTCCAAAGAAAAATAATAAATATGGAATAGAAGCTTATTTTTCCAGATATTGTTTTTGAACGTAAAATTGACTTTCTTTAGACATTTCGTGCAATACCTCTCTGAGATGAAAATCGACTGCATTTATCATGGAAAATAATTTTAAGAAATAACGGTTTTAATACATTATTTGTACTCTGTGAATTTTCATAGAAAAATATAGAAGAATATTTTGTGATGACCAAAACATAGTAGTTTCTTTTTTGGAAAAATGATAAATTGGAGATTGTCACCTTGATACGCGTTCACATGCACAAATATAGTAAGTACCGATAAAATATATATATATATATATATATATATATATATAATATATTCGATTCAGTGGGTCCTTAAAACATGTAAATTAGGTAAAAAATCTACGTCGACCAATTTGACAGAATACAGAACTTACATTACTTGCGATAGTTGGTTAATGGAAGTAAAAATATCGCAAGAAAACGATTTTACAATAAATAAATAGTATATGCATGTTCAAACCCGAACATTGTATGCATGCTGTGTAATAATGTTTAATATTAAACCTAATTTATCCATTTTAAATAGAATGGAGTAGAAGGCTGATTTTTTACCAACTATGTGAAAAATAAAAGAGCCGGGAATCGAACCCGGGCCTTCCGCATAACGCGCGGATGCTCTAACCACTGAGCTACCCTGGCTGATAACCAGCTCGGCACTTCTCACATAATTTACGTTGGCAAGGTCACCGAGTCTGCATTAAAGCAGCTATATCAAGTGACAAATTTAAACATGGCATAACTCCAAACGGCCACGAAATTTCAATTCAGAAATTTAATCTTTAAAAATAATCCTCTGGTATTTTTCACATGGTTGGTAAAAAATCAGCCTTCTACTCCATTCTATTTAAAATTAATTTCCAGGTTGATGAATTAAATTTCTGAATTCTAATTTATCCATTGTTCAACATTAGTAAAATATTAAAAATTTGGTGTTAATTTAAACCAAATCTTGCTACTGAAATAGCTGCGATCGCCTGCTGTTTAATCTTTTACCTTGATTTGGTAATTTTATGTGGAATCAAATATTGGTATTATGTTAAAAAAAAAAAAATAATCAACATTAGACTGATGCATGGATCGACTTAAGACCTTCTTGTTTAAGTATAAGACACTACCAAAAAAACGATTATACTATAAATAAATAGTATATACCTGTTCAAATCCGAACATTTTATGCATGCTGTGTAATAATGTTTAATATTACGGCTAATTTATCCGTTCTTCAATATTAGTATACTATTAAAAATTTGGTGTTAGTTTGTACCAAACCTTGAAACTGAAATAGCTGCGGCAACCTGCGGTTTTACCTTTTACCTTGATTTGGTAATTTATGTGGAATCAAATATTGGTATTATGTTATTAATATATATATATATATATATATATATATATATATATATATATATATATATATATATATATAATTTTGAAAATACGTAGAGACTCGAAGACAAGTGGGTGTGGTCAACAAGAAGAAAAATCGTTAATAAAAACAAAGAAATAACGAATTAAAGTAACGAAGAATAATTGTAAAAACAACACTACATGTCAAAAACACCCTTCCGCTTCCTCTTCAGTGGGTGGGAGCAGCAGAACAGACAAAAAAATAAATTGAAAAAGGCCTAACAGTTTTCGGAAACATGGCGAAACTAGCATACTCCCAACAAAAATCTATGAAATTCTAAAACAAGATTAAATTACTGGTAAGTTATATATAATAATATGAATGCTTCATAAAAGCAACATAACTAAATTAATATAATAGTCCATAACTATATTAATTTAATAATCCAAAGAAATACAAATTCGATATTTGTGATAAAAATAATTTAATAAAAGGACATGCTAGATCGTCATGTTCCCACCCAGACCTGAAAGGCAAAAAAATATTGCAATGAACTGAAATATATTGAACTTACTGCATTGTAGAAATAGGTCTTTAAATAGAAAGAAGCAGATTCACATGTAGTGGCTCAATACTGACGCTGTCTTGTCCGATGTTCCAATATCATAGTGCAAACTCTCCGAGTCGCTCAGTACCAAGTAGCTGCAATCCGACAGAAGGTGTTCCACAAGTTATATATATATATATATATATATATATATATATATATCAAAATTAGACTGAGGCAGGGATCGAACTTAAGACCTTCTTGTTTAAGTATAAGACACTGGCATTATGTCACACTTTCTTGCACGCTAATTCAGTTTTGATAAAAGAGAGTAAATAGGCAAGTTGTTGAACAAAATTGGCACTTTACCCTATGTCTTTGACCACGCTTTTTAATTTAATCTTGGTTTGGTTTCAGAAAGAATTTTACTGATTCACACTTCCTGGACTGTATAATATATTTTTCTCATTTTTTAAAAATATATAATTCAATAAAATTTCTTATAGTAACATCTGACTAGTGATCAATAGAATACAGAAATATTTTCTTCTTATAATAAGTGTTTGTAATGACGTAATCACACGCGTTCTCACTTCACAGATTTTATTTTCACTCTTCGGACTACAGCCGGTGAAAACATGTACTCTCTTTTCAGCGTTTTACTGCCACCATCTCCTGAATATAAAGGGAACTACAAATTGCATGTACGCAGAAACACTTCCCTTGTTAGTGGATGTATGATAGCTCCAAGTTTTGGTACAACTGAAATTCAATCGCAGGAAATAGAAAACTAAATATTTGAACCATACTTTGATATTGCTCATAACTTTACTCCATATTGTGGTTTAAGTTTGAAATGAAATTTTAATAACAAAGTATTTATCGCAAAAAAATAAATAAATACATATTAATTTGTAAACATTATTAATAAATAATCAAAATCCATATTGTAATATATATATATATATATATATATATATTATCGAATTTTCTTACAACGTCACACTTTTGAGGAATATTTTAAACTTTGTACACACGAACAAAGATTACGTTTTGAATTCTTTATATTCATTCGTTAGCTTTTATTTTTCTATTTTTATTTTATTTAAGAGAATTATTTCGTTATTCTTGAAACAAAGAATGTGTTTTCAATGCACTTCTTTGCTTAATTATTTAAAAGTTTTCGTTTGGAAAAAGTTTCGTTCGTTGTTATTTAAAATTAACGAAAATGAACAAAATTATGTTTGCAGCAAGAATGTCGAAAATCTACTCATTAAACTCGCATGAACTTTAATAGTATAAAAGCTTAAGCAGAATTAGTATCATGAAAAAAACATAGTCTTAAAGAAATAAATTCAAGAATTTTCTTCAGAGGAATGTTGCTAAGTCTTTTTTTTTTCTGTACCTGGAAGCGGAATAAAGCCTTTTAGTCTGCATTCCCTCGCGAATTTTAATTTAATACATTTTAAACAATTTTAAGTTGTAATTTTGTTTCAGAAAATGACATTCTTTGATCCAAATAATAAAAGTTTAATCTTGAATAAATATGAAGAGAATGCGAAACTTTCAAGATATACTTCTGACCAATATTGTTATTATTTTTTACGAGTAAAAACTATTTTTTATTTTAGTCATTTATTCATTTATTTATTTTAAATTTGAAAAAGCCATATTTAAGAATTTTTATGCTATTTAGCTACCAGCACTTCTCTGTCTCTATTTATATCTGTCTCTCTCTCCCTTTCTTTCTCTCTCTCTCTCTCTCTCTCTCTTTTTTTTTTTTTTTTTTTTTTTTTTTTTTTTATATTTGAAATAGTTTTCACGGTTTCAATACAAAATAAATAAATAATTAAAATGGTATTAAAATACATAAAAGTTAGAAGTTATGAAAAATTGGAATAACGTATTAAAATATATATTAGTGGAACTTGTCCAAATTTGGCATCGGAAATCAGTAAGTGATGTACTATTTCTGATATCAAAAATGTAATTATAGTAAATGATTTGTTCAAATGGTACACTTAGTTGGAAATTAATATTTAATTTTAATATAACTATATGAAAGAATACATTGATGCATTTTAATTGCTATTCTTGTAATCAGTTATGCGATTTTATGAAGCCAGCTAAATGTTGTGCTAGGTATGCAAGATATAAAGATGGAGACTTCGAATATGAAATTTTCAAAACATATATATATTTTTAAATTTATCGATGCATTATTTTAAACATGTAGAAAATTTCTTATCATGAAGTACATAGATTAAAAGAGAAAATATTTACTTTTATATTTTACTTATAAAATCGGTGGCGTATCTTTAGCCTTACGTACGCCTAGCGTAAGGTGGTGAAAGGGAGGAAGGAGGAATAAAAGATACCGTGCCTATAACGTAAGTAAGAAATGTACAAATAAAATCCAGTTACCAATACAGGTCTGATCCGAGCTGTGGCGATATTTCATGGCGGTCTAGAAGTTACATATTCGTTGTTCCTGAGATGTAAAAATGTATAGTGTAACCATGTTTCTGGCGTCTAGCGCACTCCAAAAAATAGGTTCTTTAAAATAAGTATGTATTGTTTCAAAATAGCTTGACATGCTCAAAAATGGGGTTGACCAATAAGAATCCTAATATCCCCATGTTTCACGTGTCAATGTACTAAAAAATGAGTACATGGTGTTTCCAGTATACATTGTTTCGGGGCTACTTTGAGACAATATATACTTATTTTTAAGAACCTATTTTTGGAAAGCTTGGATGGTAAAAAATTGACCGACAGGATGGGATTTGGCAAACATCCAGTCACTCGCTTACTTTCTCTCAACCACAAAGGTTACCACTCTTACTTGAACAGAGGACTCGTTGAGTCAGCATTTTCACAGATGCTCCCAATTCGCATGGAACGGTATTGAATAATATGTACGAATGTTTGTTTAATCTAAAAAGTGTGCCCTAAGGATGGAATCCGGAAGAAATTGAGCTAGAAAAATTTTATTCCAACCTATCTATCTGGCTACTCCTTTCATTTTAATCAGTTTTTATGGAGAGCACAAAATACAGGACTGGCTACAAAAAATAAAAAGAAGACCTTCGATTGTATATAAAAATGTGTGCGACATCATTGTATTTACTTGCGAATTTCGAAGAAAGCGGTTGGCTTAAAATAACTACTGATTCTTCAGAAAATGAAAAATATCCAAAGTTTGCTACTGCTTCTTTAAACAACACTTAGGCAATACCAGAATATTTTCTACATTTATATAATGCGTGTGAATAAAGAAAAAGCCCTAATAACCCTATGGAAAGTGCACATTCCAGGTTAAACAGGGCATGTAAAATGAGAACATTTCAAATTTATTTGCTTATAAATAATCTTTAATAACATGGAGAACCTACAGGTTACATAGAAAACAGATAAGATACGCAGAAGTGGGTGGCCAATCGACTGAGAGAAAAAATCTATATTAACGTCAATGCAATATATATATATATATATATATATAAATATATATATATTCAGGAAATTTGAAGGAGAACTGGGATGATGTTTGAAAGGTACTCGTATACATACAGAAGTTACAGTGAAATTTACAACTGGGAATCCATTAAATTTTCAATATATATAAATATCAACATGGAAACTAAGAACAATCTTGCTACCATTTAACTGCATATAATACGACAACAAAGAATATTATTACACCATTTTTATTGTATAACATGACAACAAAGTACAATTTTTAATTTTTTAAGTGTATGAAGTGTGACAACAAAGGACATTTCTTCAACTTTTAAACGCATCTATTATGCGATAGCTTACTTCTGAATCTGAATAACCAGTCCTAAGTCTGGATAAGGTGTGAAAAAAAAAATCCACTGCAAAAAACTTCTGTAATCGACAACTAAAATCTAAATTGCGGCTCTTGTAAAAGTAGTTCCATGCTATTCTTATAAATTCTAGTCCCAATTGAAAGCAAGTTCTAGAAACCCTTATAAGAATTCTAAAGCGTTTGCCAATATTATCAAACTTATTTAAAAATCTCTGCAAATAAATGCGGATACTAGGGACGAATTTTAGTAAATAGAATCTTCGTTCATGACACACTTTTAGAAAACCAAGCGAGAATTTTTCGCAATACAAAGCATTCATAATATTCAAAATATTGCTTCACCATCTAGAAACGTATAGACTAAAAATTCTCGAACATTTCGTCCATTCAGCTTATTGACGTGCCTTATACTCATAGCTCGGAAATATATATTTCTAGTTTAGAGATTTAGAAACTGACCGCTTATTCCGTCTAGAGAAAAGCGGTATATATATATATATTTTTTTTTTTTTCTCAGTGTAGATACTACACCATGAACTTCACAAATCTGTCACTTTTGAATGAAGAAACTTTCAAAAGTGACAGACTTTTTAGTGTATGGACTTTTGAATTTATTAACATGTTTGAATTCTATATAAATGTAGGTACAAAGATCCCCCCCCCACACACACAGTGATTTATTTGTCAAATAAAGCTGTTCCGAATCCTAATTTGAATCGTTTTAACATATGTTTACATAACAGTACTCGTTATCTTACCCCTTAATATCCAATCTGTATGCATTTATAGTATTAAATATCAGGGTAAGGGAAAGTCGCGTGAGTGACACACCAGATTATTTTTTATTATCTCATTGTTTTCAAAAACTTCTTCAACTTTCAGCGGCACTAGGAATTTATGTTTAGTGTATTGGATTAATCACAGAAATTCTGTGAGACATTTATCAATATTTAATATCAGTCAAAAAAGAACAAAACAATACCCACCTAATCCTAATTATAAAATTGATAGACGTTTGCAAAATGTGTTACAATTATTTTAATGATGTGACATGGTAAAAGGTAAAACGGAAAATACTATTAATTTTCTATAATACCATGTTATTAAAATTCATAACAACAACATTTATAACAAACACAAAGCTAAGATAATCTTCAAATACATTAAATTTATTTTTTCAAAGAACTTTCTAATAGAAATGATTTTATCAAGAAATTTATTATTTTTATGTTATTAATTCCTTTATTATAGCGTATTTTTTATTTTATATTTCAGAACTGCTTTGTGATTTTGGTTAATAGAAAAAGATGCGAATGAATATTCGTGTGAAAGTATTTTTAGTAACATCTGAAATTTCTGATCACAGACACATTATAGTGAAGATTAAATATCACCTTTCATGGAATTAATGTGTTTGAAACTGGCTTGTCTTATATAATATAATTGTTTCAGTTGTCTTCCCAAGGGATATTGTAATTAATTTCGAAAAGGTTCAACTAGAATTTTGAGCGTGTCGGGGGGTGAAACATGTATTTTACATTCTGTTCTCCCTTAGGAGACTTCATGTGGGAGTAAAATATTGGATTACGTTTAAAAGGAAATACAGACTAAATGGGATGAAACTAATATGAGGTTTGTTTGATGTTACTTTGAAGGTTGTGTTGTACGATTTAAAAAAGAACTTACGCAATCCTTTAATTTAAGTTAAATGTTTAAAAAAATATTTTAGAAAGAAAATGTTAATTGAATTTTAAATCAACAAAAAAAAAAAAAAAAAAAAAAAAAGGAGTTTAAAATTTTTAAAAGCATTTACAAAACAATATTATAAAGCTTCAAATTTTGTATAACACAATAATAATGGGAGAAATTTTGTAAAGAACAACAATCAAAGAAAAACTAAAAATACTCATTTATTTGAAAATAAATGTAAAGTGTAAGTTTTGTCTCGACACGTTTCAAATAAAAATATCTCATTAATGTATTAATAAGTATAATATAGGCTATAGTTTCACTTTATACTTTAAGTAATACAGTAGTTACATTGACACACAAAATGTTTTTTTTTTTCCTTGAACATGGGATACGCTAAAATGAAGTAGATTTAAACAGTGTATTAGTTTTCATGTAATCATATTTTCGAAACATGTTTTCATAGTTCCTTAGGAACACTATATATATTTTAAACTCAATTAAATATCTATATTCATATATTATAAGTACACGAACTGCATACATCACAGATTTGTTTCATATATGCAGGGAAACATAAATAATAAAAAAAGCACATAAAAAAATTATCTTAGAACAATTTATTTAAAAATATTCAAATTATTAAATACATATTTTTCATAAATCAACATCCTTTATATTTATACGCAATCGGGAATTACAAAATTTCATTGTCAAAATCCGTGGTTAAATCAAATTTCTTAAATCTCGATGTATTACAATTTACCAGTCATTTGAAAAAATATTTATGATATCGATTTTAGTTTGCGATAGAAATTTTATTTAGAATGAATATAATGCGATTTAATTATTTAATTCATAAATTTTATACTTTATTAAAAGTATTAAGAAAAATCATTCTAAAAAGAACATTAAAAAATAATCATCAAACTCAAACCTTAAAGTAATGGTTTTTGAACTGAATTTAGAAACACATATCAAATGAGAAATTATATAATTTTAGGAAGTTGTGGCGTTTGCGTTCCTGCAAACTCCATCTTAACTTAAATACTTAGATTACTAAGAAAACCAGAGACGTGATTTGAACAAACAATAAAAGTTTATTGAAACAGATTAATGGGAGGGCGGCCTGGAAAATAGATCTTAGCTCAGTCAGAGTATTACTAAATCAAAAATATATAAATCAACAATTTAATTATCTTAAATATCTCACCACAGCAGATAGTCGGAGGTGTAGAGACGGTTGCACTCGTACTCCAATACTACGGCTTCACTATGGGACAGAGGATTCCCTTCTGACCCAGCTTGAACTTTCCGAAAACTAGTAGACACTCACCAACACTCCACACTACTTAACTTCACACAACTAAATCTCCTCGACTCTACTTCCGATATTCACCAAAATAAGAATCATCACATTCGCTATACTATCCTCCAACATCCACACCATCTACTAAAACCATCTCTATTTTTATACTTCTTCCTACACCCTCCTTTCACTACATTTTAATCCGTGCTTTTAAAAATCACTTCTAATTTAACTAATATTCAAAATCTAAGTCTTTTAATGCAGAACCCTGCCGACACAAAACTAGCTCGACCTCAACCTTCACCGAGCCACTGGCGACGGAGTGATTTTAACCGTCCCCACTTCCTACTTTGCTGGATCCAGCTTAATTAAAACAACTGTGGTGACGTTCTGACGTCTCAACCTCACAAAGTAAGGAATGTTATGTAGATTTATGGTTTATTTTAAAATAATACTGCACAGAACTCTTTCTATCTGTCTGAAGAAAGCATAGTCTAAATCATATAATTTAAATTTAGATTTAGTTATTTTGGACATTTTTAACATAAATACATGCATAAAGTTCTAAAAGTAAGGAGAAATACAGAAATAAAATACATGTAGTGTGAGAAAATATTTTACTGGGAGATTTAAACCACAATACATTATGTTTCTAAAACGTTTATATATATATATATATATATATATATATATATATGTTTGTGCGTGTGTGTGTAATTCCAGTTTTTTATGCGTAATTTTATTAAAGTAATTTCTTTGCTTTAAACTTTTTTTGTAAGTAGACATTCGCATTCGATTTCTTTTCATAAAAAACATTTTTTTATTCAGTTCCTAACTTCGGTAACCACAAGCAATTTTCTAACACAAAAGTCTGAGAGTTAAATAACAGACATATACGGCGAAAGTTTTATCGTTATCAGAATTTTCAAAGTAAGTTTAATTATCTTATGTTTTATACATTAATGGAATATAAGAATTAGTTATGCATGCAAATAAACAAATTAACCAAATTTTCCTTGAACTAAAACTAAACAAATATTCTACAAAAAGTTTAATATGAGTATTTAAAATTTTTGATAAAATTAAAAAGAGCTTCAAAATATCAATGAAAATAGTTCTGAAAACAAAGATATGTACGGTTTAGTTCATTTTAGAGTAAAAAATGATAGAACAATTTCTTCATAGACAGATATTACATAAAATCCCGGTTGAATAATACTGGCTGAACTTCTTTATTCCGGTTGATTATGAAACCACGATTATAAAACTTTGATGTATTTAATTTCTTTCGTCCAATTTTGGGAAACTGACGAAATAGGTTTTGGAATATTAATGTTAACGATTTGATTCCTTTACTATTAATATTGTGTAATTTGTTTTATTTTGTAACAAATTGTTAATCATAATATCAGTATAAAACTATGTTGCATGCATTCATAGAAAAAATAATACTAAAAATACTTACATTTTCTTTTTAATCGTACTATATAATTATGAAACATGTTTATCTATTTATTTTATTTTATTTTATTTTATTTTATTTTACTTATTTCTTTAGTTTTTTTTTTTTTTTTTTTTTTTACAAAGAAAAATAATGCATTTTTATTAAAAATATGTTTATATTGTACGATTAGAAAAAAATATTATTTTTCAAGGCTAATATTGCATTACATAAATTTGAAAATAAGGAATTTAGAAGGAAGGAAACCATATTCTAAGTGATGCATATCGAATATATATAAAATGACGTACATATAAATGTTTCATAATCAAATATATGGGTCAATAATAAACTAAAATTTGTATAAATGACACTCTTGTGAAATTCTAATTTTAGAAACACTGATAAAATCACATTCAAATCACATTCCCTGAAATATAATTTGTCAGGTAACAAACAAACATCTTCTTTTCTTTTTGAATAAATTCGAATAAAATATGAAATATATATATATATATATATATATATATATATATATATATATATGTGTAATATTTATTTTAATTTTACTTAAATGATTACAGTTATTTAAGCAAAATTTTACTTTTAAGTAATTTTTGTCTTTTTTGCTTTCCGTGTAAATATTTTGGAGAAAATAAAGCAAAATTTTTACTTAATATTTCGAAAGAAAATATTCATTTCTAAAACTTAGTTTAAAAAATTTCTAGCACATTGTCTACCTCATAAAGGTATTTTTTAATAAAAAGTAATATTGTGTTTTAAAAATACTAGTAAAGGTGCCATTTTTTTCATGAAAAATTAAACAAACAAAAATCTTGTTAACTGTTTGCTAAAATTATAACAATAAATCAGAATTATTTTTATAAGATTCCAAAGAGCTTATTTTAAAATAACTCTCATATGAAATAGAATTTTAATCATGCTTATAAATATATGTGAAATATTCTAACGCAATATATAGTAGAAATGAAATAAGTAATTTGGGTTTATTATTGTTATTATTTTTACTATTATTTTTATTTTAATTTTCTAGCCGAAACTTACAAGTGTTTTTTAAGAATTTTTGTACCTTAAAACGAGTCTTGTGGACACTATGATATTTTTTTTCTTTTTTTTTTTTTTTCTACTAGCTAGGGTAGGTGCTCCAGTGATTGGCAAGCTCAAGTAATCGACACCTATCCCGAAATATTTAATGAATAAGAAAAACAATAAAACCATATATTTTACATGTAAAAATGTTAACGTTTTATGTCAAACACTGGAGCATAGGGTGCTAATAACTGGTAAAATGAATAACTTGCTGTGTCAAACACTGAAACATAGGATGCCAACTACTGATAAAATGAAAAACTGGCAATGTGAATTACTGGAACATTGAGTGGGTGTCAAATAAAAAATCATAAAAAAAATTGATATCAAATGTATATATTTTAACATATATGTGGTTTTCAATGTCTTTCATACCATATGTACTAATTTAAGATTTCTAAAAATATTTTCTGATGACTAGAACACTAAAAACATCAGATATTGCTCAAAAGTGTCCGTCACTGGTGCACTTACCTTATATTGTTCGAAGATACTAATTAAAACATATTTTTCTTTACTAACAAAAAATTATAAAGGGCAAAATAATCTTATTTAAGTCGTTTCTAATTTTTTCTTATTGATAATGATACCTCGGTAAAATTCTTAAACAATAGTACAAAGAAAAATATTTATAGAGTATTAAAATGCTGTTTTCGAAAAAGGTTAATATATTACATATACATTACTAGAATACTTGCCTGTCAGTATGTTCTCTGGAGCTCAGCCCACTGACAGCAAAGTTACAAAACCTTGCAAAAAGTAGTTTGGACTCTTCAGCAATGCACACTCTCGAATTTGTTTTTCTTTTTAATTTCTTGCATTGCATTCTCCGTCATTGTTTCTTAATGGTTTGCATTCCATAGCAACAGTTTCTATGCTATTAGTTTTAATTTTACTTTTTATTTGTATTGAATATATATATATATATATATATATATATATATATATATATATATATATATATATATATATATATATATATATATATATATAAATTTAATATAAAATCGAAAATTTAAAAAGTAAGTACTGATTTTGTTATTTCAATGCCTTTATGTTTCGATTAAGAAAATTATTTTCAAGAAATGTATTTTATTTATAAACTCTATAATCATTATAAACTTTTTTAAATAATATATTGGACTTAACATTATCAAAGAACCTGGCTGGAAAAACCGTATTATTAGTTAACACTATTACCTGGTACCGAAACTAAAATATTTTAAAATGCCATTTTTTTCTCTTGTAATATTTTTACATTTAGTATATAACAATAGGTAAAAATATATCTTGCCTATACGATGCAAGGATGAAAGTGTTCTACCACCAGTATTTCTACCCAGAAATTTGTATCACATTTTTACAGTGACTTTGGCAATTTGATACGGTAGATTTTTTTTAGAAAATATCAGTGGCAAAAAAAGCGGTACTCTTTCATCCTTGGAATTGTAGCAACTGGAAATTATTTCTTTTATCCCTCCAAAATTTTAGAATTCCTTTTCAGGATAGTTGTTCTTAATGGTTCAGAATAAACATAAATTAGTTGGTATTGGTTTAAATAGCAATCGTGCGCGTAAATTGAACGTTGATTGACAGAACAAACCAAATTATTTTTATTTTTATCACTATTTTTGTATTTCATTACACTGAAAAAAAAATCTTGAGGCTAATTTCTGTCTCCAGTGAAAACAGCTCCATATCATCCTTACTAATTCTAGTTCCCTATTCTAGCTAATTCTAAAATCCCCTATTAGAATGTAACTTCTACACCTTCTATCTATAGCTTCTGATTTTAATCGAAACTGTTTAAAGTAATGTGTGCGTAGAAAACCACCTATCGTATACATAAACTTAGCAACAGAGATTTTAAAATAAAAAGTTTAAAGAATATGGTTAAATGGTCTTCTTAAATGGACTTAAAAAGTCAGGACGATAACCAGTTTTCATCTAAATCTACAAATGTGTACGAGAGTACATCATCTAAAATGGTACTTATTTGGGGGAATTTGTAGAAATTTTTTCCTATTTCGGCTTTCTATTTTCCATTTACGGTTACCCATTTTTTTACAAAATATAACAAACTTGCTTTTCTCCATTACGTTTTGAGTGTTCTTCTTTTTCTGTTTCAAAATTATCTGTAATTTCCTAGTTGTATCTCTGTTTGGTCAGGTGGTTCGCCCAATGCTACACTGTAAAAAATGCTGCAGTAAAATTACGGGCAAAGCCCGGCAGCAGAGATTCCAGTCAAGGCCCGTAAAAATAAATTTAGACGATGAATGATGTATCGCTAGTAATTTTACGTTGTGATGAAACATACAACCAACCTGCAAAAAAAGTAGCATTGACCGTAAAATTAAAAGTTAAAGTTTGAGTTTCTCGAATGCTTTAAAAACGTTTCTTGCAATTATTACACATGCGTGCAGGGAGAAATCCACAACACTAAAAAACTTATTTATTTTTTTACACGCAATAGCTAATTTATTAATTTTCATGTGAAGCAAACCGTCTTGGGTAGCCCGGGATTCGAACTCACAATCACCTGTGTTAGAGGCCAGCGCTTTGCCAACCACGCCGTTGGTATCACAGATATATCTTTACAAAAACAGATAAAGTCAACATCAGAACTCACTTAGTTGATACATCTTGTCATACGCACCAAAATACTTCTGGAAAATTTTTTTAACCGATTTACAGCACAATGTGAAGTAACAAATCTTCAATTATTTTTACAGAACTAGCTATACAAATTTACAGCAACCTATGCTGTGTTGATATTCAAAAAAGTGCTTTATTTTTACAGAAATTGTTTACAGTGATTAAATTGTTAACGTCCAAACTATGCCTAAAAGTTATTTTATTTTAAAACTATTTTTTACAAAATTTAGAAGTCAGTCAATTCTCATATTGAAAAAACAAAAGCTTTTCTTTTCCCTATAAAAAATAACGATACTGAATTTTGTGAAATAAAAATCTAACTATTTTTCGAAATCATTTTTATTTGTAAACGGACTGGATTGGATTTGGGAATAAGGCCGATTGACTGCTGCAGGTCCTAGGCCTGAGGGGAAGTGCCGTCCGAGGGGGTCTTTCTGAGGGGTCCTAGCCCGTATTTACACAAGTTTTGGAGGAAATCACGGAAAACTCCGAAAGGCTAGGCCGACGAGCGCGACCTGTGATCGAGCCCGACACCCCACGTCTACCAGCTTTGAGCGCAGAACCGCTCGGCCACTGGTGGGCCGTTTCTATTCCTAAACACTAGCACTAAAGAGGTAGTCTTATTTCAAGGTTCTCATTAGAGGTAAATAATGGGCGAGAATTTCTCACACTTTTTCAAAAACAAAATGAAACTTTTGAAAACTATGTGAGATCTCTGAAAATTAACCGAGACGCAGAATAAACTTTGGATAATAATAGCAAATCTTTTACATAAATACAGAGAATTTATATCTCTAATTAATACGATTTTTTTCATGGTTTTCGATCTTTATGGTTTCAGTTGTGGGTGCAAAGAAGAAATAACTAGAGCCTAATTCTTATTCATCCAAACAGGTTTTCATTATAAGGCCGATTTCAAACTGTGTTTATGAAGTGTTGGGCGTATTTGCACTTTTTAGAATAGCAGAAGAGTTTATTTTTTTTTTAAGCTGTATTCCATTAAAGGGAGCCGCCCACCAGCGGCCGAGCAGTTCTGCGCTCAAAGCTGGTAGACATAATGTGCCGGGTTGGAACCCAGGTCATGCTCGTCGGCCTAGCCGTTCGGAGATTTCCGTGGTTTTCTTCGAAACCTGAGTAAATACGGCTAGGATATTTTACAAAGATCCCCCCCACCCACAACGGAGGGCACTCCCCTCTGGCCTAGGACCTATAGTAGTCAATCGGCCTTGTTCCCAAAATCCAAATCCATTGAATGAAGAAAGGACTGGAGTATTTCGAGAGCGGAACCTGCTATATATGATGTATTGTACATACCTGATGGTCATATTCAAATAAAACAGATTCGTTTTATAACAGTGAAGATTATACATAATATTCATAAGACTTACCTTCAAATGGTTAATTACATATTCATTTCATATTGGAATAAACTTTATTTTAGCATATTGTAAAAAATGCATTGTGGAAATAACATTTAAATTATCGGTTTTCTAAGGCTTAACTAAAGGGCTAAGAGCAATTAGAATGCTGTATGCTTAAAAAATAAAAAATAAATTTAAAAAAAATGCGTTTAATGGATAAAACAATTATTAGGTTGTAGTTTGTGTTTTAGAAATCTGGCTTCAAATCAAGAAACCAATTTAGCTTTCTTTTTTAATGTTTTCGTGTTAATAGACAAAGAAAATCAATTTCATCAATATCAATTACTCAGTTTCAGTCAGATAGAAGTTTTGAATTAAATTAAGAAAAAAATAGCTTATTAAAACCACTGGATGTGTCGTGCGTGCATAATTAAACACATTCAATTATTATAAATAACAATCATAGTTTCAGTTTGAAATGGAAGAAAATGGAATTCTCACTTGATGTCACTGAAATGATAGCATTTGAAGAGATTTTCTCATAAGAAAATGGTTTGGTGAAAGATAAGATCAATTTGCGTAGATTAACGGCTTTTTCTCGTAAAAATTAAAAAAATTATACTTTCGAAACATCAATTTACGAGCTACGACCGTCTAGCTAGCAAAACGGTCATTTCCCGTAAAATTATACGATTATTTCCTAAATTGTGCTTCCAAAACATTAATTTACGGATTATGACCGTTTAGGTAGCAAAACGGTCATTTCCCCTAAAATTATACGGTCAAATACCGTGATTTAAATTTTTTTTTTTACTGTGTAGTGATAGGTTACTCCTAGCGAGTACTGCTTCCCATTGCTTGCGTTGCTGTCATTTCTCTCTGACAGTTCTTCATCCCACAATTCTTCCTTTTATCACTTGGAAATGAAAAACGATTTTTCAAATAAATGTATTATATTAACTCATTTATTTTTAATTAGTTTTTATATTCATTTTATAAGAAAAAAATAATTAATACAGACCCTAAAATCTACAAAGTAATTAGTTTATTAAACATTTATCTTTTATCCGGTGAACTTATTAAAACTCTCTCTTACCATAGCCACCTAAACTAAATGCCTGCTGCGGGGCTCAGAAACTTGGCAACAGTTGAAGCGGTAGACAGCGTCACCTGGTACAAATTACACGACTTTTTTATTTAACTATCACCAAAAATTTTTAGAAGTGATATATGATATATATAATCGACGTTTCTTCGATTCTATTCGTCTTTTATGTATACCATATACCACTTTTAAAAAATCTTGGTGGCTGTTGAATAAAAGAGTCGCGCAATCTGTACCAGGTGACGCTGTCTACCGCTTCAACTTGCCAAGTTTCCGAGCAACGCGACAGGTCTAGTTCAGGAGGCTATGCTCTTACATTCTTTTTTTTTTTAGTTTCGTAAGTTTCTTTTCACTTTCATTAAATGGAAATCGTAGTTAAATTTATAATTAATATAATATTAATGATTTAATTCAATTTCGTATTTCATGGGTAGCTTGTTGAAATACACACCACACACACACACACACATATATATATGTCACAATATACAATACAATTAATCCTATCTTTTTCATAAAAACATTTTTTTTTTTTTTCAATTGAAATATACTATAACAATTTTAATAATAACTGTTAAAACTATGATGTAAGTTTTATGGGTTTAATAAATTATTTAAACTTTAAATTGGGGATTAAAATGTACTTAATCAGTAATATATGTTAAAGTTAACATAGATGTTTCACATGATCGTTATTTTACTGTATTTAACTAAAATTCATTTTAACGTGCACATTTAGGTAAAATAAAATGTGGATTACCCAATTTTCTTAAACCGTAAATAATCATAAATCTCATTTTAAACCAAATACCAAATTTTCTTCCTTATATTCTTCTAAATACAATGTTAGTTACTTAAATCTTTCATGGTTTTGTCGTTAAGCTTTAATTTCTTCTTAAATAATGTTTTTCTTATTAATATATTTTTTTCTGATATTCTTTGAACACATTTGCTATAAACGCTTTCCTCCCACAATGTTACGCAAAAAAATCACATTAACTTTTAAAATATATTTTGTCTTCATAAGATTTCTTTTCCATATCTAGTTCTTTGATCATTAATTATCGTCTTCCTTACTGGTGTTTGATCATTGTATCATTGTAATGATGAATTGTTATTATTATTATTATATTTATTACAATATATATAAAGATATATGTTTGTATATATGTATAAAGAAATGCGATAGAAACATTTTTAAAGTATTTTCCAATATTGTCCGATGTGTACGGAAAAGTAAAGCAAAGTAATATTTATATAATAAAAATTTTAAACATAGAACATTTTCTAAAAAATAAATGTAATAAAATTTTCTAAAAAAAAAAAAATATAATATTTGTAAATGTTATTAAAATGTAACTTTCAGAGTAATTGAATAAAGAGTAAATTATTTTAAACAGACTTCCTAAACTAAGAATATGGAAGAGCAAAAACTACTCTTAAATGTGTATAAAAACATAGAAAAAAACTAAATATTCTTTTCTTACGCATGACTTTCTCTATCCTATTGTTTAATTAAATCGTGTGTGGGGCTTCGTTTTAGAAAAAGCTCTTTCTCAATTAGGTTTCAAACCTAGGGAAATCTTCTAAGTTTCCAGACTGAGGCAAAAAACTTTACTTAATACTTTTTTTTCTCCTTATTTCGTAAAATATAATGCTTATTTTTTTCTCTCGTGTAACCCCATACTTTTTTTTGTCCTTGACAGAAAAATTTTATTCGATAATAATCACATAAATGCATTTGGAGCTATGCAATATATATATATTTTTTTCTTTTGTCAGGATTTTTTCATATCTCTCTCTCTCTCTCTCTCTCTCTCTCTCCCTCTATATATATATATACTAAAGATAAAAAAAATTAGTTACTCTTAAACACTTTCGAAATTTTTATAGATCTTTAAACAGAACATATAAACTTTTTCTAATATGTATATATATATATATATATATATATATATATATATATATATATATATACATATATATATATATATATGTATATATATATATATATATATATATATATATATATATATATATATATATATATATATATATATATATATATATATATATATATATATATATATATATATATAAGTTTACACGGATAAGCTTCTTATTCTTCTTATCTCAAAACATTTTCAAAATACTTACGAATCCACTCACCTAAATATATGTAAATGTAATATATATATGTATATATATATTGTTCCACTTCGTTTTCTACGTTTATTAAAAAAAAAAAAAAAAAAGTTTGTGATACTTGCTAATTGACACATTTTTGCTATTAGAAAAAAAAAATAGAACAATTATATTTTTACTATTTTGAATTAAATAAATAACTAATTTGATTTCTTTAAAATCACAGAAAGTCCTTCGAGTAAGGTGTTGGAATTTGTTTTCACAGTTTTCTCGGAATTT
Organism: Salticus scenicus; assembly: GCA_963930645.1. Taxonomy (NCBI): domain Eukaryota; kingdom Metazoa; phylum Arthropoda; class Arachnida; order Araneae; family Salticidae; genus Salticus; species Salticus scenicus. The sequence continues at coordinate 21,342,897 of OZ005654.1, forward strand.
TGCATAAATACGGGGAAGGACACGAAAGAAAGAACCCTCGCACAAACACATGGAGGGCATACCACCCAAAGCTTGGACTCATCTGCAATTAATCAGACCTAACACATGAATTACAATATATCCTATAAAATTACAAAACATATCTTTGATTCCTAGGTGCACAAAATTATGAATCTTGGATACTGTAAAATTCCCCTTGTTCTACAGGAAATCGTTTATGTTGTATGACAATTAATATTTTTCTACAATAGCAGGGAGTTTTATTTCTGAAAGTGAAAAAAAGGGATGCTGTCATTATTATTAGTAATATTAGTATTATTATTATTAGTAGTAGTATTTGAGTTGACATCCCATGTGAAGTTAATTTTGTGTTAAGGAAATTAAAGGTAAGATGATCAATGCTATGTAAGTAATAAAAGACTAAAAAAGTAATTTATAAATTTCTGCTGAATTATTTTTTATACTGTGAGTATCAAATTTTTGCAGTTGTAACCAATGCAATGATAACGGTTTTAGGTATTAGAAAAGTTAAATTCAAATTTTGGAGAAAAAAAATATATAAATATACAAGTTGTAAGAGCGTGATTAATTTAATAGAATGAAAAAAAAAATAATAATGCATTAAAATTTATATTAATTTATTATCATAAAAGGATTAAAATAGAAAGCTAATTATTATTTGAATAATATTTAATTAATTTTACTGTATCAATGTTGTTTTTTAAATCTGCTTAGAAAATAAAATATTGCTGGATTAGTTATATTTTCTAAATGTAATAAAATCTGACTTTAAATATATAAATAATTTCTTTCGTTTTTTTTTTTTTTTTTTTTTTTTTTTTCATCTAACTTATAAATACCTACCTTTAAAAACATATACTATATCACAATATATTAATCTATGTTTAAAAAATAAACATTAATAATTTTCTATATTAACAAATTCTAAATATAAAATCTTATTTTTTCCAGATAAACTAAATTTAAATTCATTTTTAGTACATATTACTTTTCCTCCTTTAAAGAAAAATATAAAATAGACAAAGAAAGAAAAAATACGTACATAAAAATTACTTAACCGTAACCTTACATGTTTCAATTTAAGATTTTCGTGTTTATGTTCTCTAAAAATTTATATGTTATTACAAGAACATATTCATCTAAAACACAAAATATGACACAATTTATTTTTATACGTTCTTCCAATTAAATATTAGAGTCTCCCGTCTTTCTATTATAACACAATGTTTTTCCCTCATACCTTTGACAAAAGGACGCGTTTCATAATTGTTTCTTATGACACTAGTGACATGTTTTTAGAAGACTCTCGGGGAGTTTTCTAACACGATATTCCCAGACCACCAATTGTGATACTATATCGTCATAAATCATAAAGTAAGTAGAAGTTTTTGATCGTTAGAGGAACGTTTACAACAATTTGTTTGAGAGTTTATGATGGTCTTTATCATAAACGTATCATAAAAGATGCGTTTTTCTTCGATGCTTAAAAAATCAGTGTCGTAATCAGTGTCGTAATCAGTGTCGTGAAAAAGAAAACTAAATGTACGACTTGATATTAAAGGCTAAATGAAATGAATTTCTATTTATAATTAAAATTTCACATTATTTTTAATTGGTTTTTATTGTTTTCGTTTTTATTTATTTATTTATTAGGAATTGAAAGTCTGTATTTAAAATTTAAATACAGACTTTCAAATATAAATTATTGATTTTTATTTTATATGTAACGGTCATAAAAATTAGTGATAAAGATTACCTTTAATTGTTTACATATACGATGGTGGACATAATTATAAGACACCTATCTAATTTGACAAATAGTGAAAGAAAAGATTCAACGCTTAAAAATGTTTTATCAGATACATCAAAAACATAAATTTATTCTGTTATCATATATAATTATTTTATAATAATGCTATGTTCATACAATTTAATTAAAAAACTTAAAAACATAATGGACAAAATTATAAGACACCAACCGTTTTTTTTTTTTTCCAAATACAGTGGTCAACATAATTAGCAGACACTAATGGTCTAAAAGAAAATCCTCTAACATGGTTATTGAATATTTGATGGAGCCGCCATTGTTTTTTGTAGCATGAAAGATGCGATTCCGCATCGAATCTATATATTCTAACAAAATATCGCAAGGCAGTTCTTCCCAAGCACATTTTATAGCATTCTTTAGGTCTTCGACACATGTAAACTGCCTTCCATTTCGGTAAGCCGCACGAGCTAAGATCCCCACAAGTTTTCGATGGGATTTAAGTCTGGGGAGCAAGAAGGCCACGGGAGAACATTGATACTTTGCTCTGAAAGCCACTTTTTTGTTTCGTGTGCTGCATGAATCGGCGCGTTATCGTGCTGGAAAGTGTAGTTTTCGCCTCAAAGAAGTTCACCGTATATGGCTAGTTGATCTTTAAGAAGATTCTTATACTTTTCGGAATTCATTATTGAATGCACAAAAAGAATATCCGGTTTTCCTTGAGCCGAAAAACCAGCCCAAACCCTTACTGAGCGTCCACACATTTGGCGGCTTATTAGTACATGAGGAGACTTCCGTAAATCATGCCAATAATATTGAAACTCATCTGGACCATCCAGGTTAAACATTTTTTCATCAGAAAATAACACAAAAGTACTATTTTGAGGTCCAGGCCATAGTTTTTTTAGCGAAGTTTAGACGCTCCCTTTTGTGCCGGCTTAGAAGCGGTGGTTTTTTCTTCATTTTTTTATATTTCACATAGAAAGCGTTATGCAACACCCTGAGAATGCTTCTACAGTGGGCGAAAAAAGTATAAGGACGACATTTAATTGCATGAAAATAGGCTTTATTTCCCTTTCACCTAAATGAAATTTTTATATTTCTTACTTCTGCTTCATAATTTTGTGATAACACTTATACCACATAAAAAACATAATTTAGCTTCAAAATATTGATTTTACAAAATTTAACATTAAAGGAAATACGGAAAAAATTATAAGGACATGTTCTAAAATACTTAAAAAATGTTTCAATAATCAAGAAAACTACCTTTTTTTTCTATCACTTGAATAAGCCGAGAGGTCATGGATCCTGAAAGATCTTTTAAAATGTCCACAGATATTTTTTCCCAAGCATCTATGATAGCGACGACAAGATCTTGTGTACATTGATACTGTGTGCCGTTTTTATAAACTTCTCGGGCTAGAAGTCCCCATAAGTTTTCGATTGGATTAAGATCGGGACTTCTCGCCGGCCAATCAAGTAAATTTACAGAATTAGCTTCAAACCAGAGTTTTGCGGTCTTAGAAACGTGTATCGATGCATTATCCTGCTGAAAAATATAGTCCCCTGAAGTAATTAGTGGCGCTTCAGGTAACACACTTTCTCCTAACATATCAACATACCTGTCCGAATTCATTTTATGGTTGATGAATACAATTGGAGTGGTTCCATTTGCCGCAAAAGCGCCCCATACTATAACCGAGCCACCACCATATTGACTCCTGGAAAACACTTCCTTGGTCTTTCGCAGATCATACCAAAAATAACGAAAACCATCAGGTCCATCAAGATTGAACTTTTTTTCGTCCGAAAAAATTGCATCAGCCCACTTTTGACCAAGAGAAATGTATTTTTTGGCAAAGTCAACTCTTCTTTTCTTATGATGATTTGTAAGAGGGAGGCGAGACACTAATTTCCCATAAGAAACTTGAGGATGTTTACTCAAAACATTTTGAACAGTCTTTGTTGAGCATGGTAAACTCAAATTTTGTCTAACATCATTTGCGGATTCTTTTTTCTCGCAAGCTCTCCTTAAAATCAATCTTTTTTGTCGACGAGTGAGAATTTCTGGTCTTCCAGTTCGCTTTTTCATACCATACATCCCAGGATTTCTTAGAAAATTATAAACCACCGTTTTAGATCTCTTTTTTCTTTTTGAAATTTCCCATCCACTTAATCCACATTCTCGAAAAGCAACAATTTTTCCTTTTTCAGTGTGAGAAAGTTGAGTTCCTTTGGGCATCGTTAAAAATTTCACACTGAAAGTCGCCGAGTGGGAAATTCTTTTCGCAAATGAATTATTTAACTCGGAATTGTCATTTTATGCTTTCAAATATGCAATTTTTTAAATAATTACTGGAGAAAAAGCAATGTCCTTATACTTTTTTCTGTTTTCATTTAGGTTTAAAAATCAAAATTTAAAATATAGCAGATTTAAAATTGAAAATTTTAATTACTTTACGCATGAAATATTTTAGTTTTACTTCTTTTTTTTCTGCAAAAATTTGCATACGATTCTGTAAACAAGGCTTCTAGATTTGGCGATTTTTCGCGTGTCCTTATAATTTTTTCGCGCACTGTACTTGAACAATTCAGTTTCAAAACATTTTTAATGCCTCTAGTGGTCACCTTATTCTGTGTAGCGAGCGAAAGCACATGGCGTCTGTCTCTCGAGGACAAGCAAGGAGTACGTCGAGATCTTTTAATCACCGATACATTAATTCTTCTTTTCAAAACACTTCTAATTTAATAACGTTTAATAACTTTTGAAATATTATTAATTGAAGCACCAGTTCCATTTAATCTCCAAATTTCGCGAATTTCACTTTATTTTAATTCTGTACTGCGTGGCATGTTTGTAAATGCGTGAAGTCGGTTATCGTCTGAAACGATCTCGTTTCTTTTTATGTTCTTCCAATTCAGGGGACCAGAAGCATTTATAGCCTCTGCCTTTTCCCCGAGGTATGCACTTTTTTGCACAAAACAGGATTGCCCTTGTTAAATTGTAAACCAATTTTTCCGTGGGATGTAAAAGGTCAAAATTATCTTCCTTAAGTTCTCTATCGGACAATTTCTCAAAATAATCCCAGTTTGCTTTTTTTTGAATTCCAGGACTTCTTTAAGCTCGATTTAAATCGGCCTACTGGGACTCTAATATTAATAGAGGTCACGACTTGCCTATATCCTGAATCTGGATCCTCTATAACATTTCTTTCTGTGAAGGCACAGATGTCTGCTGAAACACATTACAGGTCTGGCGAAGTGCCAGAACCATTGTAATGGATATAAGTAGGAGGGTCATCTGATTTGAAAATAAGCTCAAGAGGACTTATTTAATTCAAGATTAAATTCAATAATTCAAGAGGTCTTCAAATTCTATTCCAGCAGCGTCTGGTTGACTTTATCCCCATCTTCTTGAATGTGCATTATTATCACCAATAATAATTGTCTTAGATGATATCTCAAGATTAGACAAATGTAGCTTTCTACTTGGACTTTCTACACAGAGAGCATAAGTCTTCAAAAGAGTCTCATTCTTCCATAGTTGGATCTTTACAATTTCACTTTTATCAGTGTTCTCTCCCATATATTTAATAACTTTAAAATTAGAAAAAAATATCTTTTCTGACACCGATCAAAATGCCACTAGCAACTTGTCTATATTTTGGGATTGGGTACAAAGTATATCCTGGAAAAAGGATAGAACTTCAAAGAGTCCTCAGTCAAATTAGCTTCCATAATTGCAAAAAGGTCAATATTATTATATATATATATATATATATATATATATATACTTATTAAATTATAATGAAAAGTTTACATACGGTATGAAATATTAGGTCGTTGCATAAATTCGTGCGGTTTTTATTGCTTCATTTCATAAAAATACATCAAATCAAATGACAATTTTTAATCAAAATATTCACCATTACTTTCTACAACCGTTGTCCATTTTTCGGGTAACAAATGTATACCACGGCGATAGAAGCTCTCGTCTTTGGAGGCAATAAAATAATCCGCGTCCGCTCTAACTTTTGCAACGACCTAATATTATAGACGTACTGTTCGAAAATATTCTGGAATGCTAAATATTTAAAATTTCACTATGACATTTAAACTCAGATTTCAATCTTCTGACGAGATTTTTTTTCCTATTTTTTGTTATAATATGAAAAAGCTTCTAAAATTGAATTTATAAAAGTATTGTTAAAAACACATTTAAGGGTTCGGCTTTTGTACTTAATCTCATTTTAAAGCAATACATGCTAATGCATGTATTCTAATGCATCTACTGTACTCTAATGTATCTAATACATGCTAATGTGCATGTAGCATATAAAATATGCCACATATGCCATTTTATTTCAAGAAATTATTTGTAGCGTACTGTCACTGTTTCAAACTTCCATTTTTCATGATATTTACCTGTTTAAAATTAAATTATACGTTACCTAAAGAATCTACAACCAGTATAAAAAATAGAACTATGACAGGATATATATGCCGTGTGATCCAAAAGTTCAAAAAAAAAAAAATAAAATAAATAAATATATACTTCAAAAAAAGAAAAATAATAAATAATAATAATAATAATAATAATAAATATTCAAAAAGTATTGACCGTAGCACAATCCCGTTTTCACTGAAGTACACAGAAAAATATGGATTTTTTTTTAGATAACAAAAAATTTATTATAAATTTATGTTAAATTTTCGTCGTTAGGTGGCGCTTTATTTGTAAAATGACCTTTTTTACAATGACGCAAACTAGGACTATAGAGGATGAATGTGACGGCCGTCATTCACTAGAATAACGGCGAGATGTTGCACATTCGAAAATTTCCTAAAGAAAGCTTCAGCAAAGCATTTGCAATGTGCCGTCATTTGTTCAGGAGTATATGTTTGATATTGTGAAGATGCTGCGAATTCTGTTCAATATTTTTGGAGAAAATGTAACTATTTTTTTTTTTCGTATCTATGTATAAAACCGCATGCTTTTCTGTACATTTTAGTGATAACCGCATAAAAGTACTGACTGTAAATTTTTGAATTATGTAATTTTTAATTTTTCTGTGATTTTTTATCTCTTAGTTAAGAGTAATTTTAATATAATGTACACACTATACAAATACATCACTCTTGTCAACCTTGCAATTTAATATTTATCCTTATCGAAGTACGAAAGCTTTAAATTAATTTGTAAATGAACACAGTAAATCTCTTTTAATTTATTAAAAAAAATCTCTTAATAGTGATATTTAAAGATATTTAAATATCAGTGATATTTAAAGATAAAAACATTAACTTATTTTTACACGAGGGAAATATATTTCTTTAAACTTAGTTTATAAATGCCTAATGGACTTCCATTTATTATATTATTATTATGAACAATTTAAAATAATGTATAGTTAAATATGTTGATTAAGAGAAGAATACCAAGAACTAATTTTTTTCAAAATATCCGTTTTTTTTAGTCTTTGAACATGAATGTTTTACTAGAATAATTTTATCGACATTACAACGTAGAGTGACATATATATATTTAAATATTTAGCAAGATTTAGCACGGTTTCTCTTTTATTATAACTCATTTTTTATTTTTTAAACGTTACTATAATAAGAGATTGTGTTTCCGATAGGATTGTTTGGACACCAACAATATGTTTATCGTATGTCTGTCGGGATATTCAAACACGCCCTATTCAGATAAGCAATCATGGAAATGTATTGTAATAAATCATAGAATATGAAGAGCGATTTGGTGATTATAATGGCCTTTAAGGTTGTTGTGTTATATAAAAGATCAATTTGTAATGTTCATTTATCTTAAACATTATATGTATCGCATTTTTTTTTCTCAATGAAAGTTTAATGCTTAAGAGAAATGTTATTAACTGCATTAATGTTGCGTGTAATGTATTGTAATAAATCATATAATGTGAAGAGCGATTTGATAATTATAATAGCATTTTAGGTTGTTGTGTTTTAGAAAACATATATTTCTAATATTTATTTGCGTTAAACATTATAATTATTGCACATTTTTGTTTTCTCAACGAATGATTATTGCTTGTAAGATTTGCTTGTAGGAATACAATGATTATGAAACAGATAAAATTAAGAGCTAAATTATTGTCATGCAAAACACATGTTTGTTATCCTTATCTCAAAAATTCTGTTTATTTAATGTTTAATTTTAATCATAAAAGTAAAAGAAAAAGTATAACTTAAGTATTCAAAATGTGTTTAATTATATGTGCATAATTATGAAGATAATAAAGCATCGAGTTTAATTGGTTAATATTCATAAGTAATTCAATTAGGCCATTAAAAAAAAGTACATTTCAGATAGCATTGCTGGTATAATCATTTTACTTAAATCAATAAACGTTGTAATTAGTCTTTAACATGTATTTTTCAATGCATATATTAATTCTGAATTTTTATATATTAATTTAAATTTTACTTAAATAACCAATTTATGAAATATCACCGACATACACACACACACACAGAGAGAGACACAATATATATATATATATATATATATATATATATATATATATATATATATATATATATATATATATATATATATATATATATATATATATATATATATATAATTATATATATATATATAGTATATATATATATATAGTATATATATATATATATATATATATATATATATATATATATATATAGTATATATATATATATATATATATATATATATTTATAAAATACACTAACTACAATAAAAAGAAAAAAAAACTTATTAAGCAAACTACGTAAAATTATGCATAACTTTTTATGTGGAAAACTCTTTTTTTTTTTTTGTTGTTGTTTTTATTTTGATACCATATTAAAAGCAAACTATTTACTTATTTTGCTTGCTGGATTATTATATTTTCTATCAAGGGAGAAGACTCAATAATAACTGCAACATCTGATTTGAAATTTGTCTCAGTTGTAAGTTATTTCAGTATTCAAGAAATGAAGGAATGGTGTATGGACACTGCTAACCAACTACCAATTTTCCGATACCATAGCCAGTAACTCTCGCTTAGTCCAACTTTAATGTATTAATACAGCCCTCGTTTAGTCCAGCCCGCATGTACTGACTGGCAACAATTAATAAAATGCCTTGCAAATTTGGTTTGACGTTTATATTTTAGAGATGACATATGATATTTTAATATTTTGTTAACAATAATAAAACACATTTTGTTTTTGTATGCTCATAAATCATGAAAGAACATTAAAAATCTTTATTATAGCAAAAAATATTCTTTAAACATATTTTGAAAATCTTTAAAAAGTTCTTATGTAGAAATCAATGTATGAAAAGATAGACTTACACTTTTAGAACATTATAAAAAGATAATTATTCGAAATGTGTGACTAAGGCATTCGACTTAATTATCTCATTCTTGAATGACATCGCGTGTCGGGATTTTTTGTTATAACATAGTTTTTTTTTTTTTTTTTTCACTACGGAAGACTTATATGTTTCCATTGTCAATGCAGAAATAAGGCAAATTCATTGCTTTCTTTAGAATGTTTCAACTTTTTCTTGACATATGATATTTTTTTCTCTGTTCAACAAAAAAAAAATCTTAAATATATTGACAGAAATTTTTTCCTTTTCATTTGATTAGATTTTTTTTTCTTTATTTCAATTTTTTATTTTTATTTTTATTTTTTTTTTTTTTAGATGAAACAGTGTGCACATTTATAAAAAAAGAAATTCGGATATGAGTTTACATACGTGTGAGCATGCGTATATAATTTCTTTAGAAAATTCTTTTCTCTTTCATATTAAAAAATAAATAAAATAAAATAAATAAAATAAATAATTAAATAAATTTCTGTAAATATTTTTTGTCATATAACTTTTGAAACATTTATTATTGCTAATTATCATCTATTAAAATATCGATAAAAAACCACTTTTTGTTTTCCAAACATAAATCAAGTTTTAAATATTTATCTTCCTGAAATTTCCTAAAAGTTACCATGAAATTTACATCAAAGTATTATTATTTTTATATGTCACAATCACATTCCTTTGCTATCATTATGTCTGTAAATCATTAGTTTTAGACAGGTTTTAGTCTATTTCACTCAAAAGCCCACTAGCGGTGGAGATATTCTGTTCTCGAAGCTGGTAGACATGATGTGCCACGTTCTTTCCCAGGTCGCACTCGTCGGCATAGTCGGTTCAGAGTTTTTGCGGTTCTTTTTTTATCTGAAACTAACTACGCCTTAGAATAAATCCTCAAATGCGGCTATCTTCTTCAGACCAAGGACCCTAGTGCAGTCGATTAACCTTCAATGGAAATACAATTTCACTCAAAATTGAGAATTTGGTCTCTTTCTAACATAAAAACCGTTCTTAAAATTAAAGTTCTTTAAAATTATTATTTTTTCGCTATTTGTCCCAATAACATTTTAAAAAGCGCAAAAACGTTTGATGTTGTTATTGTATATATATATATATATATATTCTTTAAGATTCAGCATAGAGAAAAATCATTTTTCAATATGGAAAAGCAGTTCTGATAAAATGTTGGAAATGTAAAATTGGAACCTGAATTCATTTAATATGGCTGTATATTCATTTTGTAAGAATATTTAAAATTACTACTTTTAATTTATGATCTATTAAATTAACGTGTAAATATTTCGTTATAAAATTTATGAAATACGCCTTTTACTTCAAAATTTAATAATAAATCGTAATTAAAAGTTTTTGTGTTAGTCAAATTATTGGAAATCCCCATGCATTATTCCCATTAAAAATTAAACAAGAAATTGACATTTATCTGTTTTTTTAGCATGTTTGAAATTCTACCACAAGCGACACATAATCAGTGTAATTCTTTAAATCTCAAGCGTAGAATATGATTATTTCTCTCTGAAAACGAATCTAGCATTAAACCGTTAAAGCCCGATGTAATTTTGAAAAATATTATTAGCTGATTATTTCACTTCTAAATTAATATAGGCAACTGACAGTAAAATATATTAACTTAAACAATTCTTCTGATAGTTTTAAATTTAAAGCCTAAACTCCTTTATTGAAGTTTAGTGTTCTAGAGAGAAAACTTCGAGATAGAAAAACTTTGAGATAACATATTAATTTCCCATTATATGTTGACAAAGATCTCGAAAGTAAACTATTATAATATATATTATTATTCAACTTGATTTAAGTTAGTATATGTAGGATTTCAATGCATGTTTCCTCATATCATCTGTTAACTAGCGCACACCTGTCATGACGTCAGGTGTGACATAACTGTATTACGTAATCAACAGCGCATCTTCGCTTCTCTGAGAGAGAGAGGTTTATATGAGTCTGTACGAGAAAGCTTTGCTAAGCGTGCGGCAAGAAATGCCAGCATTCTGTTATTCTTCTTTTCTATATTATTAAACGTTGTGATTGTGTAAAAGACTCTGCTTTTCACTCTGTGGACCCATTTAAACCAACAATGGTTATGGGCCCAGAGACACGCATCTTACTGCGGACTTTTTAAAAATTTAAATTAACATTCGCTAAAACGAAAGTGCGACTTACAGTTAAGCCTAAGGGCTGAAATCGAAAGTATTTTTGATTCTGTTTTTATAACGAAGCTACTATAGCTGATTAAATATGTCGCAAATATTAAATATAGAAAAGTTATCCAAAAATAATTTTGACACATGGAAGCTGCAGATAGAAGCTGTTTTAATCAAGAATGATCACTGGAGTTATGCTAACGGAACGAAAATTAAGCCCGATGAATGCGACGAAGGCCAAGAAAAATGGCTCGAAAATGACCTTAAAGCAAGAGCCGATTTAATCCTAGCAATTACCCCAAGTGAGTTGTGTCATATTAAACATTGTACCACCTCAAATGAAGTATGGAATAAATTAAAAGAAGTTTACGAATCGAGAGGACCGGCAAAGAAAGCCACCCTATTGAAGCAGCTACTCTTTAAGAAAATGACTGACAGTAAAAACATGTCCGATCACATCAATATTTTCTTTGATATAGTGGACAAGCTAAAAGAAATGGACATTCAAGTAGCCGAAGATCTATTATCAATTTTGCTCTTATACAGTATTCCTGACAGCTATGAAAATTTCAGGTGCGCCATAGAAGCAAGAGATGAATTGCCGCAGCCTGAAGCTCTAAAAATTAAAATGATGGAAGAATATGAGTAAAAAAAAAAATAAAAAGCATCAAGAATCGTCAAATGCGTATTTTACGACTCACAAGAAAAATCTTCCTGAAAAGAACAAAAGAGAAATCTTAAAGCCTGTGCAGAACAAGAACACGTATGGCGAAAGAGATTATGCAATCTTCAATAGAGTTCACGATGGCAGCCAGTAACTCTTTCCAAGAACATTCCGAGTGGTGTCTCGACAGCGGATCGACATCACATATGGCTCATAACAAGAATATGTTTACAGATTTCGAACCTAGAATTGGATCATTTATAAAATTAGCTGTAGATGAAACAGCGGAGATCACAGGTGTTGGAACAGTCAAATTAAAAGTTCCCGGTAATCACGGTGTAACCAATTTAAAGTTAACATATGTTTTGTGCGTTCCAAAATTGAAATGCAATTTAATGTCTATGTCAAAAGCTACTGAAAACAACTGCCGAGTTATATTTACCGAAAAAGGTGCAAAAATTACGGAGCAGGACGGCTCTCTGATTATAAGTGCTACGAGAAAAGGTGATTTATATTTTTTTCAGCCGCAGGTGGATATCGCTGCAACAACTCAGGTAAGCAACTTTCATAAATGGCATTTAAAATTAGGACATTTAAATGAAAAAAGATTTAAAATTATTAAAATCTGAAAATATGTTAAGAGATTTAAATTTTAATGAAAAAGATTCTTTAAAAGATTGTAAAGTATGCATTCAGTCTAAACAAACTGTGAAACCATTTTGTAAAGAAAACAAATTTCATAGTGATGAATTATTAGAAATAGTTTATTCTGATTTATGTGGCCCTATAAATGTTAAATCCCATGGCGGGTCACGTTACTTTATTAATTTTTTGGATGATAAATCTCGTTACATTGAAGTAAATTTTCTAAAAACAAAAGATGAAGCTAAGTACGCGCTCCGGAGATATAAAGCGGCAGTCGAAAATCGATTAGGAAAAAATTAAAATACTGCATACTGATAATGGTTTGGAATATTGTGGCGAGGAATTCAATAAATATATTGAAGAATGCGGTATCAAACGCGAATATTCATCTCCGATGACGCCTCAGCAAAATTCAAGAATTGAAAGACAAAATCGTACATTATGGGAAATGGCGAGGTGTTTATTAATGCAATCAAACCTTCCAAATACATTCTGGGCTGAAGCAGTAAATTGCGCTGCATATATTAGAAACAGGTGTCCCACTAAAGTAATTAAAGAAAATAAAATACCTTTTGAATTGTTTTACGGTTATAAACCAACTGTTAATTATTTTAAAATTTTCGGACAGAAATGTTTTGTTCTAAATAAAAAATCAAAAGGGATGTTTGAAGCTAGGTCACACGAACATATATTCGTTGGCTATTCAAATGAATCACGCGCTTACAGATTATGGAATAAGGATACCAGAAAAATTGTCATAAGTCGTGATGTTCGATTTATAGACGAGTTTCAAACAAATGATTCAGCTACTACTGATCAATTAGAATTAATTTTTCCGTCTGAGAATAAATGCAATGATTGTAATATTAAAAATGAAACTCCTATCCCTACTCAAACCGCAGATATCCGCAGCGATCAAAGGGGGGAAAACAGCGGATTGATTTCCCATCCCCCTGAGTTCAACGAAGAAAGTTTCTCTTTTTGGAAAGGGGGGGAAGCGGGCGACTCTCTTTCTGAAGGGGGGAACGTGGAAGATGTGAGTGGAGGGGAGGAGAGTGCTGACGGTAAATGTAAACAAGAGGAAGGGATTGACAAAAACAATCCTATTTTTAAACGTGGTCCCGGCAGACCTAGAAAAATTAAAAGTTGGAACTTTCAAAAGTCTTGTAAGGAATATATTACAGATACAAAATATAAAGATGAAACTTCTCAATTAGCTGATAACTCATTTAATGAAATTAATCCCAGCGTAATCGACGCGCTAAATGGAGATTATGCTAAAAATTGGGAGAACGCGATGAAATTAGAATATGATTCTTTAGTTAAGCAAAACGCTTGGGAAATTGTAGATAGACCAAAAGATAAAAAGGTAATTGGGTGTAAATGGGTTTTAAAAACAAAATTCAAACCAGATGGTCAAATTGAAACATTTAAGGCCAGATTCGTTGCCAAAGGGTGTTCCCAGAAACAAGGTATAGATTTTGAGGAAAATTTTTCACCAGTAGCCAGATTAAGTTCTATAAGAACTGCAATCGCGTATGCTATCCAGAATGGTTTCACAGCATACCAGTTAGATTTCATTATGGCATATGTTAAAGGTGATATACATGAAGAAATTTTTATGGAGCTTCCTGAATTTTTTGAAAATGATATACATGAAGATAAAGTGTGTTTATTAAAAAAATCTTTATATGGTCTTAAGCAGTCAGGAAGACAGTGGTTTAAGTAATTAGATGAGAAATTGAGAAAAATGAAATTTAACCCTTTGAATTCTGACAAATGAATTCTTAGAATTCTTTGAAATTCTTTGAATTCTTACTCAAAATATCCTTTTGATGCTATTATAATCGTCTATGTCGACGATTTAATTTGTCTCACTGAAAGTGAAGAGCACTATTTTGATAATAGATATAAATTAGCAGAATCTTTCAAAATGAAAGATATGGGCCTTCTGCATTATTGCTTAGGCATTGAATTTAATCAAGATAGGGACAGCATCACTATAACACAAAAGAAATGCATTGAAGATTTATTAAATAAATTTAATATGGAAGATTCTAGAGTGATAAATACACCTTTAGATAACAGTGTAAAATTAACTAAACAAATGTGTCCAAATACAGAAGAGAAATCATACATGTCAAAAATTCCTTATAGACAATTAATTGGTTCTCTTATGTATCTGTGGGTTGCTACCAGACCAGATATCACCCATGCTGTAAATTATTTAAGTCAGTTTAATAACAACCCAGGAAAACATCACTGGATAGCTGCTAAAAGAATACTAAGGTATCTCAATGGCACTAGAAATTTAGGAATTGTGTATTACAGAGGCAATAAACCATTGACAGCATTTGTTGATGCCGATTGGGCATTGGATATAAATGATAGAAAATGATATACAGGCTATGTCTTTAAGTATGCCGGTGGACCTATTTCTTGGGAATCTAGAAAGCAGCGAACCGTTGCTCTATCCACAACAGAATCTGAATATATGTCTCTGTCCGAATCCGCAAAAGAGACAATTTATGTTAGAAATTTCTTAAAAGAATTGGATCCTGAAATTGTATCAAGTCCGACTGCAATCATGTGCGACAATCAGTCCGCACTGAGATTAGTAAAAAATCCTGTTCAACACAATCGCTCTAAGCACATTGACATTCGTCATCATTTTGTGTGAGAAGTTTATAATAATAAACTAATAGACATTAAATATATATCATCAGATGAACAACCTGCTGATATTTTAACAAAAAGTTTAAATGCATATAAACATGAAAAATGTTGTGATATGATAGGACTTAATTCTGAGGACTGATGAACTTAAAAAAATATTTAAACTGTGTTTTCATTAAGAAATTAACTGCTTATATTTTACGTATTTTATTTTATTATATTAACCATAAATATTTGCTTATAATTATATTTCTTTACTAACACTTTTCTCATTTTAAGTAACTTTTGCATAAAAATAATTTTCTGTAATTTTTAATATGCTATTATAATGCATAAATATGTTTTATTTTCGAAATATTTATTGAATAAGGGGGAAATGTAAGATTTCAATGCATGTTTTCTCATATCATCTGTTAACTAGCGCACACCTGTCATGACGTCAGATGTGACGTAACTGTATTACGTAATCAACAGCGCATCTTCGCTTCTCTGAGATAGAGAGGTTTATATGAGTCTGTACGAGAAAGCTTTGCTAAACGTGCGGCAAGAAATGCCAGCATTCTGTTATTCTTCTTTTCTATATTATTAAATGTTGTGATTGTACAAAAGACTGCTTTTCACTCTGTGGACCCATTTAAACCAACAGTATACTTGTGCAAAAAGCAAATATATGTGCGACGAAGGAAAAAATCATAACATGACAGTCCAAATTATGAAATAATAATTAATAGTAGGCGCATAAAACTTTCAGGGATCATTTAGTGTGACGCTATAAACTGTCACTAAAGATCAAAAATCATTCCAAGAAATCTCAAAAAAAAAAAAAAAAAAAAAAAAAAAAAAATACGTGCCATTTTATTAGCTGTCCTCAAATGAGGACACTGGGGGCTAACGGGTTAAAGCGGTAATAAGTTATTTTATCGTAAAATATAAAACAATTATTTCTAAATTTTAATTTACATCATTAATTTTTATTTTCTTTTACCCGTAAGGTAGAAAAAGTATTGTATATGGGACCAATTTTCGAAATTGAGTTTTTATTATATTTACATGTTTTGAGGTTGAACAGGGGAGCAGCCCCGGCTCACCGCTCGAAGAGCGGTGTGGAGCTATACAAGGACTAGGTCCAAGTAGGACTGCTCATGTTTTGAGGTTGACTTAGGGCCTTATTCACCAACTTCTTAACACTCGGATTAAACTATGGATCAGCAAATCCGAGAATTAAAGTAGCCGGTGAACAGCGGATTTGGTTGATCCGTAGAACAGAGGTTCACTTTCTGCTTGGCGAACTTCCGTAGCGAGAAACTGCCTATCCTTGTAAACATAACTTAACAATTCTATTATGACGCAGTATGGAGAGATTTGATTGGTTCATTTGTTTTTTATTGATTTGAGTGTATTTTACATTGCACTAGAGCTACATTATGGGTAATTAGGCTATATTTAATTGGTTCATTTGTTTTGAGTATAATTTACGTTGCACTAGAGCTACATTACGGGAAATTAGGCGATATTTGATTGGTTCATTTGTTTTTTATTGATTTGAGCGTATTTTACATTGCACTAGAGCTGCATTATGGGTAATTAGGCTATATTTAATTGGTTCATTTGTTTTGAGTATATTTTACGTTGCACTAGAGCTACATTATGGGAAATTAGGCGATATTTGATTGGTTCATTTATTTCGAGCGCATATTACGTTGCACTAGAGCTACATTATGGGAAATTTTGGTCTTAACATGCGCGATAGTGATTGCCGCTGAGCCGAGTTACGTGCGTTTTCAGATTCATGCACAGCGAGGTAGGGGTGTCCAGTGATGTTTTTTTGGTTTTAACACGCGCGACAGTGATTGCCGCGGAGCCGAGTTACGTGCGTTTTCAGATTTATAGCTTTATACAGCCATGTTTCTTTGTTCTTTCATATACCTTAGGGGTATGTCCCAATTCATCCTCCGCCGTTACAGTGGCCGGATCCGTGAACTTTTAATACAGAGAAGCTTTAAATTGCTACAATTAACTAATTATGCATGTTTTTTTTTTTTTTTTTCATTTTTAATTAATAAGCACTAAAAATAAAATTTGAATTCTAAATAGTTTACTTTCTATAATTTTTTAAAAAATTATAATAATGCGAATAAAGTAAACGTTGTCTGTAGAAAATAGGGATATTTGGTTGCCGTACTCATTGCCCACAACGTAGCACTAGTTCGACGTAAAACTCACTCACTCAATCACTTGTTGGTCAAGTTTATGAAAACTAGGGAATTTTTCCCTCCGCTGAAATGTAAGTGTTAATGAAAAATTCGAAGCGATATGTGTCTGGAGAAATGAAAGCGTATCATTTGATAACTTGAAAATATGTTCTTTATTTTATTTGTATATTCTCATATATTTTATACCGATGTGTTTCGATTCATTTGAATGCGGTTTTAGAATCCTCGTATGTTACGAATTAACTGAGCGCGAAGTGAAATATTTGATATGTGATTTACGTATTATGGAGTCAACAGAACTTTCAAAATGGAAAAAATAAATAAATAAATAAATAAAATTCATGTTGCATATATTATAAGTTTTCATGCTTTTTTAATTACTTTTAAAGTTATATTTTTATTCTGAATTTTCATTTATTTAATTACATTTATTGTGTTGTTGAAATTAATTTGCTCTTAAAACTTCGATGACAAAACGTGCATTTTGTTAAGTATTTGCTAATTTATTAAAATATTGCAGTTAAAAAGTTAATTAACCATCGCCATTTTATGAAATTTCTTCGATAAGTTTTTTTAATTACGTTAAATAGTCGTCTGCATTAATATTTCTTTCATTTCGAACGTAAACAAACGTTTTGTAAGGTTGCCATAAGATAAATTCATTTTCTTGGTTCGTTGGCGTACGGATAATATCGCCAAAATGTAAACAAACACCAGTGAACCTCTGTTCTACAGATCTGCCGCGGATTTTTGTTGGAGAATACCGATTTTTGTATGATCGAGCGATTACCACTGATCCGAGGTTTAATCCGAGTGTTAAGAAGTTGGTGAATAAGGCCCTTAATATGGAAATGTTTCTACCGGTTGTTCTATATGCGTGTCTGTGTTTGCGTGTCTGTCTTTTATCACCATAACTCAAAAACGAACTATATTAGAAAGTTCATACTTGATATTCTAAATGTCTATCATATAGGGATTCTACACTAAAATTTTCGTTGAGATCAAGCAAATGGTTCAGGTACAGGGACATCCAAGATAACTGGAATGCATTATGTCTAAGGAGAAATTTGCTGTTAAGTACTGTGTAACATACATAGGCTGGCTTAAACAAAACGAAAACAACAGAATTTATAACAGGCATAAAATCATGTTTTGTAAAGAATCTTGTATAGAAATAATTCATCATTCATTTACAGGGAAACCCGCATTTGGATATATTGCGGTTATACTTGAAAATTGTTGCTACTATAATTTCTATTGTGTTAGGTGTTTTTCATGTAAGATTAAATTGAATTACACAATATTATTTATAGTGCATATTGATTATAGACTATATATAGGGCTACCTAAAATTAAGCTAAACGTTACGTTCTTTTCTATTGAATGTAATTGTTGGAAGAGCTGCTATATTTTATTATGTCGACGAGCACTGTTTAGGAAGCAAAATTAATTTTTAATACGGATACTGCAAGCAAAGTATTTTTTGAATATTAAAATCTAGTTTTCTGCATGAATTCACGTTTTGAGGTGCCCTAATTAAGAAAGTCCATTTTTTAGCGGTGTATATGTATTAACATATGTTATCAGCATATCTTAAATAGAAATAGGTGCAGGAAATTCAAATTTGGTATTTTAAAGTCCGTAAATAAGTGGCCGCGGTAGCCTGGTCGGTAAGAGCAGCAATTTCGTGATCGAAAGATTGCGGGTTCGGTCATCGAGCCGGCCGAAGACCACCGTGTACGCTAATGGCGACCTATGCACGTTAAATTCTGTCGTGGTCACAGAGTGCTCCAAGTTCCAATCAGAAATTATACCTCTGGGGGTACCGAAACATGGGTTTAACTCAGACTCGATCCGCATCAAAATTCGAGTTCCTGTTGTTTCCTGGTGCTGCCATCCTTCACCTCCTTTTTGTAGCTACGTCGTTCTTCCTCCCTAGTAGCGCTCCTCTGATAAACGGAAGGCTCGCCCCTCTTGCCTTAAATCCGGATAGTTCCACTACCAGGGCTCGGAATTTCTGAGTGGCAATCGGCAACAACAACAAAATCCGTATTATATTGGCTCTCAAGTTTGAAGGTAAATTAAAAACAGCTTTTTTTTTTTTTTTTTTTTTTTTTTTAAATAATTGTATGCACTATAATGAAATGGGAGTTGAGGGGGTGGTAGCCCTCCTCACAGAGAATTATATGTCAAATAAAAATGTTCCTAAACCTATTTTAGATTATTTTAAAAGTACATTGAACTTTATTATCATATACTATTGTTATTAAGACTTAATATGTAATCTACTTTTACAGTACTAAAATTCAAAGTAAGGGAAATTCCCGTGAGTTATACACCAGATTATTTTTATTTCATATAATGTAAAGGTATATAAAATATATCTGTACTTTCATTCATATTGCTTCACTACACTCTAATACGTTGATTTTGTTCGACTTGTCGCAAAATACTTTTAGTTTTGCCATTTATAAAATATTGCTTTTCATAATTGCCACTTTTGACAACAACGACATATTTCCAGAATATGCTCTGGCAGTTTTATTATACCTCCTGTCGTTACCAGAGCGACAATTGTAATGTTTATGAATCATTTAGTATCGCAGAACATTTGCTCGTTTGAATAACTTACACAACATTTGTGCTAAGCGTATTGTGACAGTATTCTTTTATATGTGTTTTCTTTTTTTTTTTTTTTTTTTACGGAATATATGCAATGATGTAGTACATATATATATATATATATATTTTAATTAATTAATTTATTTTTTATAAAATATAATTTAATCCTAAACATTATAGACTAATTTTTTGTTATATACGTATAGATTGAAATTAATTTATACATGTTACTTCACATAGCAATTCTTTTATCTTCCACATTTCTTCCAAATGAACCTAATGATTGTACTCAATTTATTTTTATTGTCTTTAAATTTCTGCTTTTAATTGTATTTGAAGAAGCATAAACTGATTCGGTAAAAAAAAAAAAAAAAAAAAAAACTTTTATATTTTTTAACGCATTTTATTTTTAGTTAGATAAACTTGGAAACTTTTGTCGTAATAAGACTATCTGCCTTTTTTCTTCACTGAACATAAACTTTAAAATAAATTTATGTATACATCCCCACTTTTTTTGTGTATATAATTAAAAAAGTATATTAACATTATTTTTCAAATTACAAAAATAATTTTTATTTATTTTTTTTCAAAATATCAGTTTACCCTTGTTCATTTTTCTTTAAATTCTTAAACTTATATATATATATATATATATATATTGTTACGAAATTGTAAATAATTGTGTTTATTTTTGTATAAATTCTTTCAAAGAGGCTTAGTAAGTTGATAAAGTGCTAATTTTGTGCATTTCTAGTCGTTTTAGCGTTGAAATAGCCTTATTTTCCCTTAAAAACGCATTAAAATTCCCCAGTAATGCAGGTAATGGATTTGGCGCCAAATTTGGCGACTTTTTCCCACCTTGGCGATTTTTTTGGCGACCTTGGTGAGAAAATGCTTATATGGGATATACCAAATATGGAAGCTGTAAGTTGATTGGTTGACCACTTTCTAGAGTTTTCTCGAAAAATCTGGGTTCCATGGAACAGCATATAAGGAGCGCTTCCTCGCCAAGGCGGTCAGTTCAGTTCAGATCTCAGCCAGCTTCGCTAGTGCTTGCATTGCTCTTGAGCCTCTTTGAGAGAGACTTGCTTCAAGTGTTATTGCTATACAGTTTGTACTCTGGATTTGCTATTGACAGCTGTTGTTTAAGCTGTGGTTACTGCTTGAATTGAAGCTGATAATTGGTTTATTGACCTGTATTTTTCTGGAACTTTCTGTGAATAAATTACTGAATTTTTATAAGTTTGGCCTTTCATTCCTGGACAACTCACGAACCCTCAAGTACGCAACAATATATATATATATATATATTTATATATATATAATATTCTAAATTAATGTAAATATTATAGGATGAGTCATATCATAAATGTTAATTACTAAACATTTAATAAGTTTTCAACACAAAATTTTAAATGAAAAATAAAAAAATCATTTTATAATTTTGTAATATAATCATAGCACTAAAATAAATAAAATAAAATAAAATAAATGTAAACAAAATTCCAAACGTAAAAAAAACACATACAAAGCTATATCTTATATGTAGAGAAATTTAAATATTATATAAACTTTACTAATATCAGACAGCGAAAAAGTTTTAAATATTTAACAAGAGTGTATAAAAATAATTTATAAAGCTACTGAAGATTTAAGATGGGGGAAAACTACATAAAATTCTCCCTCGCATTAACTTATAACAATATGCTCTCGATGCCCGTGGTTTATGGTTCACAATATTCTAACCCTTGTAAAATTAGATAATAAATGATAAGTATAATACACTTCTTAAACATTTAGCAAAATTTACGAACGATCATTTTTTTTTTTTTTTTTTTTTTTTTTTTTCTCAGTTCAAAACACATTGTCAGCTTGCAACTCTAGTATATTCTTGTTTATTTACCTTGCTTTGAGGGAAAAGCAAGACTTGCTTTTGCCTCAAAGGCAGTAGCACGTGTTTTTTTGCATCTGATGAAGAAAGACTACGTCCTTTCGAAACCGGTTGTACTGGCTTAAAATTTATGGTGTGTGAAGAAGTTTTAAAATATTTATATTGATTGTACACCAGTTTTGAATTTTAGTTTTGGTTAATGCATCTTTTCTTTTTCTTTTTTTTTTTTCGTCAGACTCAAATAGCTCAGATTGTTTCCAAAATTCTTAACGAATTTTGTTTAGCTAATAATTAAAGTGCCTCGTTTTAAAATACCAACCACTCACATTAAATTTACGTGTCATTTTACTAGCAAAATTTCAGAATGTTAAAACATATGTATATATATATATATATATATATATATATATATATATATATATAAGAATGCTTCGATGAATATCAGAATAGAAACTGAATACATGAAAATTGTTGCAGAAGAATTGATGATTTCTTCACACAATGTCAATCAAACATTTTACGTGCACCAGTCAGACAAGGGAATATGATTTTTCTTTAATTGTACAAAGACTTTATTTAAATGTAACAGAGAATAAAGCGACTATCTCAGTTACTATCGTACTGTAAAAATATTAGTAAAGTCACTCATTATCTCAAACATTCCTGGGTTTTTGAAGCAAACAAAAGTTTCCAAATTCAGCTTATGTGTTTATTTATTATTATTTTCAGTAAACAATCATGAAATAATGGATGTGCCAATATATTTAATTTTATATTTGATGGTTACTGATATATTTCAGGAAGATTTCTTGTACATATTTCCCAACTTATGAGTCCAACTTTTACAGGAAAGTTTTGTTTTTGCATAGCTGGAAGTCAGATAATAGTGAATTGTACAAGCGTTATATTTTTAGAACGAGTAAATTTCATAGAAAATTGAATTTCGATACTGTTGGATTATGGGTTGACATTAAACTTATAATCCGATAAAATATATTCATTAGCAGAGATCCAGTAACAATGGAGCGTGGTCACTGTTTTTAGTTATGCTTAATTTAAATCTAAAAGAGCTTCGAGAAAGAGAAATATTTAAATCAGAATAACTTAACCTTATTAATAAACTTTAAATCCTTTCAGAAATTTAAATTAAGTTGGACCTATAAATAAGATAACTTACACACATATGGTAAGGGAAATAAAACAGAATCAAAATTAAAATAAATTTAGTTTATTAAAACTAAAATGAAATTTTTGTTTAAATAATAGCAGAAAAAGAAAAGTTCAGCCATTACGGCACTTTTACACAACATATACAACTGTTGCATCAGCTCAGTGCTAACTATTTTCCATCTGAGAAAACTAGAAAAGAATATAAGCCTCAGAATGCTCTTCTTCTGCAGGCTAGGAAACGAAGCAAGCAAGCGAGCGAGCAAGCAAGCAACATATCACAGTCTGGATGAAGTATTTATACTTCTTCCAAGTACTTGTATTTGCATACTGACGCATTGCGCCCTCTGGGGAATTCTGTTGAAGAACCATTCGTGAATCAATTCACTGCAGTTGCGGCTTGCGTTGGAGGAATGGAAATGAAGCCGTGGCGATCATTACGGATTCTGTAACATGGAGTCAGAATGAAGAAACTAGATGATAATTTTTCCGATGGAAATCCGATTGTTAATATTTGACTGTCTCGTATCTTGACAGATACTATTTATTTTCAAAATTTCTCTTCTGATATTAAATTTTTAAATATTACTTTAATATGTTTATATATATGTTTTCTTCGAACTGGTAAACACTTCTGAGATAACATACAATAGGCATTTTTAAAATGTTATACATAATCTTCAACCTTATTGGAATTTCTGAAAATAACAAATAAATAATTAAATAACTCATGATTACTATATCGTCCCTACTTTAAATAAAGATATTGGAAATAATTTCTATGATGAACACTAGTTTTTGCAGTGATACGTTTAGGGCGATAAAAAAATGCGAGTTTTTTTTGGATTAGTATATGTTACACATAATCTTATAAATTTGACATGTGCGCTTACGTAAACGATCAAATATTGTTTAAACAACCCTAATTAATTTTATCTAGTTACCGTAATAAAAAAAATAATAATAAAAGCTTTATGAATATATTTGAGATAGAAAAAAATGATGCTACACAGAAAAATATATACTAAAAAAAAAGAAATAAAGAATCCTTTATGTAACGAGTTTTGAAATCTTTGTTTTTCACTACGTTGCAATTTTTATGAAAGAAAAAGGGGAAAAATGAGTTTTTATAAAAAGATTATAAACAAAAAATATCTTTTGTAAGAGTGTTTTACTGTGTAAAACTTTTTGTAAAAGCATATACGAAAACTATTAAAAGAAAAAAAAAAAACTCGTGTATTTAAAAATTTTTTTTTTTTCTCTTTCAAAAAATAGACGTAAAGTCTTTATTAATCTCGTCAATTTAATTTTATCATACTTTAATTTTTGTGATGTAATCTCCTAAGACATATATAATTAATTGACTTTTATATAAAATGAGGAGAAAAAAAATGAATTTCTGCAGAATTTTCTCAGAAAACTCAGATACTTATCATTATATATTTTTGTTAAATTTTTGAATAAAAGTTTTGTCTTTTATTGATGAACAAGAGCATATTAATATTTTTAAATATTTTATATAATTTCTGTTTTATTAAATTATCTTTAACGGCATAAATAATTTCGAGAATACATTTTTCTGCATCTTGAATTGTCTGTTTAAAAAAATGTTAATTCTGAGTTTGAATGTTAAAAATAGTAACACGTGCAATATAAGTTACAGTTACGTAACACAGGCCAACAAAAATGAAGTTGACAAAATTTGATTTGATGATTTCAGCTGATTTTGTAATGGTGAAACCGAAATAGCAGCCCATTTTTCTCTATCACGTATAGATTTTTGTCAATACAGGGTGTTTATCGACACGATTGCTTACATATACCACTAGAACAATCGGTTGGTTGGTTGGTCGATATGGTTGTAATTCACACTAGTGCTACACAATTACAGCAATAGGGATCTATGATTAATTAATCATGGAAACATACTGTTGCGTACTTGGGGGTTCGTGAGTTGTCCGAGAATGAAAGGCAAAACTTACAAAAATTCAGTAATTTATTCAGAGAAAGTTCCAGAGTAATACAGGTCTATAACCCAAGTACAGCTTCAATTCAACCAGTAAACACAGCTTAAACAACAGCTGTTAATAGCAAATCCACAGTACAAACTGTATAGCAATAACACTTGAAGCAAGTCTCTTTCAAAGAGGCTCCAAAACAATTCAAGCATTAGGGAAGCTGGCGGAGAACTGAACTGACTCTGACTGCCTTGGCGGGAAAGCGGCATTTATATACCTCTGTAGAAAAGTGTGGAACGTTCCAGAAATCTCCATATCTCATCAGCCAATGGGATTAGAGCTTCCATATTTGGTATATCCCTAATAAGGATTTTCTCGCCAAGGTCGCCAAAAAAATCGCCAAGGTGGGAAAAAGTCGCGAAATTTGGCGTCAAATCCATTACCTGCCTTATTGGAGCTTTTTAATGCGTTTTTAAGGGAAAATGAGGCTATTTCAACGCTTAAAACGACTAGAAATGCACAAAATTAGCACTTTATCAACTTACTAAGCCTCTTTGAAAGAATTTATACAAAAATAAACACAATTATTTACAATTTTGTAACAGTACTATAAAACTTACTATATAATTATATTGCTGGAAGAGTAATGGAAGAAATTTTATAGGCAGGCACCCTGTATTGGCAAAAATCTATACGCGATACAGAAAAACTGGCTACATTTTCGGTTTTTAGCACACCAAAAAACATAAAGATCAGCCAAAATTATAAAATCAAAATTTTACATGTCGACCTGTGTAATTAATTAATTGGAAAGTTACGATCACATAAATAATTGTACTAATTTTTAAATAATATATATAATAAAATAAAGCACATGTTCGTTAAAGTACTTTTTTTCATTAACCATTTATACATTTCTGAACAATTCATATCATATAATTTACATTTTTAATGTGTCAATTTAAAATAAAGTAAGACATATGGAGAATATAAAGACGATATATAAAACAAAAGTACAGTCTTATATTAAGGAATGAGATTTCTTCAATTTTATGTTATTTTAACTTATTTTCTTAAAGAATAGATCCATTCCTCTGGATTTGGATTTTAAAAAAAATGATGATTTGAAATAATGAACTAAAACTTGAGTTATTTGTGTTATTTGAAATGTTGTAGAAAAGATCAGTTCGGTAAAGTAAAAATTCTGCATCCGTAGAATTTGAAACTCCCCATGGGTGGCACGCGAGCATTTTGCAACCCTACTACTAATTAACACCTCGAGAGAGTCTACAATAAACAGAATCTATTTATTTATACATTTTTACATCAATATTAGAATATATTTCGATCACATTTTTCATTTATATTTTTATTTTACTATGCATATGCGTCGAAGTTTTCCATTTTTTCAGATAAAATAATTACAAAATAAACTAATCTTTGACGATTAATAACCGAAGAAATACTATAAATTAATTTTGTTAATATTCACGGTCTCATTACATAGAGGAATTTTACACAATGAAAGTGGAAATAATCTAAACTAGTTTCGTTTCTTTAATTTAATTTAAACAATAGAAACCAAAAGCTATAAATCAAAACCCGTCTTTAAAATAGATGTTGTTTTTATTATGAATGATTTTTTTCCCATTTCATACAATTAAATCCAGCTTATTTTTGCGGGTTTTTGTAATATTATCTTATAAGCACGTGATTCTTAAAAAAAAAAAAAAAAAGAAGAAGAAGGAGAAGAAAAAGAAATCTGATATTTACACATTTCAGACATAAGATAACAACATGATACGACTTTAGATTACTTGTGATACAAAAGTTTGTTAGATTATTGAAAAGTATAATTTACTTAAAGAAAATTGATCAATTAGCACCATAAAATAATTAGCATTTCTGTATTCATAGAATGCTAATATCTTTGTTGAGCATTAAAAGGAAAAGCGCTTAGATCGTAATAAGAATATGATTATTTTTATGAAAAATAAATTAAAGGAATAACAATACAATGAGATAAGGAATCAAACATACTTTTAAGTTCGTCACAACAAATCATATTTAATATTTTTTTAGACAGAATAGAACAATCATAAATCACAATCTGAAAATATTTTGCGATTGAGTAAGTTTATTTAAATAAATATTAAAGAATCTAAACGTTAACATTAGCATAAATGACAGTAACTTAAAACTTGATTTCATGGGAAATAATAATTTTATTTTCAATAGAATGTATCATGACGCGAACAATATATTTATACATATATTGTTTACTTAATATATTTAGTTTTTGAATAATTTATAACTTATGTTGTTTTTATTTTATTTATGTTTAATTTTATATAGAAAATGCATTAGATTATAAAATTACGTTTGGAATGGTTTGTCAATACTGGTGAAAAATTTTATTTTAATTTAACATTCAAAATGCTTTTTACACACAAACACACACACACACATACAAATAAAAAAAAAGAGAGAGAGAGAGAGAATTTGATGCAATTTAATAATATATTTAAAACGAATTAATTTTTAATAAATCCTTGTCGAGTCATGTTCTTAGTCAGACTAAGAACATGATTTAGCAAGGACTTATTTACCAAAACATTATGTACTTTTTTTTATTATATAGGAACTTTTGCTAGCACTCGAATAATTTTACTGCCGAATGTATAACCACTTTATTTAGTTCTTTAAAATAAAAAAATAACTATTACGTGTTTTATGTGTGGAAAAAACGTGCAATATTGGTTTGGTAATAAATTATGGGGATTATATCTTGGTTACATTAAATGAAAACGTGGATTGCATTAAATGAAATATATATAGAGAGAGAGAGAAAGAGAAGGCTGAAAATGTAATATTTTACACAAGTTTTGCTCGTTTTATCTTTATATTAAAAGAGAAAAAACATTCAAAACAAGTAATCGCCAATAATGCGATAATTCCCCAAAACATTTCCCTACAATAAGCTGACTCCTCATTAACTTTCTTATGTACCCATAATAAAGGAGTACTCCGTCCATTGTAATAATAGGTCTATGGAAAAAAAAAAGTTAATGTGTTACAATACATTAATTTCCATATTTTAACTTTTTATAATTATTATTGTTATTATTAATTTTAAACTAACTTATACGTAACGTTACAAATAACTGTGCTCTTTAAATGACTTGTGTACAGCTTTACTACAATATCCTCTAGCTAACATTTAAATTTTGTCTCATTTTGGCGAGGAATTAAAATGTCTATTTTAATCGCATTTACGCTAGAAAAGACCTTTGCGAGAAACGAGCGAGCTATTTTCGTTCCAAATTCCAAATTTTACCAAGTGCGTCTAATAAAGCTGTTACAAAACATAATTATATTCTCGATTTTTTAACGCATATGTATTAACATTGTGTTCCGCATTTATCGAAAATTCAATGCAGAAAAAACTATTATATTTTCCATGCATTTGAATATTGAAGAAAATGTTCAATTTTAATATAGGACCCTATTTACTAGTTGCTGTACCCCTTTTTGATCCTTACACAAAGTATAAGGAAATATTGTTATCCCGATTTGCAAAATGGATTTTATATCACACATAGTACAAAAACGAATTACTGTAGAATGTTGCAAATTCATACATGTGACTGTGATCATGTCCAGTTGTACACCTGCCAGTTTCGTCTTAATACAAGTTCTCGTTTTAGAGATATCAGAGACTTTATAAGATTTTTCGTGACGTCTGCATGTGTGTATGTATGTGTGAATGGGTGTGTGTATCTCACATTAACTGAAAAAATGGTTGGACGTAGAACTTTGCAAACTAATATGTAGGTTCATTATAAAATTTAGTTGTGCTCCTCCCTTTTTGGTCTTTCTGTGACTTTCTGGTTTGGAGATATTTACAAAAACATATTCATTATGGCCAAACATACGAAGGTTTTGCCCATTATATATGACCTACCATCATACAGATTTCAAAATAAGCTAATGATAGAGCTCGTAATGATATTATTATGAAAGTTGCCAATATTTTTGCGTATAGAGAGTAATTTGTAATATCATAAGCAGTTTCTAGTCGACGAATGCATTTTATTTAATGAATATTCAGCCCATAAATAAAGCCCATAATTATATTTTTATGAAAGTTGCTGAAATTTTCGCGTGTAGAAATTAATTTGTAATAGCATAAGCAGTTTCTAGTCGAGGAATGCATTTTATTTAATGAATATTCAGCCCATAAATAAAGCCTATAATAATATTTTTATGAAAGTTGCCGAAATTTTCGCATGTAGAAATTCGTGAACATATAAACAGGTCGATGAATGCACTGTAATGAATATTCGGCACGTAGATAGAACACTTAATGATACTTTTCTGAAAGTTGTCGATATTTTTGAGTGTAGAAAGTAATTCTTAATATATAAGAAGGTACTAAGTCGGCAAATGCACTTTATTTTGTTTAAGTCTTGTTTATCATTAAAAGAACTGTCGAAGAATTTAGGTGAGCGTTATAAACCAATGAAGTTTTTCAGAAATTTTCGGAATTTTGTTCTTATTGAAGTTTTGAGCTTTCAAACTTTAGCAACCTTAAACTAAAAATTATTGGCAAATTTGGTCGCCAAGTCGCCAGATTCAACGCAGAATCACCTAAACCGATGCCAGGACCAAAATAAGAGTTGGCTAGAAACTTGACGACTTGGTGAGATTAACGATAAAATTTGGCGCCATATATTCTTTCAGGACAGCCAAAATTAGTAAATTCTTACTCAATTTTAACTGAACTTATTATTATGGTAAAATGTATCGTTTTTCCCCTCTAACTTTTGCCGAAAGGACTAAAAGTAAGCCATCTATACTCGAATGATTTTCATTAAATTCTAAGCTATGAATTTGACAATGCGAGATTCTGTAGTAAACCATTCCTGAAAAAAAAATAGTATATTTGTTTGGCGGTACATACAGTTCTATTATCATGACTTTTTTGGTTAGAGAAACAGTTTTTCAGTTTTTTTTTTTTTTTCGTAATTAGAACCTGCGAGTTTATTTATGAATGCGTTACCTCACTAACAAATGTGAATGTTTTCGTAACAATTTCTATATCCCAATGGGTGTATAAGGATGTCATGTGGTGTTCACATGATATTTTTTGGAATGTAAATGGAAATAGCAATTATGTTTTTCGAGCATTGAGAAAATGTATGTAAATAATTATTAAAAGATGAAATAATTATTAAAAATAGTTATTATTATTGTAAATTATTAATAAATTATTATATGTAAATAATTATTAAAATGATTAATAATAATATTATTTTGTAAATAATTATATTTTAGAAATAATTATTCAAATCTATCATCAATCAGTGAAAAATTACAAAGTGTAATTATTAAGTTTAATAATCTATTCTCTATCTTCATCAGCATAGTAAGCTTCAACTAAGATAAATATATTTTTTAAATAATACATTGTGCGTAATAATTTTGAGTTCCGGTGTGATGAACGGGCCCATCAGCAGGTTAATATAAAATTTAATTATTTTCCATTAAAAATAGATTTAGGAACATTTTAAGTAAGAAACAAAATAATGTTTATTCGCATATATGTTCCATTTCTTCGTTTGAATAAAGAAAAATAAATTAAAGTGTAACATTTATGTAACTAAAATAACCCTTCAAATAAATTGGTTAAAATGTCTATTAAGTATAATACATAACAGTGTCAAGCTGTGAACATTTAATCTCAGGTTTATTCCATTATTTTGTTATCTTAAAAGAAGTGTAAATGCAGTTCAAACAAAAACCTTCTGAATTATGTAATAGATTTCGAATATACGGCCTTTGTGGACGAAGCATCTGTGATTTTCACAAGTGTCTCGGAGTAGTGAATCTAATACAGGTTACTTCGTTGAACTAAAGCATTCTTTTCATATATAAAAATATTTCAGTTTTTTTTTCTCTTTATATATATATATATATATATATATATATATATATATAAAGACATATTTTCTGTCTACACTACTATTATTTTTGACATAATTAAAAGTTACTTGTATCTAGATGTTACAGCAATAATAGATTTTTCATTAAACCTTCATTTTAACTAAAAAAAATTTTTTTGAAAATAATTAGATTTTCTGACACTAAGCAGGTGATACTTGGAAATGTGTTATTAATATGGCCAAAAAGAAAGCTGCATATTTTTATATACAATTTTCAATATATGTATATATATATATATATATATATATATATATGTTTAATATTTAGCGTTTATTGTAATATCTAAAGATTTTTTTATTATTATTATTAGATACAACATATACATATATCGAAAAAATAATAATTTACAAAATCATTTCCATTTTTAGTAGTTTCCTTATTTAATATTTCAATTGCCAGACTACCGTAGGTAATGGAAGTATTGTAATCTCTCCTAAAATTCAATATCGAGTTTTAACCTGATTTTTACGTTTTAAGGCCTTCTGAGTCCAAAATGGTAGATTTTGGCAATTGATCAGTATGTGTGTATGTATATATGTGCGGAATCTTCAGGCTATCATATCTCCGAAACTAATAAAGATAGAACTACGTAACTTCAGAATTGAGACAGGTCTGTACACATATATTTTTAAAATTTTGGTGAAAATTGTAAAACTAAAAGTTGAACTTCGTTAAAAGGAATTAGGACCGTAAGTCCATATCTCAAAAACGGTTTTTACTATTTTCTTCAAAGTTGCTATATCAACACTCTATTAGATGTCCTTTCGAATGATATAGTTGGTTAGTTCAAGAAAATTGATAGGCGCCATGTATAAATAGTTCAATTTCAGATCTCATAAACGTGTTCCTTTAAAAACGACTGTACGGATTTTTTTTCAAACTCGACATATCAACTCCATTTTAAATATCCTTTTAGATGTAATTATTGTGTTCCGGTTAATAACTGAGTATTCTAAGTTTTAGTAAAAGTTATCTCAAAAAAGGCTCTAACGATTTTCTTAAAATTTGTTCCATAAATCCAATTTAGATATCCTTTCTCTCATGTATTATGTGGTTTTTCAGGGGGGAATTAACAGCCATCCTGCTTAGGTAGGTCAGTTTTAGAACCCAGAAATTGGTGTTTCAAAATATAAATCTATTATTTTGTTTTTCTTAATTTTTAACTCGCTATGTAAACTTTGTTTTATTTGTCTCTATATGTGTATCAGATTTCTTTTATCGGAAAATTTATAGGTTTCTGCTTCGTTAGGTCAATTTTATATCTTCTGATCACATTATCTCCAAAAAAGGCTTATAATACGTGCCATAGTTGGTAATGGAAGTCGTGTGGCTATTTCACACCATTCTGTTTTTCTTATAAGTATTTTTTTAAAAGAAAACATTTTTAAATGTAACTAGAGAATATTATAAGTTGAAAACTTAGGTATATTTTATGAAACAATACCTAAGTAACAAGAAAGTACCTAAGAAAAGTTTCTAAGTACCTAACAAACAATACCTAATAACGTATTTATTAAATTTATAGTACTAACTTTCGTTAAGAAAGGTTTTTTCAACAAATTCCACGTATGTAATGCATTTTTTTTTTTTTTTTTATTCTGGGGATATTAAAATTTGGAAATACTTATGTTTATGTAAAATGTGTTTGACTTGTATTTTAATTGAACCTGAGCAGTATAATGGAAAGAGAATTTTTGAATTATTTGTAAATAAATATTTTTTTTTTTAATACCAAACAATAAGATAAAAATGTAGTAGAAATGTAAACACACACACAAACAAACACAAATATATATATAAATGACAGCAAGGCAGTGTGTAATAAAATATTACTATATCCTTCTTCATTTGAGAATTCGCAAGAAATGTTTTGTGATTTAAACAAAGAAAAATAGCTCGTTGGAATGAAAATGAACATAAAAAAATTAAATAAAATAAAATAAATAAATAAAAAATAAATAATGAGAAAAACTCATGTGAGTTTCCTTTGTTTTAATACTGAAGGTCAATTTTGATACTATGAACGAAAACATTATGGAAGAAATTAATAATAGAGTTAAACTTTGGTTGAGAACAATCGTAAGAAAGAGTGCTATATTCAAAGTCGGCCACTTAATTTATATGAAAAAAAAAATGTTTTTGATAATTGTATTTTGCCTTTATTAACTTCAGAAACAAGACATTAACGTGAAAAACTATATAAAATCTTCAAAAAACCAAGACAATCATGGCAGATACATGTTAGGATTCACTCGAAGAGACAGAAAGCAAAACAGATGCATTAGGGAGGAAACCAAAGTTACTGATGGTATTTGTAGAAAAAGAACTTAAAATAGAACTGCTCTGGGCATTTTGCCAGAAGAAACGATGATGGATGGTCCATATACTGTAGTTTTATAACGTTGTTAAGCACCCAGATCCATTTCAGTATAGCCGTATCGACGTGGTTAAAAATATGTTGAAGAAAATAATTCTTTGCAGGAACAGTAAGCAAAAGCAATCAGATGAACAGGTGTTTTATTAATAGTTTCTTGTAAACAGTCATTTTCAAAAGTCAATTACATCTCTTTAATTACAGATCAAAAGGCGAATCCCATACGGTAAATATGACGGGAGGAGAGGAGGAGACGAAGAAAAATCACGTCTTACACCAACGGAATCAAAAGCGAAAAACTTCATTAGGTCTGCCAGTCTCAGAGAACGTAAAGTGCAACCACAAAAGGTTGGCATCGTTAAAATTCAGCCAAAAGAATGCCAAGCAGTTTCTTTGTCCTCCTAACATTTTAATACAAAATTTTGAATATAAAAATATCGTTACAAAATTTAGATCGACTTGGCATTAAAAAGGATCGCCAGCTGTCAATCATCTTCAACGTACTTAAACCGACAGTTTTAATAGACGCCACTTAGGCGGTGAAAATCCATTAGAAATCTACTTTTAGAACTATAATGAACTGCTCGAATTAATAATACTTTTAATGTAAACACAAGGGTAATAAATATGAACTGAAATGACTATTTTTTTTATTTTATTAATAGCTACATATCCTAGAAATACGCTGATAACGACTTTTAAATTACATTCTCAAAATAAATAATTATAGCTAAAATGATTTAATTCTTTCGGGGAATAAGTATAAACACAATTACAACAAACACAAAACCCCGATATAAAAAATTACTTTATTTCATTTCGAGAGCAATGTGTTTGTAACTATTAAAGGACAAAGAAACGCTATAAATGAAAGATTTTGATTTGTAAAGAAAACGGGAAATTCTATATAATTAATTAATTGAATTACATAAATTTAAAAAGATTTTTTTTATTATCCATATCAATCCCTCCTTTTGTTATATATTAAATTGGAATAAATAAATAAACGTTTAAAGAACATATGTGTGAACACTCACACAGTCCACCAAACTCCAAGTTTGGTTACCAAGAAAAAGTAAAAAACACAACATCGTTGCAGAGATAAGATTGTTAAGTTTGGAGGAACAGAATGGAGAAGTGTTACAAAAATCAAGGCACAATGGAATGACCTGACAGGTATTCATTAAACAGTGAATTCATAAAGGCTGAAATTGATGATGATGATGATGTTGAGGACATAATTGAGACTATGTCGTTGTGTTCTAATACTTTGTTTCGAGGTGAAACTGAAATCGAACGCATAAGTTCGAACGACTAATCAAACGATAAACTCGGCGTTTATTTTAACAATGAATTAAAGGTCAATTTAATCCAGTAATTGCTAAGGTAATTTATTATACAGTCTGTGAAATGTCATCGATACAGTTTAACCAAACCTTTAATACTGTTTTGTTTCTACGTGCAGTAAATATTTCTTAATTTTTGATATACAGTACAGCCTCCTTTATCCGAGGTAATTTGGGTTGAAGGAAATTCGGATATTCAAAAACATGGATAACACGGACTTTGTCATAAATAGAAGTGGGAAACATAAAGTAAGTTTTAAAATAAATGATAACGTAGTCAGTGAGGTAAAAGAATGCATCCATTACATATTTAAATGCAGTTAGTTTAAAATGCAATACGCAATACCCACATACATATAAATTGTAAAATACAGTAATGTGCTGTAAAATTTGTCAACGTTAAACAATTACTTCTTAAAAAAGTCTTTAAATATCTTCTGTTTAACGGAAATTCCTCGTTTCTCTGGGATGTGGCCTATTAATTTTGGACTATTTCGGTTAATCCGGAACTCTTATAGTCGGGGCTGTGAAGGAGTATCATCACATATATTGGTTTTATTTTTATTTTCAAATATATTTAATAAATAAATGTTATTTTTCAATAAATAAAACATATAATAAAATCCTAAATTATCTTTTATATTTAATCGCATTTGTCTCTCTATAAATCAATATCTTAATTTTTATAATACTTTAAAAGATAATCTATTAAATAAATCTTTTGAAAGTCGAAACCTATTCTTTAAAAGAATAAATTATTCCGAGTAATATAATGCATTTTTTTTTTTTTTAATTAATTAACGGTCTTTCAGATTTCCTATCTTCCAAAGCTGAATCGTTTTATAAATAAAATAAAATAAAAAATATAATATTGTCATGTATTAATCGTTGCTTATTCTATAAATTACAGGTCATACTTTTGAATTGCGTAAGTTTATTTTATTATAGCTAAATTGAGCAATGAATGTCTGTTGGAATATCATAAAAGGGTATTTTATATTTCGTAATGACATGATGTCGTAATAATTCCTAATTTCTTCGTCTCCTGTGCGCAGACGATTTTTGATGCAAAAATTTGGCATAAATGGTTGGCATTAATTTGCTAACGGACTCTCTCAATTCAAAATATTTATATAATTTATTCGAGATACAAATGATTGTGTTTGACTATGCATTTGGCGCTATTTTCAGAAAACTTGGTGTCATTCTGCTGGTGGATGTTGCCTGTAAGTGTGCGAACATACACTCTTCGCTCCTACAATTTATTTTATAAAATACATGCCCTTGAATCCTCTCTCTGACTTCCAGACTTCTCATTCTCGAATCTCATGGTCTATTTGTACTCCCACTATAAAAGAATGTTAAATTGCTTTATTAGGATTCTCCAAAATAAAATTATATTATACAGTGCCACTCAGTCTGTTTTACTTTATCGGCCATCTTTTAGAGAAATTTGAACCTGGACTCTAAGAATAATACTAGAATTTCTGAATTCAACTTGACTGGGATCCGATACCCGAGGGTCCGATAAGCGTTTTAACCCTTTCCAAGGCGTGCTACGTATACTTACCACCCAATTTTAAATTCCAGCTGCAAGAATTCAACTCGAAAATTTTCAACAGAATTTTACTTTTAAAACTCGGTGGGGGGAAAATGAATTACATTCTAAGAATTGCTTATAAACTCTGAAGACATCTGATATA
Source organism: Salticus scenicus (assembly GCA_963930645.1). Taxonomy (NCBI): domain Eukaryota; kingdom Metazoa; phylum Arthropoda; class Arachnida; order Araneae; family Salticidae; genus Salticus; species Salticus scenicus. The sequence goes on from OZ005654.1 coordinate 21,379,521, forward strand.
AAATGAGAGTAAATAAATTACCAATTAAAGGATTAAAAGAGCTATAAAAACTACCTACATTACTAATGAATCCTTAATTTAAAATTGCATGATAGTTTAAATATATTTCATTAAAAATAAAATAATAAATTTTATTTCTCTAACGATGTTATTTTTGCAAACATATTGTTTTTTAAATCTGAGAATGATGCATAATTTTCTAAATGTGAAAATTAACTGTAAAAAAAAAAGTATCTATATATATACAAGTATATTTTTAATTATCTATATTTAAGAGTGTGATATCATTTGTAAAGCAACAATATTACAAATTTTCATATTTAAATACTGTTATTTAATATTAATATTATTTGTAATATAATTTTATTATTAACAATAATATTAATAATAGTTTTTTTTTTTTTTTTTTTCAGAAATAAATTATTCTTTTCCAATAATGCGCATATTTTATTATTTTTAAGTTGTTTTGGTGCACAGTTTGGTACACTATAATATACGACGGGTACAAAATACTCCATTTTTATTTTTATTTATTTACTTTTTTTCTTTATATTTCACTCCAGAAAAAAAAAAAAAAAATCGGCTTCGTGACATTCTGATAGAGATTTACAAAATAACACGTTTTTAGGTTTGTATTACATTTAGTAAATGTTATATTGAAATCAATTTGTCATAAGCTATATTATCTATATATTCCATCTATTTCTTTACATTTTTAATAGTTTTATATTAAATTTACAAATTAAATTTATAAATTTAACTGTTTGTTGAAAGCAATCATAATTATTAAATTTAAAAGTAATTTCTTATTTAGTAATCCACATTTTACTTTTTTTTTTTTTTTTTTATCTTATAATTACACTCAACAGTATTCTCTACTTTATCGCATATATATCTTTTTTCGGGGTCTTAAAAAAACTATGGTAAAAAAACTATGAATTCAATTAAGATATAATGTAATGTGTAGCATGTCTATTAAAAAATATATATATATTAATAACTAAAGTTTTACTATAATATAGCTTTAATTATTTTTATGAATAAAAGAAAAAAAAATAATAAAAACAACAAAATATTTGTTTTATGTAGTTTTAATTAAAGGGATATTCATAGAAATAATTATTGAAAGAAATTATATTTTTAATTATAAAAAACTGATGATATTATCCAAATATTAATTACACCGCTGCTGCTAAATTAAAATAAATGTGTATCTTATATATATATTTTGGGAAACTGGTTATATCTAATAATATACAACGTTGGGAATTTGAAAATAATTAATTTGAGGATACCATTACGTATTAGTATAACTACGAAAGTAATTCTTTCTTCAAATTAATATTACATTATTAAAAATGTTTAATTAAGAATTAAATTAGTCTCATAGTTTAATATACGCATTTTGTTTTCATATTATGAAACACTACGAAAATATACATTAATAATAATATTTTTTAAAGATGAAAACAGTGCCACTCAATAGATAACTGTAATCCGTCATATTATTTTCTTGCACTAAGATAATAATATGTGAAACTCCTTAATATGATCAGTATTTTTTAATTATACTGAAATACCTATTAAGAAATAAAAAATATTTTTCATCATTCACAAATTACAGCGAAAAATATGCGTTATTTCTTTTTAAATACTTTGTTTATTCAGTTGCATCTATTTAATCATACAAAAAAAATATCTATACCTTGACAAAAATGTTATGCTGGGGGATAAGAGAATATGTATAATTATATGTGTGTGTGTGTGTTTAATTTGTAATAAAAATCAAATATATTTTTTATAAAATAATCGCCTATAAGCAGCAAAATTTTTATACGAAATGATAATCTTATACTATTAGGTGAGCAATATTTGTATACATATATATATGTATGTATATTTGACTGTTCTCGAAAACAGTAGCTCGGACAGTCACGTGATTTAACAAAAAGGTGCCCTCCGAAGAGTCATTGTGCACATCGAAGTCAGATTTTCGAATTTTTGATTAGTTTTCATTTAATTAATAAACATATGAAAATAAAACTTCCCATTTCTGTAATGACGCAGAATGGAGAATCTTTGGAGAGATTTGATTGGTTTATTTGATTTTCATTGATTTGAGTATATTATACATTGAACTACAGCTACGGTATGAGGAATTATAAGAGATGTGAGGAGTTTATTTGATTTTCATTGATTTAAGTGTATTTTGCGTTGAACTAGAGCTACGGTATGAGGGATTACGAAAAATTTGATTGGTTTATTTGATTTTCATTGATTTGATTGTATTTTACGTTGTACTAGAGTTTCTATGCGCTATGAAGAATTACGAGAGATTTGATTGGTTTATTTGATTTTCATTGATTTGAGTGTATTTTGCGTTGAACTAGAGCTACGTTATGAGGAATTACGAGAGATTTGAATGGTTTATTTGATTTTCCTTGATTTGAGATAGTCGGTGTCCAGTGATGATTTTTTGGTTTTAACATGCGTGATAGTTATTGCCGCTGAACAGAGTTACATGCGTTTTCAAATTCATGCACAGCGTGGTAGGGGTGTCCAGTGATATTTTTTTGGTTTTAACATGCGTGATAGTGATTGCCGCGGACTGAGTTTCGTGCGTTTTCAAATTCATGCACAGCGGGGTAGGGGTGTCCTTTTTTTTTTTTTTTTTTTTTTTTTTTTTTTTTTTTTTTAAGCATGCGTGATAGTGATTGCCGCGGAACAAAGTTACGTGCGTTTTCAGATTCATGAACAGCGAGGTAGTGGTGTCCAGTGATGTATTTTTGTTTTAACATGCGTGATAGTGATTGCCGCGGTACCGAGTTTCGTGTGTTCTGAGATTCATGCACAGTGGTGTAGGGCTGCCCATTGATTTTTTTCTTTTATGTGCGTGAAGAGTACATACGTGCGTTATAGTGATTGCTGCGAAAAATAACTTACGTGCGTTCTCTGATTCGACCATTCATCGAGTAATGACTTTTACTGTACGAGTAACAGCTTCAACTATTTCCAAAATATTTGAAGAATTAACATTTCTATTTGACTGTTTTCGAGAATATTCGTTTAAATAATAGTCTTGTTGCACAGATTCGAGAAGTTCAAAAATCGTTTGCTATTCTCAAGGAGATCTCATACTAAAACTGTGAAGAAAACAGTCGCCAATCGAAATATGTTTATTTAAATGTTTCAATAATTCAATTAAAAAGAAATCCTTTAAATATAGCGCCCAGCGAAGCGGGCGAAGCCTGCTAGTTTGTTTTAAGTTATACTGAATGTTAAAAAAAAAAAAAAAAAAAAGTTACAGTGAAAGGTATTATGTAACAGTAATAACTATAAAAAATTTGAATATCAAACAAATAATTTAGAGAAAAGGAAAAAATGAATAGTAAAATCAATATGAGAACTATTTCCTTCGTCTTTAAATGCGAATAATGAGAATCAAATTTTGTATTCAAACCATTCAAAGTTCTGTTAAAAAAATATGTCGAGATAACATATTCTAGAATGTTTTAAAAAATTTAAATTAAAAACAGTATATATGTATATATATATATCTATATATATATATATATATTCGCAAAATAAAATATACGTATTTAAAACAATATTATTTTAAGCCAAATAATAATAATAATAATAATAAATATAAAAATAAATAACATTATTAATTGATTTTAAATTCTTTAATTAAATTAAAATGAATTTAATATCACATGCTAGCATAAACATACCTCCATCTGTAACTGATTGGGATGAAGAAAAATGGTTAAATTCACAAACGGTGTGAGAAAAGAAAGCCAGCAGTATACTGCTAAAAATGTAGGATTGAATACCTGAACATTTGAATACAAATGCGTATTCCGGACACTAGATGTTCAGTACTTTTCAAGTAGGCAATGCTTCGTATGTAATTAGACATTTGTCTTACACATTTCATAAAGTCTTTATTTATTTATTTTTATTATTTATATATTTAATATTTCTAATGTACTTTTATTTATCCCTGTTAGCTGTGGAAATATTAACATTTACATTTATGGTCGCTATTCTAAAGAGTATTAGTGTGTTTTAAAGTCACAAAATAGTTACGTGAAAAATAATTGGCGACGTCTGAGACCTGAGGACATGGATTCACAAATTTGTTCCTATGTGAAGTGCATGATTCCAATGTTTCGGTAAAACACGGAAGTTTTAATTTTACAGAACATAAAGGTCATCGCATCTATGACCGATTTTGATTGAAAAGTTTAAAATGTAGAAAAAAAAATATGTTTATTAAAAAAATGGAGTTGTGTTATGTGTATGTATATTATTTTCACTATTATAATTTATTCTCTTGTATTTTATTTATTCTCTTGTTTATCTTTATAGGCATATTTTGCTTCTTCATTTCTTCAAGTTTTATGATACCCAATTGGATGATATGCCTTCCTGCTTCCTTACTTATTCCAAAGCCCAATCTAGTTTATCTCCTAATCCATCCTGCTTTGATTTTGCGGATGATTTTAGTCAATTATCTGATTGATTGAAATTCTCAAATTAAAGAATTACGTTGCAGTTCATTTTTAAGTTCATGTGTATCGATATGCTCTTTAATAAATTACACTTTATTTAAAAATAACAAATTGCAAATAAATTACAATTTATTTACAATTTAGACATTTCCTCATTAATAACATTTAAAATTTAGATTTTTTTTTTTTTTTTTTTTTTAATCTTGTGCTATGCTAAAAAAAAAAATTGTAATGATGGATATGTGACATCGAATATTTCGAAATCTATTATTTTATTATATATACATATACATATATATAGGTTGATCATTGTAAAAGTGAATTATCTCCTTGCAAATGGATTTTCAAATAATGAGCTTTTTGCAAGTTTATGTGTAGGAAGAAAAGTCATGTTTCAGTAAGTTTTATGGCCTTTTTAGTGTTTAATATAAATCAGAGTTATATGACTTTATAAATTATAATAAAAATGGGTTGAAGTAGGTTGAAATGTCCTTTTTATAAGAAATATTTAGAAGTTTTAGTTTTCCGAAAAGAAAAAAAAAAAAAAAAAAAAAAAAGTAATGCCATTATGAGGTTTTAATTCAATTATTGGAGTTTCTTCAGTTTTGTAATGAAAGATGTAAATAAATGTGTTACAATTAAGTACAAATATACATATTTAAAAAAAAATATTATGTTACACCACTTTTACAATAAACCTTCCACATATATGTGTGTGTATGAATGTACGTATATGTGTACATTATGTATAACTTTGTAAATTCGTAACTGCATTTTTAAATAAAGAATAACTTGTATATAAAAAATTGGATGGCAAAAAGTATGTTCTCTTTCTAAGATATTAAATAATAATAAAAATAATAAGGAAGTTATTATATGATGTATATGACAGATTCATTATCGTAACTGGAAAAAAAAAAACTTGTTGTTTATATCAAAACCATTCTAAATATTTTAATTCATTACAAGTTTAGAATGACAACACTTTTACAGTTTAAACGAAACAGAAATTTCATCTTAAACAGCAGATCTCACATTTAATACCGCACATTTCAAGAAGTAGTTGAATTTTTTTTATAAGAATTGGTTGTGACTATATACGATGAGTGTTTTCCAAAAGCTAAAAATGATATAGCAAATTATAATTTCAAATATTTTGTAGAATAAGTAATTCCAAAGCAATTATCACATAGCTAGGAGAAAATGCTAATTTTTAAGCGAAAATAAATACCAAATTTGTAAATGCATACATATTTTTACAGTGCAGCTGGATTTTATGTCTCTTACAATATTTTAATTTTGAAAAAATACCGTATGCTGATGACTTAAATTTAACAGATTAAACTTTGTATATTTTTTATATTAATTTTGTTTTATGTACTACATACACATCTTTACAAAAGATGCATTATGACGATAACGATATTACGAAAATTATATTATTAATTACTAAAATTTATTATTATTTACGATATTATGAAAATACACTAACTGTCCAAAGCGAACTAAATATAAATAGAAGATCTGCTATTCGGGCAACACTATGTGATGCAAAATTCTGTTGCTCGATGCAATATATATATATATAACTAAAATATATCTTTTAAATGTCTATTTATTATTATTATTATTTATTTATTTATTTTATACTAGAAACCTATAAATAAAATACATTTTAAGGATATCCAATAGAAAACAGTTAAATGTCCAATGGAAAACAGTTAAATGTTATGGCCACACAGACTTGATCAAATTGAGTAAAAACTATTTATATTTTAAATAATGCAAATAATTTGCATTCATATTATTTTACGTGTACATTATCATTAATTTAGCAGTTTGAGTTATGATATCAATTGTGAAACTTATAAAACACTAAATATATATGTATAACCTTTGTAACGCATGTTATCGTGAGCTTAAAAAAAAAAAAATAATTGGCATAGGTGAACTCTGCTCAGTGCCCCATCATGTGTATGTTTTTTATAAATTATTCATGCTAAGAGAAATGAATTTGTTCATTCACTCGGCAGAGTGATAGACTTAAATCCCCACCTAACGAGCAACCCACCGTTCAATTCGATATATTTCCCTTATTCTAATTTATTAATTTATTTTAGTGAAGTCAGTTTCGTAATTTAGTTTTCATGCAATTCCACACTATTTCCAATACAACAATCCCCAAAATACAAAAATAGAAAATGGAATATCGCACAGTTTTGCTTTGATCATAAAAATTCAAATCTAGAATAACTTACGAAATTTTCAAATTAGAATATTTGTAGCCAATGTTACTCAATCAAGTATCGTAAATGTCATTTTAAAAATGAGCTGATCTATTTATGGTGCAAATATCCCTCAAAGTGGGCATTTATGCGACATTTTGCGATATTCTGCCCTGCTAAGTAAATCGTAAATTTCGAATAACATCTGATGGTTTTTTAAATTAGAATGTTGCAAATGAATAGAGATTTTGCCAGTGTCATAAACAATATTTTAAAACTGGTCCGATCTCTCTGCATTATTTGTTCATGAGATATCGTTTACACAGACTAACAAACTAACATACAAACAAACTAACACATTAACAAACTGACAGACACCCTACAGACGGACAACATACCCATTTTGAAATTTTCTGATTTCTCACACCTGAAAACGTGTAAAAAGGTTTTTTAAAAAAAAAAAAAAAAAAAAACGAAGTTGAAAACTTTCACCTGTTCCCCATACCTCTAGTATGATGGTGAACAAAAATATATGTAAAAATTTCATTTTAAATTTCTCTAAAATGCAATTTCAAACTTTGAACTGAAATACTATAAATATGAAAGTTTTAAATAGAATTCTAATAACGATTGGATAATGTTAATCATAAGAAATCTTATATCATATAAATTAAGTATATGACAAATGATTAATTATTTATAATTTATAAAAAAGTTTCGATAAAAAAAAAAAATAATAATAATAGGTTTTCATACGTAATCATGTTACTTATTGGAAGAAGTATTTCTAACAATTTTGAAATATTTATATGATTGGTTCCTTAAGAAAAAAAAAAAAAAAAGAAATTTAATTTATTATTATTATTATTAATACTATTTTTAATTTTACCACTTAATTACTTATAGTTGTAAAATGAATTAAAGTAGATCTTATTTTATTTAAAAAGTGCAGTTTCTTAAATTGTGGTTTTGCAAAAAAATATTTTATTTCTAAGCATAAAATCGTTCTGAAACTAATGTACTTATAATTTAAACAACAGTTGTAACATTGTTTGGTATTTTCCCTTGTAATACAAGAAACACAATTAGCTTCCTGTCTTCATAAATAACCTCCATATCTTACAGTGATATTCTTCGTCATTATCTGGAAGCTCGAAAATCTGAGACAACGTATATCAAATATTTAGGTAAATAATTAGCAGTACGCACAATAGTTTTACCTTTTGTTTAATACATAATGTAATAGCTGTGATGGAAATCAAGAATTATGTTCTTCGAAGTGGAAATTTAAACAGAAGGAAATGATGTCAATAACGCAGATAAATAATATATAGTTTTGTATTGTAGTGTAATGCATAACTTTGATGATATCTCATTACTTTACTAAGATTACATATTAAAACTAAGCATTTTAATGCAACTTATTGATTTTAATATACTTTTTTCCTTTTCTATTTAAAAAAAAATATGCATTTTTCTGGATTCGTAATCCTGATATTTCTTTCCCTTTGTTTAAAAATATGAATTTACATTTTTAACTTTAAACTGCAAAAGAACAATTTAAGAAACTGTGATTATAAATATACATAAAAAATGATTATTATTGTTCATTTTCTTTTCTTTTTTTTCTTTTTGATTTTCCTTAACAAATTATAAGATCTGTTTACTTGTAGTTGATGTTGAATTTAAGTAAGTCGCACTAGAGTTAGAGTTTTACTCGCGAAGCTCTGGGATTCCCCCTTAGGGAAGTTCGAGAGACATGCTATCTCAATTTTGATCCTTTGAGGTAGAGTGTGATCATACGTTTTGCAAATATTAGGCAACTAAAAAAGGGGAAAACGCATTAAACGTAAAAATGAAGCATTTATTTATCAAATAACTATAAACAAATCGCAAGATACGGCAAACGACATGTGTTTAAGTCACGAATTGTGCCAGATTAGCCTTTAGCGGAATGAACTAAATAAAGTAACAGGTCAAAATCCTTTCAAAATTCTAAATTTAAAACAGCAATCCTCCGTAATTTTTGTCAAGAGCCTATGCTAGTAATTAAATAAAACCTTTACAAAACTATGTGTATAAAAAATTATTTTCTGATTATTCATAACATTTTCAGTAATTCTCTATTGAAGTATGTCAAATAGAAATAAATATATAAATTACATCAGCATTAATAGAAGATCAAATTGAAAGTCACATTTTACAAATAATTTATTAGATTTATAAATGGTAGCTGAAGTATCCGAGCACTAGCAATAATCCCTGTATAAATAAAGTACACTTTATACTGCTTTTTTTAAATAAAACCTTGTCGAGTCATGTTCTTAGTCAGTCTAAGAACATAGTTAGACAAGGATTTAATTATCAAAACAGTTTTAAGTGTACTTTTTTTATATCGGAATAATTAATTAGTTCTCGTATACTTTTGCTGCCGACTTCATATCCAGAAATCTTTCATATAATTTAAAACTGTATAATAAAAAAGTAACAATGTTTCAAAATTTAGTTTGATTGATTGAAATTTTGATTGGTTTGATTGGAAATTCAGGTCGCAGTAGCGCAACGCAACGAGCTATTAGCGAAGGTATGAGACCAAGTGAAAATTTCTTATTCATGTGAATGTTTGAAAAAAGGACAGAGACTACAAAACCTGCATTAGATACCTCAAATTTTTATTTTCAATAATATTTAGATTACCAGTATTACATGTCCATAATATTTATTGATTTTTTTTTATTATTATCACTATAGCATTAACATTTATTTTCATCATTATTGTCTGAAAAGGCAATTTTCTGTGATTAAAATTTCTGCAACTGAAAAGTTGAATATATTTATAGGTAACCCTAATAAAATAATTCTTTAATGGAAAAGAAATTGCTCTCTGATCTAAAATTGTATTCACATTTCAATTATTAAACGATTTTTGTTGAAAAAAAGAAATGAAATATAATACATTGTTATTGAGTTTGAACGTTTTTAATTTAAAATTCATTAAATCCTTTATTAAATCTTCAATTGTTTATTTTTAAAATTATATTTCAAAAGAGATGTTTTAATTTTCTTATGATTGCAATTTTTAATTCAGAAATAGAATTTTTAACAGTTTTAACATCATAATTATCCAAGCAATCACTCTCAGTGTTTTTCAACCAGATATAAACACCCCCAAAATTACTGTTTTTATTTATAATACGAGAACATCTTTTTCCTTTATCTATTTTAACAAGATTACGAAATTAAAAAAAAATATATAATAATAATAAGAAGAAGAAGAAAGAAACACAAATATTATCAATTTAATTAATATTAAGATTGTTTAATTTAGCATTTAAATCATAAGAATATAAAATTCGGTGTTTAAATATAAAATCCTTTTCTACTGAAAGACATTCATTTTAATCATTAACATGAGCTAAAATTTCTATTTAAATATCATATAGAGTATTTTCTAAAATACAAAATTTCAAACAAAGGATAACACTGCTCTGCCAAAAAAAAAACAAAAAAAAAAAAAAAAAATTAAATAAATAAATAAAATAATATTAATAATAAAATAAAAATGGAGATTCTTATGTAAAATATCCTCCTGAATCCGAATATGACTCCCATTTTGCCAGGCACCCACCGTTTTCTGGATACACCTCCCCCCTCCCCTCTCCCTCAATTTCGTTCCCTGTTCGATAACTTTATGACCATGAATTTTATTTGAAGAATAAAAAATAATTATTTTAACACCTAAAAACAAAAAAAAAAAGAATATATATATATATAAATTTTAAAAATAACATTTATAACAGAATAAAAAGTTATAAGATATGTAATGCATAATTTCAGGGGCAAATTCCCCCACCCAAATATTTTCCTTCTCGCAAATGTCATTGTTTTAGAATTTTCCAACTCTGTAGCCCCTCAGAAGATATTTGACGATTAAAATAATCCCCCCCCCTCCTAAAAGTCAAACGTATAGCCATAAAATCACCGAAAAATGATAAAAATAGGGGGTCATTCCTAAAAAACCGTCGGTGATAGGGCAAAATGGGCGTCATATTTGGATTCAGGAGTCATTTTGCATAAGAATATGCTGAAATGGTGTCAGAGGCAATTTTCATACCGAGTTCTGTAATCAGCTCTTTTAACTTGTGCTATGTGTAAATTAATTCTAATGTGTAATTCGCCTGAAGCTTGGCCAATATAACTCTGTAATCAAACTTGTAAAGTACTTTTACTTACAATATTATTAAATTTTCAAGATGTTACAAGATATGTATGTGATTCAGCACTAAAAACAGTACTCTTCTTTCAAGTTTTTGAAAGTTAAATATATCTGAGTGAACAGTTAAAAACTCATTTAAAACAGACATAACTATTATATGCTCCTTGCGTATATCAAAGTTACCATAAAATACAGATATTTTTTTCTATATGGAAAATAAGATAATGCATGTATTTTGTGTAATAATAGGACTATTCATAAGGAATTTCTCCAAAATATCTAGGTTTTATTTTTAAAAAGAATTCAACATTAAGGAAAGAGTTTTTTTTTTTATATATTCACTTTTATACCTCTACGGGATAATGGAAAGTAGTAAAGAAAAAAAAAAACATTATAAGAACATTATGAACATTATAAGAAAATGGCTGTTATGTTTTATAAAGCTATTCTACATGTGTTTTTGATATATATATATATATATATATATATATATATATATATATATATATATATATATATATATAAATTACTTTCATAAAATTAATTATACAGCTTTAATATTAAAGTTAATTATAATCATTTTCTTTTCTTTCACTGTTATTAGGAAAAGGGAAAAAATATTATAGATAAAACTTTATTAAAAAAATCATTTTCAAAAATTGAATTATTATTTCCGCGTCTCCAGTATGCGGAAGATAAAACTAATTAATTTGCATACGTTGAAAGTCCATAGTTTCAAAATTAAATATTTACTAAAGTTATCGTAAAATGAAAAAAAAAATCTCCATAGAGAGAAGTTTGTCTTGAAGTATTATGCATTAGTGTAATTAATTTTAATATTGTCTCTGAGGTCGGGAAGTTAAATAAGGAAAGTTAATAATTATGCTTTTTAGTATCCCTTTTTTCCTAAAACTAATAAAGTATATTTTTTCTGTACCTTCAAACAATATATTATTTCTAGAAAAAGCGGAAAAATTATTGATGTGCACTTTTGTAATATCTTTATTAATATCGAGATCAAAATTAATATTTAATATTCAAATTTTTTTATAATAATTATCTATGTTGTATTAAATTTTATTCCAAGAATTTACAATTATTTTAGTAATATTTCTAAATTTTTTTAGACATGACATAAATTTTAGAATATTTGTATGTTTTATAGACATTATTGAATGAAATATATAATTTATTTTTCTGTACTAGTGTTTGAACTAACTACATTGATAAAACAATAAAAATTAACAAACACCTAATTATATAAATAATGATACAAATTCAATAATATGATCTATAAAAACGAGAAATACAATATTTAATACTTCTTTAAAGTGTTTTTTGTTTCATATTTACATCATAATTTCATTTTATAAAGTAAAAATAGGTAAAAATAAATAAATAAATAAATAAATAAAAATGAAAATAAAAAAATACGTATGGATTGATAAGAAATTTGTAGTAACTCAAACAATCTGCAGTAAAAAAAAAAACACTAAGATTTAAAAACTGCTTAGAGCAGTTTGAAATACTTTACTCCGTACTCTGCATTTCATAATCGTAACTCGATTGCTGAAAAATTGATTTACATCTAAGTATAGTTATAAAGTTTCTTTTTTTTTCTTTTTTTTTTTTTTTCAAAATTTAATAAATATAAGAAAGCCGTATTATTAGAGCTCACCACACATTATATAGTATAAAAATCTTTTACCTATAATCAATTAAGATTATAAACATAAAAACATTATATCTAGATAATTCTTCTAGATTAAGTAGGGTAAGTGCACCAGTGATTGACACTTTTAGAGAAATATCTGATGTTTTTAATGTTCTAGTCATCAGAAAATATTTTTAGAAATCTAAGTTAGTACATATGGTATGACAGACATTCAGAACCACATGTATGTTAAAATACAGGGTGGGGCATAAAGATCTCCCCATTTTAAGTGGTCAATAAAAATATATAGGACATTGAAAAGAAATATTTTATGTTTACATTCGGAAAGAATAATGTTTGCCATTAATTAATTTTTACAATCTGTAACAGTTTTTGCTATTTACGGAAAAGGATATCGTCTAAACGTTTTGCGTTACAGCATCTCTTACTGCTGCCACGCTCTCCGGAGTTCGAACATGACTTGGTCTACTGGGCGACTTTCGTTTTAAACACGAATCTGTTTCTCTAAAATTAGCAACCTATAAGGATATTGTCTTTCTGTCGGCTATTTTTCCATGCCTACTTATTCCAAAACGCCTACGAAATAATTGTTGCGTTTTAATAATGGAATCCGAATTTTAAAAATAAGTTTCAACAACGAACGCACGATGTTCACTAGTCCAAGACATACTGTCAACTGAAATAACATAACCAGGGGAATATAACAGCGCTACTTCGGACACGCTCTCTACACTAGCGCCACCGCAGCGACAGCGGCAAATTAGGGAAATCTTTATGCCCCACCCTATATCTACATTTGATAACAATTATTATTATTATTATTATTATTTTATGAAATTTATTTGACACCCACTCAATGTTCCAGTAATTGACGCTGCCAGTTTTTCATTTTATCAGTAATCGGCACCCTATGATCCAGTGTTTGACACTGCTAGTTATTCATTTTACCAGTTATTAGCACCCTATGCTACAGTGTTCGACATAAAATGTTAAAATTTTTGTATGTAAAACATATAATTTTTTTTTTATTTAATTTTTATTTCGGGATAGATGTCAATTTCTGGAGCATGCCAATCAATAGAGCACCTACACTATATACTTTTATTATGGAAAATGATATTCAAAAATTTATATTCATATTTTTCAAAGAAACATGAATTAATTAAATAATGTTTTGAGTCTATATCAAAGTTTTTACATAATATTGATTCCTACTAAAAGGAATTTTATAATAGTAGATACTTTAAAAATATTTTTTTTTTTTTCATAATGGGCCGTTAGAAAATTTACGAAAAAAAAAGTGGAAGTTTCTTTTTATTATTCGTTACAATTCTATCCTGTTCATTGTATTTCAATTCATACAAGTCAGAAAATGTCTATTAAAATTAATTTAAAAAATGTCTATTAAATTAATGTCTATTAAATGTATTAATGTATTAATGTCTATGTATTAATGTCTATGTATAAATGTATTAATTTAAATGTATTAATGTGTATTAAATTAATTAAAGAGAGAGAGAGAGAGAGAGAGAGAGAGAGAGAGAGAGAGAGAGAGAGAGAGAGAGAGAGAGAGAGAGAGAGAGAATCAATATTTTTATACCATTGAAACATGAAAATACCGTTGAAAATACATTGAAATTGCTTAAATACTTCGCTTCGGGCACTCGCTGACTTCGACAGGGACTTGTTCACCGCAACGTCTTGGTACTGGATAATTTAATTTAATTTAATTTATAGAAGTGTCAATAATACAGGAGAAATTGCATTAGTCATTTTCTTTATGATAATAAACAGAGCGAAAAACACATAATATTTTACATGGATATATTTTGTATAATTAGACCAATTCCAAAAAAAAAAAAAAAAAAAAATGCTATTCCTTTTTTTCCCACTCGCATAACAAAAAATATTTAAAAAAAAATTAATAAAAATTGTGCAAACACGTTGAAACAGCTTGGACAACTTGGCGGAATTTAAAATTTGGCACTGAAGCAGATCGGACGTTTCTCACCAAAATATTTACTTATGCATCTGTGATACCCATATCAACTTATAAAATAAAATTAAGAAAAAAATTTCAAAAACATTGAAACAGCTTGGACCTCTTGGCGCATTTAAATTTTCTGTTGAGTCTTATAGCTTTAGAAATGCATTAGCACTTTATCAATGTATAGAAAAGTTTAAAACGATAATGACGTCAATTTTGTGCGATGCATTATTTATTTTGTTACAATTTTTCATTGTTCATGTTTAATGAAATGTATTTATTTCTATGTCAAAAAAAAAAAAAAAAAAATCGCTCATTTTTTTTATTTATTTTTCTTTGGCAACTATTAAATTATGACTAATATTAATTTTCCTATTTTATTTAATTAAAAGAAAACTTCGCAACGTAATATCTTTAATAACTTGGTGTATATAGTGTCCACACAAAAAATTAACAGTTTTCAGATACCTTTTAAAAAGTATAAGATCTGTGCAACACCTTTTTAAAAGAAAAATCATTAGTTTTTACTAAAAAAAATGACCAACTTTCATCACCAAAGTAGTTAAATCTACACCAATCAAAAATAGGAGTGGTCCACCCGGAAGTGTTTCACCCGACAAACTCTTTGCTTCATTTATAAGACAAGTATATGGAATGAATTTAATGCATAGAACTTTAATTTATAATTTATTATGAACCGGAAAATTGCGCAAAATTTAATTAATTTGAAATCTTTAGGAAATCTACGTCATGCTTCATAACATGATGTGAATTGCGTAGGTGTGTGTATTAGGCAGCATAAACAAAAATGAAAGTATTGTCATAAAAAAATTAATAAAGAATAAATAAATAAAATAAAATAAAAAGTGAAATAAATTTTTTAAACACTTTTTTATAAATAACACAGCATTGTTTGTACACATATATAATGAATGTTAGTAAACAAAAGTCATTACTTATAAATACTCCAATAAAACTTTTTGTGAAATATATGAACTAGTAGCAGGTTTACCTGACATTGCCCAAGTTAAATCACTGAAAGAACTGAACAAAAGTGCAAAATGGAAAGAAAAATGCATGAAACATTTCCCGAATTCTTCAATATAAAATATTATAAATAAATAAATAAGTAAATAAGTGAATACAAAAGGTAGAGCTTTATTTCGGAAATACCTTGGCGACATTAAATATTTTGGCCATTTTTGTGAGGAATTGAAATGCCTATCACAATTGCGTAACTAAAGGTCTTGGCGAGAAACGCGCGAGTTATTTTGATGCTAATTTCCAATTTTGCCAAAGGATCCGAAACTAAAGCTCTTCCATAATAATAATAATAATAAGAAGTAGAAGAAAATCTTAATAAAATCCAAAGTATGACTACTTACAATTAAGATAAGAACATAAAAGAACCTCATAAATTAAATATAAAGTATGAATAAGAAATATTGTTTTAATATAGAAAAAAAAGTATTACTTAATTAAATAAAGATTTGAAGCTAATGCAAAATATCTCTATGAAAATATTTATCCATATGCGATTTTTAAAAAGCATCAATTTTCGTAGATAACTATTTCTTTACTGTAATTTATCTTATTATTCACGTGAAATTAAAAACACCACTATTGCCTAGTGGTCAAAAATCGCACTGGGGTAGTTTTTATTTATTTATTTATTTATTCATTTATTTATTATTGTTATTTAAGTAAAAATTTGAATAATAAATACAGAAATTCAACATTTCCTAGTAAACAATATTCGCAACAATTAAGTTAAACTTAAAAAAAAAAAAAAAATCATTGTCAGCATTTTTATTTATATGATAATTCATATCCGTATGAAGTTCTCTATCTATTTCATTCAATTTGCCTCAATCCGAGTGATTAAAGTATTTCGTCGGGGTGTTTCAACAACCAAGAACACTTTTAATATCGAAACAATATGTCTACAGCAGTTCGGAAATAAGTGAAATTATACTCATTTCTGTTGCCAGACAAATAATAATTAAATACGGTAAAATAAGGTCACAAAAATAGTATGAATCACGAACTGATGTATTATTTACATATTAATGCATAAACATAAAATTTATCGTACAACTAATATCTCTTTAAATTTCAACGGACGTAAATCATTAAAAATAATAATAAATAAATAAATACAATAGAAATTTCATAACTCAAATCCTTTTTTAATTAGCGTATATGTTTAATAGTATAAAATTTCGAACAGTTACTATAGGAACGCACGCGATTTGAATGAAAGAAATTTCAAATACAAAAGATTTCGGGTTTAAATAAATGAAAGTGCATAAAAAATAAAAGTATTTTTATTATTACCTTCATCACATAGTAAGAAAATAATTTTGGTATTCTGCAAATTTGGCTAATCATACCTTTCGAATATTATCACTTTCAACCCTTCTACTCCCATAATTAGTATGTTAAAAGTGTACTACATATTTCAACCTTGCCTATTATTATATAAATTTTATTTCCGGAAAAAAAAATAAACAAATAAACGTGTACTTTATTTCGTTATTTTGGCATCACAAATTTTTTTTTTTCTTTTTAATCCATTTTAAAGTTAAAAGGGATTATTTATTTATTTATTTATTTATTTATTGTTATCCAACTATCCGAATGAGCTACAAAATACGGCGTTAAAATATTTTTTCCCTAAGTAATAAGTATACCACTTTTCATAGCTGTCGGTTGAACGGTATAGTTTTGTATCGCGAACTGAAAATCCGAGAAAGCAGACAATTAGATTTTTATATATAGGTATTCTGGGTTATGCTAAGTTACCGTTAATATTACTGATACAAAGTAATTTAGACTAATTAAATATTATTTTATTTAGTTTATTGTCACAAATGATGTTGTTCCAAATTTTATATAATATTAAAATAATTTTTTTTTTATTTTCAAGAGCTATAACTAATCCTTAAATATTACCAATTACTATACATTAGTATTTACTAAATTTGCAATATGTTTGTACATAATTTCAAATATGTTATTTAAGATATTTCCTCTTTTTTTTTTTTTTTTTTTTTTTTTTTTTTATCAACGTATTTTTTTCGCAATAATTAAAATAAAAGTCTAGAATGACCCCACTGAAATTTCCGAACATTTATTACTGAATGATTGTTCAAATTAATTTAAATAAGTGAAGTCGCTAAATAAACAAACAGGAAAATTTTAAAGGGCATTTTTTTTTTTTCCCAAATTGTCTCTTGTTTAATTTATACGATGTTAATATTTTATTAATGTTAAAATTATTAATGTTAAATCTTTTATTATTATTATTATTTTTTTTTGGGGGGGGGGGAGGTTATGAATTTAACTTTATTAAAGCGAACTTTAAATAGTGTAAAGCCACACACCGGACCCTATCGAACTTTAAATGATTTGAATCCATACGATTCGTATAAAAGCTAGAGGTAAGTCAGAGAGTGTTAATTTTAAATAAAACATTGAGCGTTCAGGACAACATTGACTTTATTATTTACATTTTATTACATAGATATATTTTCAGCTGAATAAATTTAAATATTAACACAAGACAACAAGCCTATAGATAATAAATACTTTTATAAAACCTTCTTAAATAATTTTTCTTTTTATTATCATTTTGGAAAATCGTCCAAACGATAACTAAACAAAAATTCTCTAAATCATCATTTCCATCTGAAATTATAAAATTCGTCCAGCCTCCTCTAACTTTCTTCGTAGATTACGGAGTTGGGGGGGGGGGGGGGGATTTAGCACATTTCTTCATTTTTGCTCTGTGATAGACCGCACAACACTCGTCGAGCGATACCTAACAGTATACTCACCAATTATGCCGTCTCTTCTTCGACGTTTATGACGAGCCATGTGGTCCACGGGTACGTTCAAATATGTGAAACATCCATCAAAGATGCTGCTGCTTTCTGTACATTTTCCTAAATCTAACCTCGCCTTCTCCTCTGTCAATCAACTCTGTCAGTCACCACAGGTCACATTTGATTTCAGTATATTCTGAAATTAATAATGGTTGGCGTATATTAACAATCATGTAGTTTAAGTACAACCGTATTCATTAACCATTAACGAAAAACAGTCCCGCGTTATGACTAAATTACTAAAAACAGTTTAAAAAAATATATTAAACTTGGTTCATATAGTCATATAGTATCGTTGAAATACGTTTAATTAGGAAATATTTACAATTGTTTCTTCAATTATTTATAATATTTTGCATCAGAATCAGTGTTACAGGTTAGAATCATCTATTAAATTCATGTTTTGGATTAAGGCCGATTGTTTTACAGGATGGTCCTAGATCTAAGCTGGTGCACCCACCGTGGATATCTTTATAATGGGTCCAGACTGCATTTACATGAGTTTCGGAGAACATCATGGAAATCTCAGAACGGCTAGGTCGACAGGCGCGACTTGGAAACAAAATGATGGAGCAAGTTTAACAGCGAACTCATCCAAAAGATTTACTGAAAATTCTACTGCTCAAATCTGGCTCGAATTAGTTCAGTACTTCAAAAATTATCACGATGAAATATTTGAAATGGTAAACTGTTGCAAGTGCCTTCAAAATGCAAACAAAATGGCGAATCAAGATACTTTACAAACTCACTCAGTACATTCATAACATAAGTCTACTCCCCAAATCTGGTTCGAATTAGTTCAGTATTTCAAAAGCTATTTCGATGAAAAAATTTCAAGTGGTAGACTGATATTAAGTGGCCGTAACTTGGAAATACTATGACAAAGGGAGCCACTAACCAAACTCATTCGAGATATTTCTACCTTAAGTCTATTTTCTGAATCTGGTTCGAATTAGTTCAATATTTGAAAAGTTATCTGGAGGACAAAATTTCTAGTGGCAGTCTGATTCCAAATGTCCTCTTTAAATTAACGTATCCGCCGATTTGAAACAAAATGATGGATGAAATTCATCAATAATCTAGTTGGAGACCCTTATGTTGTCTGCATCAAAATTTAAGCAAATCCGTTTTTAAATAAGTTTTTTGAAATGTTGGTTTGAAATATTTAGGTCCTGAAACTTGGAAACAAAATGGCGGAACGACTTGGTTAACAAAATCAACCAAAATATTTGTAAGATGAGTTCACTATCAAATTTTGGTTCGATTTATATCGATTATTTCGGAAATTATCACGATTACAACATTTCAATTATATATATATATATATATCGATACATAGATAAATAGATAAGTAAACGAAGTGGTTCCAATAGGTCGATTTCTAAAGAAATCAACTTAAAATACATTATGAAGAACGAAAAAATGAATTTAAAAAAAAAAAAAAAAGAAAGAAAGAAAGAAAAATAAGGTATGAAGGTATACATGACATGCGACATTGAAATTTTATATAACACTTTTTATTTATTTATTTATTTTATTTTATTTAATAATTAATTAATTTATTTATTTTTTACTTATTTACAGGAGTGAGAAAGAGTGAACTAGAGTGAATATTTTATGCATTCATATTAATGGTAAATGATATTGTATTTTTAGTGTATTAAGGGGAATTTTAAAATAATGCACACATTCATTATTTTTAAGTTTAAAAAGTAATAAAATAATAAAAAGAAAATTTTATTATTATTTTAAAAGGGCACAATTGTGCAAAAGTTTTTTAATTAAAATAATAATGAAATTTAACAATTTATATTTATGAGCAATGTATTTATTTTGAAGTTTAAAAGTTTATTAAAAACTACAAATAATGGAAAATATAATATGCATGAATGTATTTTAAAAATAATCTGGTGTGCCACTCATACAATTTTCTCTTTCTGCGTATTTCAATACAATGAAGACAGATAGCATATTAACGCATAATATGTATAAGATAAGATAATAAAGTTTAATCTACTTAAAAAATAATCAAAACAAGTTTATGAAAAGTTTTATTTCACACATAATTCTCTACGTGGGGGTTAATAGCCCCTACTATCCTTAATAAATTATATTACTTATATATATTTCAAAATATAAAATTTAAGGCTGTTTTTAATTTGCCTTGAAACTTGTCAAACTTGATGATCATTTTAAGTGGCATAACAAAAACATAAAAACTTCAAAATATCAAATTTGAATTTCCTGCAGTTATTTGTTTTTAGGCTATGCTGAAAACATACATACATACATATAAACTGCCAAAAAAAATGACTTTCGTACTCAGCAAACCTAAAAACGTAATATTATAGAGAAAACCATAACACAAAATCCATTTGTAAAATATCCGTTCAATATCCGTCAACATAATAAAATGTAGCAAAGTAATTCCATTAGATACATTCAATGAAGAAAAAACTGTTAGCTTAATTTTCGGTAGCCCTGTATATTGTCTTTAATCTATGTACACATCACATTATCTACTTAAATTTAGTCTTATTTGAAAAACACAATAAAACGCATACACGCAGAATCACAGACACACACACACGCACAAACTACCGCTAAAAACGTGATTTTCAGTTTCAGGGAACCACAAACCTTTAAATATAACAAAAATTTCGAAAATTCAAAACAAAAACAACACTTTTCCACCGTGTACATATGGGTAAGAAAATGTAAAAATTCTAATAATGGAACGTATAAAAAGTATATATTGTAATAATATAATAATGCAAAATGTTCAGAGAAGCGAGAAGAATAGACTGAGAAAAATCTGTAGACGAAATTGTGCCAAAATTGTCGTTATACAAGAATAAAGCGCCAAAGAAATTTTAAGAGTAATACATTTCATAAAGCTGCTTGCTTCAGACAGGGTGGATCGAAATAATCAGAAACTGAAAGATGGTTTTAACAAATAAAAAGCATGAAAGGGAATTATCTACTGAGAAGATTTCCGAAGTAGGAGATAACGGTTACCAGAAAAAAGTTAAATTATAACATAATAAAATTATCTTAGTCTACAAAAAAATTTCGTGAACGAGTTGTGGCTCAGTTAAAACCTCCTGAACGTATAATTACGAATATTTCCTAGATTAGCATTCGTCCAAGGAGAATCTCCTCAATGAAAAGTATACAAAAAGTCTAAAAATAAACATCATGATTAAGAGAACTAAAGTGGTCCTGAGTACCTAATTTTTATAAGAGAGCTTGAGATAAAAAAAAAAAAAAAAAAAGAGTTACCAATGGTTCCTTTAAAAAAGCATTCATCTAGATAATACTCGATGCAGCCCAACCGCTGCAGTCTAAGATTTATGAAAAGAACTAATTTGGGATTCTAGACAGAAACAACATTTATGTGACTTTCAAACACTGTTGTAGAAAATGTTAAATGTGCTTGAGTCCTTTTTCCTCCCAACCTCTTCGTTTACAAGAAGAAGGTTAGCATGCTATGAATATTTAGTGAAATATTTCATATAACCCTTCCCTCTAATCCCCATTTATAGTAATTTTATAACCTAAATGTTAAAATTAATGGCCAAACAATTTGAAATGCACAAAATAAAAAAAAGATAAATTTTGGCATTTGATGGAACTGAATGAGTGCATTTGTTTAAAGACTTTTTTAATGAAAAATAATGATCTCTGAAGAATAAATGAAAGCGAAATCTTTTTTTTTTTAATGGTATGCATAAATAATTATTTTGAAATGAAATTACTGGCACCCATTTTTATGGAACTATATTTTGTCAAATAATTTATGTGTTTGGTAATTAATACAAGTATTTGTAAAAAGAAAATAATAATAGCAAATAATTTTATAAGCAATACATTAATATTTCTAGAAGTAAAGTATAAAGTAACTGATAATTTTACAATTTTTATTTAAATCCGTGGAAAATTCGAGAATCAGTGTTTTTAGTTTTTGGAAATTGTAACAACCCAATGTCAAATTACAGGTATGAGGAAAACGTAATTTTTCTTCCCAACACTTATCATGTATTTAATTTACAGTTCCATTGACAAACCATGCATTAGCTAAGATAACAGAAATTTAAACAAAGTAGTTTTTCTTCTAAGGTTAATATTGATATTTTCGTCAAAACTAAAACAAAATATTCTTGTGAGAAAAAACAACAACAACAAACTTTAGATGAGAGTTTAAAATTAGTTTTCTTCATACCTCATAAAATGTTTACAATTGATAAACATTGTATAGTACATGTTTTAAATTACATGCTACGATTTTCATAAAGCATTAACAGAAATTATAGCAGCGTTTTTTAAGCTGTATATTATTAATACTAGAGTTTTATAAATATATCTCCGTCAAAAAAGGTGCCTACATAAAACTTAAAATATGAAACTTTATATATTTTAAAGGGCCGAAAGAATACATGTTATCTCATAGATTGGAGGTTAAGGTAAGATATTATCAATGAAAAGAATAACTTTATACCAAAAAAGGATATATATTGCGGTTTTTTATATATATATAAAGTTATTTAAGTGTTAATGTTTCGGTTTTGAAATAAGTCTTACGAAAGTATAATAAGAGTGATGCTTAGTAAAACGTAGAACCTTTTACTTTTGTTTTTTCCTGTTGAATTGATAATTTTTAAGCGAATATTTTGCAGTGTTTGTTTATCATTATAAAAGTGCAAATTTTAAAATATGATAGAGAGGGGAGGGTGAGGATGGATGGGACGTAGGATGAATGAGACAGTAGCAACATTTTTATGTTTTGCATGCACCAGAAACTTGACAATTTTTCTGATACAGGGCAGTACTGTGCTCGTTCATCAAGTGTAGTTTCAGAGTTGTGCTATCTAAAAAAAGGGCAGAAAAAAATTAAAGCGTCTTTTTTCTGCTGCCAAAGTAACTTTTACTGATTCAATTAGGTAGTAGTTAAGAAATTAACTATTTGCTTAAAGATAATATAACTCTTATATTATGAAAAGGCATAATATTTTACTGTGTTTATGATATTCAAGAAGAATATTGACAATTGTCAATTAAACATATTTCCTGTTTTATATGATCATGTAGTGGTGGGGATGAGTGGGACATTCCCAACTACGTGCTAATTTAAAATTGTACACAAGAATTATATTGAAGCAAATCGTAAATAGATTTTCAATATTTTTATAACTTGTATTTCAGTAGTTATAGCATGGAATTACAAAAATTTAGAGAAAAATAGATTGAAATTAATTGTTCCGATTTTTGTTTATAATAATTATGATTAAAAAAATTATAAGTTAGAATATTCAATGCAACTTAAATCAATAATATCAATAATTAAAAAAGTAAATAAATACTCATAGTGTTTATGCGATATCATTTTTTCACGATGTGTTTTATTTAAAATACTGATTCCAGAAATTTTTTTCATTAAAAATATTATTTATTACTATATATATATGCATTATTATTATCATTAATTTTAATATTATTATTACCCATGACGTTTTATGCGAAGAAACATTGTCGCATGATTTTGCCTAAATGATAATTTTATATATAATATAATTGTAATTAAATTATAAATGAATGGTTTTGAAGAACATCACAGATATTTGTTTGGAGGAGAGAATTATATGAACACAAAAGTTAAGACACCAGTAAAAAAAAAGAGGCACAAAATTGTCTTTTTGCGTGTTAAACATCTTTAAGAATGCACAAAGTAAAACACGCAATTTAAGTTTTTATTTTAAATATGATTATATTCTTGTAAAAAGATCATTTATTTCAATTAAACGACATAGGTTAAAAATAATTTTTATTTTTATTTTTATTTACACACGCACAAATACATACTTTTTTTTTTTTTTTTTATATATTATAGACTCCTCATGCACCACAGAATATAATATGAGGCTTATAGAGGTGATTATCAATCAGATAAATACGGAATCTGAAAACAAAGAAAAAGAAGAGAAAAAAAAGTAATGCAAACACAAAAAACATATACAAGAACACAAAAAAGGGAAAAAAACATACACACATACATACAAATGCGTGGATATACTCATTAAAAACATACATGTATACATAGAAACGCGTACATACGTCCATATACACACAAATAATAATAATAATAATAAAATAAAATAAAAATAATATGAAAATAAATAAATAAATAAAAGACGAGAGCAGAATCCGTTATACATGTATAGAAGTAACATAATAAATAAAGTTGCAAAAAGTTGCAAATGCGAGCTTTTTCCGGAGAAAAAAAGAAAGTGGAACTGGAATAATTATAAGATAAAAAGAACTTTTTATATACCACGTTTATAAATTTTCTGTTGAATAATATAAACTTGACAATTCTATGTATTAATAAATACTTTTTTTAAAAATTAATTATTTATTTATTATTAATATTATTATTATTATTTTATGAATAATCCCATCAACTTGAAGGAAAATGATCAAATGCTAAATAAAGAGAGCAAATATAAGAAAATTTTAACACAATTTTTAATTGAATAAAACTTTTAAAACAATGCATTGTCATCGTGTTCTGAGCTATTCTAAATGTTTCAATTGTCTAGATACTCGAGAAGTTAGTTGCAAATCGATTACAAGATTTTTACTGGACATACAAACAAGAAGGCGAGTTAATAAAAACATGGTAAAATCAATACTTTCTGAGTTCAAATTTTTATGAATTCTTTTCAAATTTTAATGAGTTTTGTACATTAGAACAGCAAATATCCAATCTTCGAATTCAGTCTACAAATATTTACAATCCTAATTTGCAAAGTTGCAAGAACATAAGTCAGTATGAGATACTGTCATTAATTGATGAAAAATGTAATTTCGTCCGAGCAGTTGTCTTAGAAACCTACATTTAATCTCACACGCATATGTATATGTATAAATATATATACATATATATATATATATATATATATACTGTTACCGAATTCTAATTACGAATACAGAAGGGTGATTGTAGAAATCAAAGAGATGAAAAATTACAAAAGAACATAATTTCACAAAACATATGCAAAAGTAGAATGGTCAAACGGATGAGAAGACTAATTGTGTGGTTGATGGTTGATTGGGTTTTACATCGAACTAGTGCTGAGCAATGGACAATTGGTGACGGTCTAAGTCTCACCCCAAAAGGTGGTCCAGAGACATGTCATTACAATTTTGATCTTACACGTAGAGGATGGCTCCCCCGCTTCGGTAACCCCCAGAAGTATAATTTTGATGGGAAGATGGAGGACATTGCGACCATGACAGATTTTACGTGCACCAGACATCATTAGTGTTCACGACGGTCTTTGACAGGCTCGAGTACCGAACCCGCAATCTTCCAATTACGAGCAGACTAATTGTCTGGAGCATAGCATTCGGAATAAAAAATATGGAAATTTTTAATTCCTGTAGGCTAAATATGAAGAGAGCGAGCAAATGTTCATTTGTGGGAAAACTTCATTCGAAAACAGTCAGATTACACACAAGGGAATATGCAGATATGCATTTGATTTAGAATTACAGATGATCAGGTTGAATTTGTCACTTGTGACAGAGGATGTATTAAAAGCAATATTAGAGAGCGTTGGTCACACTGTGACTGTACTACAGTTTTTGGCCGTAGTTTGTTCATATTCTTTATAAACAGTGAATACATCTTTCATTTGTTTTTAAAAACAGATTTCTAAATTATTTAGTGTCAAGAAGAAGAAGCTATAAAAGGAGCATTAAACTAAAATTTACTTACTAAATCAAATTTTAATGATACCCATAGTAAATCACCGTCTGTCTTGCCTGAGAGAATGTGTAACTACAAATTACCGAATTATCTTAAGTATATTTATCTATTTGTAAGTGAATATTTAATCTGTTTTTAAGACGATTTTGTGACTATAAATATAAATTTGGTCAAAAACTCTCTCTCTATATATATAAAAAAAAGATAGACAATATGCTTCAATTTTTTTTTCTACTGATTCTTATTAATTTTCTGCTTATAGTAGCTGGCGAACCTGCATTTTTACTATACATATCATTAATTTTTCATCCAGTAAATAAATTTTAATTAAGTGCTTCTTTGTATATTTCATCTTGTTTAACATAATTTAGATGTATGTTTAAAAGCTTAACAAAGAGAAATTCATCGTGCATAATGAATGTGAACAAATTAAGGCGAACAATTCCAGTTTAATGCCAAATTCCAGGAGGGTTGCTTAAACTGTGACCTTTCAAGATAACGAGGCATAATGAAATGAGAAAATGCAAAATTTGCCCATTTAAAACAAAAGAAAGAGCAAGTAGCAAGAATTTCCCGATTCCTATACGACAAGTACACGATCGATTGCAGCTGAAAAGGGTGATCGGCATTAAAACTCAGGAAAGGCTTAGCTTGTTAAAAAGATTCACTGCATTTTCTGTAATCACCTGAAATTGCTCGTTTATCCCACTTCTGTCGATACAAGGAGGATACCACAACATAGATTATTGTTGCTATAGCAGACGTCGCTGACAGACCAGATATGTATGAATGTGTTCGGCATTTTTACCCCGTCATGTCGACTGTGTAACGACATTCGCGGCTTCAACTTACAGCAATTTTTATAAAAAAATTTCGTCCTCTTTATTCGGACAGTTTAACCATAGTCTGTGAAGCATTATCTGTGTTATAATCTTGCATTACGTCAAGTAAATAATTTTATAAATATTCATAGTTTTCCTTTCAACCATTTATTATTTAATTTGCGACTTTTACCCTTAAAACGAGGTATGTAACCCTGTAATTTACGGCACTGTTTTATTCTTTTGATATCTATAACAATCTCTCTAAATTTTCATTCGAATTTGGTGACATCCTGCATATATATCCCGTAATACACGCTAAGATATATCAAATCACCAATAATAATTAATCTTCAACTATAAAAATTGTAATAAGTAATCAAGATTTCCACCAGCTGATATTTTCTTATTTTCAACAATGTGAAATATTTTGCGAGTTTCTTTTCCATCATGCACTTTATCACAAAGTGAGTTTGAAGAATTGTGTATGGAAATATCCCAGCGCGTATTTGTGATAATCTTTTGATACTATCGGTCATAAGTTTCCACTTTAATTTTACGCTAAATAGTAAAAGAGAAGCGAATCTGTAAAAAAAAAAAAATATATATATATATATATATATGTATATTATTATTATTATATATTATTATATATTATTATTATTATTATTATATATTATTATTATTAATTTTTATGTTGTAAACATAAATTTTGCAATAGATCAAAAGATAAAAGAGAAAAAAAAAATTGTACTTCTTATTCAAAGTTTGTTTGCAACGAGCTTCAATACATTTTATGAGGAAAAAATGTAACTGAAAAATCAAGAAGAAAAATATGTAAACTTTTTTTTTTTTTTTTTTTTTTTTTTATCTTTTTCCTTATTTTATAATACATTCCTGACTCATATACAAAACATTTTTAAGGAAAAAAAAAATAATAAACAGAAAATATGAATGAAAGCCCTGTTGAGGGTAGAAATATCCTCCAGCGCGTCTTTATAATCGAATTTGGGATTTTTGTTAATCCTATAAAATAAATAAATATTTTAATTTTAAATTTTCTGAGATTTTTCCAAGCATTTAAATTAACAAGACAATGTAGATTTTTTTTTTTTTCGTTTTATGAAGTTCTTTAAAAACATAATATTTTTTTAATAGTTTCACCGAGCTATGTTTCAGTTTTAATTCGAAATTGTTTTTCTGATTTTGAATAAAATATCAATTTCATTGAAATAAGATAATTTTTGTACGATGGAATGCTTCTGTTTATTATTTTATAGTGTCTTTCACATGATGTTATATTTGAAGAATAAATAATAAAAAAAAAAAAAAATCTTATATAGTTCTTTTTAAAAGTGTGTGTATATAAAGCGGGGGGGGGGGGGGGGGGGGGTTAAAAATGTAAATAAATTACTTGTAAAAAAAAAAAATGCAGTATTTTACAACAACAACAACAACACAAAAAAAGCATGTATAACACCCTCCCTGAACTTGAATCTGAAGAAATATTCTTCATTTTGTAGATTTTAACATTATAAATTCCACTTCTTTACTTTACATATCTAACACCAAAAGCTATACCTCTATCATTTGTAATAATTAGTCCAGCGTACGCACTGAAGCCATCGAAAACTATCAAAATTCAGATACCCTCGATAACAGATATTTTATTTTTATTAAATGAAGGTAACGAATTTCATTCAAATTTATAAAGCAATATCACATTTTTTGTGAATCCTCTAAAATAAATAAATAAATAACATATTTTTTTTCTCAGCTGTTACCACGTATTTAAATTAGCAAGACAATGCGATTTTTTTCCCTTTTAAGCAGTTTTATAAAATATAATGTCTCTTATAATTTCACCGAGATTATTTCAATTTTAATGCGAAAGCGTTCTCCGATTTTGAATAAAATATCAATTTCGTTTAAACAAAACAATTTATGTATGATGAAATCTTATTTTAATTATTTTAAAGTGCCTTTTATATTTAAAAATGCTGATTAAATTATAATTTCTACACTGTTTTTTTTTGGGGGGGAGGGGGGGGGAGAAAGGACATTAAAGATGAAACATTTGTCATATAAATAAAAATTAGTTCAGTTGAACTTTCTAGGAAAAAGAAACTAATGAAAAATGAAATAAATCCACCAAGGAACGTGTAGAACATACATGAACTTACAGGACTAAGAGGGCGTTACAGGACTAAAATGGCGTAGCAAAGCAAATAGTATGCATTTTATTAGGGACTCTCCCTCTTTATTTATTAATTTCACATAAAAATTATACGTTTCTGGATCAGTATTATAAGAATATATCCTCTTCGGACCCGAAGCTATAATAACAACATAAGTTACACTTGAAGGCTTGTAGACATATACATTCACATTGTGCATTACAAAAAGTATAATTTTCTTACATTTATAATTTTGGGGGTTAGTAATGTACGATACAAGTGTATGGCTTTAAAGAACTAAACTCTAAATTATTAAGTTACATAAATCTTCCTAACTGTAACAGAATTAAAAATTCCATGCACTTAAATAAATAAATCAATATTAGTTTTCTTTTTATTTTGGCAAGTGTCTAAGTACTTAATAAATAATTATGAAAATTGCGTACATTTCTTCGACCTCGTGGTCGACTACTGTTTTGAAGTCGTTTTACGAAAGTCGACAAAATAACATTATATTTCAGAAATAAATTTAGTTTCATGCTGCCATATACCGGTATCTTTTTAAAGTCAATTTATTCAGCTTTTTATTAGTTTAGTCAAAATATAAAAATATTAAATGGTATAGATTTTATAAAGGAAAGAATAGAAGTCCACGTATGTGGACATCTGGGGCAAGAGGATAGATATTAATATTTTTAATTCTGTCTGAAAATGAATTTTATAATTATATATAAACTGAAAAAAAATAAGATATTATATATATATATGTATATATATATAATCCATTCATGTTAACAATATTTTTTGACTTAGAGGCAAAAAGAGACTAATTATTAATTATTAAATCAATGTATTGAACTGCATATTCTATTCTTTGCAACTGGTATTATAAAGAGAGCTAAATAATTAACTTACACACGTTTACATTACTTATGTAACAATTGTTATTAAAAATATTAAGTATGTATCAGCACTATTCTTTTAGATAGAAATATTTTATGCTACGTCGTTGTAAAGCATAGTTATTACTATTTTAACATTTCATTTTTGGAATAAATTACCCATTAAGCAGTACTAGTGTGACGTTAAAACGAACCAACCAACTAACCATCATTTTTGGAATATAATGCAAAGTTTTATTTTTACTTTCTCATTATGTATACTAAATTTATGCTTTCTGAAAATCTGCAAATTTAAATATATATATATATATATATATATATATATATATATATACATACATACATAAATATTTGCAACAAAATCTTAATCCAAAAAATAGTTTACGTAAAATTAGTGTTAATCATCCAGAAAAAAATTTCATATTCTCTAGAGATTAAAATTTTAATGCTATAAACGAAATAAGAGAATTAGGAATTTGAGGCTTAGATTTTTATTCTCTTTAAAACAACTTTTTTAACCACTAATAGGATTAAGTAATTAAATAAAGCTTTGTATGGGAAAAAGAAACGCCTCTAAACTTAGATAAAACTGTGGATACATTTTCAAAAATAATTTAAATTAACATATTAAATATTATTATTTTGATAAATAAACTGTTAATTACTTCATAACGTTTCTAAATAATTATATTTTTTGAACATATATATATATAGTAATTACATAATATATATATAGGAAAAATGAAATGAAATAAAGCCCCAAAAAACACAGAAGTCTTCATCAGGAAGGCCCTTCCGTGTAGGAGTTAAAAAGAAGTTTCTGAAAGAATAGTAGCAATTAGCTACTAACCATCCTCAATGATTGTGATTTAAAAATAGCTCTTAAAATCCTTGCAAATTAACTGTCATGTCATAACTTATAACCGAATGTTTCAGTGTTTTCTTCTTTCGATCTATTTCAGATCTGTTAGATTTCTATTCTGTTAAAGGTGGTTTTCTGTTTGGTGAGAAGCTGGGGGCTAAGGATGGTTATTGGCTAATTGCTACTATCCTTACAGAAACTTCTCTTTAACTCCTACACGGAAGGGCCTCCCTGATGAAGACTTCTTTGTGTTTTGGGGTTATATTTCATTTCATTTTTTAAAATTATTTCTATATTCAAGTTTTACATTTCCTTTTGCAGCAATTTTGCGCATTGGTTTGTAAATATCATGTTGGTTTTTCTAAGCTTCAAAATTTTTATTTTTATTTCATATATACATATATTATATAAATACTTGTTTTAAAAGTTTCTTTTATATATATATATATATATATATATATATATATATATATATATATATATATATATAAATAAGCAAAATAAATGAATATAAATAATACAAGAAAGCAAATATAAATAAACACATACTTGGATATTTATATATTAAATATTCATATTTGTATTTTTGTATTATTTATATTCGTGTATTTTATTTTGATGTATTTGCTTTTGTACTTCATTTAGGAATTTAATTGCTTTTATGCTTTGTATTAATTAAATTCGTTTGCTGTATGGTCTTGCTTCCAACTGCGAGAAGTTGTGTGCTAGAAACGTGTTTTTTGGCTAAATAGCCAACGTTTTGTCAGAAACTAGCTCTCCTGAAGAAGGCCCTCATTTGTTTTTTGATTAATTTTAATTTATCCTTGGTTATTTTGCTTATTTATTATGGTTTTATATTTTCTTTAGCTGCATTTGCGCTTTGGTTTATAAATATCCTGTTCTAATTCTATATTAAAAATTCAAGGTTTAATTCGATCTTATATTTAAAATTTCTCTTATATATCTACATATCTATATACATATATAATGCACATATATCTTTAAAGGTTCAAGTGTACAACAGAAATAATATTTGTCTTGTTAAATATTCATAAATATTTTATATATCTAGTATTTTTTTTTTTTTTTTTTTTTTTTTTTTGAATCCTTCGATTGTGTTGATATTTTTTAGAGAACATTTCTTTTGTGCACAATTTTCATCCTATGGAGAAAAATGGATAAGATTTGGAGTGTAGGATAAATTTCCAAAGTATGTATAGATACATTTCTAATCCTACAACCACTTTTTTTTTTTTTTTTTTTTTTTTTTTTTTTTTAACTGTATACATATATATATATATTTTAGTTTGGCACATTTTAAGCTTGATGATAAATGTTACAAGTTTCATAATTACATAATCTAAATCATATTTAACATTTGGCCTATTATATTCAAATACTCTGATAAATATTTTTAAAAGAACTTTCCTTTAGTTTATTATTCGATAGACATAAAATTAATATATTCCAAAATAATTCATTTTTAAAGATATTTAAGTGTGTAAAAGTTAAATCTTACTTTAAATCTTACATAAGTCTTACTCTATCTTACATAAATCTTACACTAAATTATCTAACAGAGAATAATCCAAAACATATTTAAGAAGAAAATAAATAAATATTTGAAGTCTAAAATTATTTTTTTTTTTGTATACATAAGAAAAAACACTATTTATTTATTTATTTGATTAATGTGTTCTGAAATCATATAAAGAATGACAAAAATGTATCACAATTTCGTGATTTTTATAATTAAAACATAGGATATCTGAGTATAATAATAGAATGAAAAAAAATAACTGAATGTAATTAATATACATTATTTTAGTTTATTTTTTTACTTTTATTATTATTATTATTATTATTATTATTATTATTATTATTATTTTGTAAATTGTCTTTTATGTTAAATATAAAATACTTTTGGACTCACACAGAAAAGAAAAATGGAGGAAACATGGCACCTTATACACTTGAGCACAAGTGCTGTAAATGTTCCTTTAACGAGCGAGCGTTCTCTCATATTACATGATTTATGACGATATATTCTCAAAATTGGCGGTCTAGAAATGACGTGTTGGAAAACTCCCAGGGCACTTTCTAAAAAACATGTGGCTGGTATCAAAACATCCAATTATGAAACAGGCTCCTTTGTCAAAGATATGGGGTAAAAATTATTGTGTCATAATAAAAAGGCAGGAAGTGCTTTGGAAGTTGAGAAACATATAAAAAGTTTATTGTTATAAATGGGATAACATTTTGTGCTACTGTTCGTGTTCAGTAATCTCTTGGAACAGTTTTGCTTTCATAACTAGAATTTGTATACATATATTTCAGTTATGAAAATAGCTAAAAGGTGGGTTAGTGAACGTAATAATTAAAAAAAAAATGTCACTGCTTTCAATTATATACAATGAATAGTGCTAAACTTTTTTAACCTAGGTATTTCGTACAGGAAATTTATATGAAATGAAATGTATTATGACAGTTTTAATATTAATTAGTAACACTCCTCTATGCAACATTGATGTAAATATTAAAATATTTAAGCTTTGAATAGGGGATTATGTATATAATCAATACATAACATAATTTTAAATTAACATCACTGTAATTGTATATATTTAAACTACGATTATGAATAAAGATGGTAATCAAATATCTAAGTAATTGTATTTAATAAAAACTGATTTTAACGAGTGCATTTAAATTATAAGTAATGATGCGTGACACAATTGCTTATATCCTTCAATTTACTCAACCCATAAATATTCTCAAATCTGGTCTAAACCATTTTAAACCAAAAAAGCAATGTGTTTACTTTATAGTCATAAAAATACTTTGTTAATAATTAAATTTACAGAAGTTAAACTCTACTTACCTGCAATTCCCCCCATAGAATAATGTATTTGAATAATCTTGAGTGTTCCTGTACACGAACCATTTGCTTCATCTCAACTTAAAATTTAGTGTAGCATCCCTATTTGATACACATTTGGAATATCGAGTTTGGAATTTCTGCAACAATTTGTTCTGGAGATATGCTGACAACACACACACATAGAGACAGACACACAGACACACAGATAGACCAACCACTAGAGACATGATTTTCGGATTCAGGGGAACGTGAAACGTGTAATTATAAAAAAACTCCCATCCGAAAATTTGCCCTCGAAACAATACTTTCTCTATTTTATGGGTAAAAGAAAGCAATTAATTTAATAAAAATTTAGTATCAGAAAAAAAAAAAAAAGAAATAGATGATGCGGAAAAAAAAAAAAAAAGTTTGTGTTATTAATATTTCTTTTTCTTGATCTTCAGATTTAATTTAAGAAAAAAATTCTAATAATGTGTCTAAAATCAACAATAACTTCGTAATGTCGTAATCAACAATAACTTCGTAAATTTCATTATTATTATTATTTCATACAATTGTATATTTATTTTGCAAATATAGAAAGAGAAGTAAATCATTTATAACTTATTTCCATCGCCTTTTTTTTTTTTAAGGATACGAACAAAACATTTCTAATACTGTTATACAAATTTTTATTAATTGCCTGTTATTTAATTTATTAAAATCTGGTTTATATTTTGTGATTCTTATAAAATATACTAGGAGAAGCCGGGGTAATAAGAGACAAAAAATATTCATAAAATCTATACTATTAATCTAAATAACTTGAAATAAATGTCTCGTATTAATTTCATTAAATGGACTCCTCTTGAATTTTTAGGTGATTTTTGAACTTAATTTTTTTGTTTAAAAAAATTAAATTTACATTAAATCCTTGTCTCTAATAACCCCACTTGGGATAATAAGAGACCAGGCTTGTAACTGTACATATATAGCAATGTAAAATCATGTAGGGTAATAAATAACATCTGAAAGCAATTCTGAATCAGCCAATAGTTTTTAATTTTTATTATTTACATCCATTCAAAAAATATGTTTTCTCGAAAATTAACTGTCATAAATGTGTTTGTGAAATTCATTTCTTTTAATATTAGGTCCTAAATAATATAATATTGTACTTAATGATAGTTTTATATAAACAACATAACCTAGGGATAAACGAAAAACATCAATATAATTTTTTAAATGGGCTGAAAATACTTTACTCATCTTCTAAAGTGTAGTCGAAAATAGGCAAAATACCGTATCTTTGAAGTGCATACAAGCGAACATGTGTTATAAAAAAAAAAAATTCTAGTGATTATAAATGAACTTATTTATTATGTAATGAAGTATTAATGACTAAATACTAACTTATAGACATTCTAAACATAAATTTACATAATCATAAACCTTAAATATGGTCTAGCCTAATGAGTAAAACTGCTTTTTGATTTAAAGTGAAAAAAAAAAAAAAAAAAAAAGGTCCTCTTGGTAAACTTAGACTAGGCCTAACACTAGGTAAACTCGTCATAAACTAGTGAGGCAGAATTAACAGGAACTACAATGGGGGGGGGAGGGCACAGGAATTAACAGTGGGGGTAATAAGAGACTCATGTCTCTTATTACCCCCACAAAAAATAAAAATGGAGTAATAAGAGACATGCCTAGAACATGTAAATAAAGAATGCTTTCAAGGTTTAAAAAAATTGTAAATCAAAAGTCATAGTCTTGGTCAAAAGGTTACACATTAATAAATCCCAAACATCTAACCCACAAAAAAAAAAATTACAAAATATTTAGAAAATGTCACGAACTTTTAGGGTAAGTTCAAAGCGAAGGTTTTTTTCATCATATAAAAAAAAAAATCAAAATGTGTTATAAACTTCTCAATACGTGTATTGTAGTAAAGAATAATAATACTTAATATTACATATTTTTAAAGTTGTCTAAGTATATATTTTGGAGGTTTTTTTGACTGCGTCTCTTATAACCCCTGTCTCTTATTACCCCGGCTTCCCCTATAAATTTCTGAAAGAATTTTAATCAAATATTTAGAATATGCTTTACAAAATCTTCCCCTTTTACACAAGAACAATGAAAAATGCATAATAGTGTGTCTGCCACAAGATCACTAAATATCTACTCGTTAATGCAGCATACGCTTTAATGCATAGAAAACCTTTATTTTGGGTCGAAAAAAATATATATAGTTTCTTTCTCGTAGAAAATTTTGATTCAATACGTTTCTAAATAAATAAGATTTTACCTCAATATGATACCAGATCTTTAGACCCTAAAAAAAGAAAGTTATTCATAAAATAACTGAAATGTAACAATTGTCGTTAACATTTAGTAAGTGATCGGGGAGAATATTTTGTTTTCATTAATGATATAGGGTAAGAACACCAAAAGTGGGCAGTTTTAAACTTAAACTTTGAAAACAAGCTTTATAATTATCATAAAAGTTCGACCATCATTCGTAAATCATCATTCTTTTAAACTGCATTAATATCTCGAACTTCAAATATTTCCAGACATCTGTTTAGTATAAGTTTAAACCTTTCAGTGGTACCGTTTGGAAATCAAATATTAGTTTCTAAAAACTAGCTCCGGAATTAAAAAAAAAAAATATTTCTCTTTTAAAACTTAGAGGAATAACTTCATTTATTTTTTCACTTCTATTATTGTTGATGAACTCTGGTGGCTTTTGATTTTAAATAAGAAATATTGCTTGCCCCTCGAAATGTTAACTGAAAAAGAAAAAGAAAAAAAAAATTCACTGATTTTGCCTTCTTTTCTTGTAGTTTTTAATTAAGTAAATAAAATTTCATTTGTTTTCCCTCTACTTAATCATAACAGATATATTTTAAGTTTTTATTTTTCTCTTTTTCTCTTTTTTTTCGCATGATTAAAACATGTACCTAGAAATTGTTTACTGTGCTAAACGTTTAATTTTTAATTAATCTATAATATTTGTTTGGTTTAAGTACTTGTACCAAAAAATTTCACATGACCGGTAGTGGCCAGCCTTGTCCATTAACAACTTATTTGAGTTTTAAGGCAGTAGTGTAGACATCTCAGTAACTTCCAAAATTCAGATGCGGAGACAAATGAAAACTCACTTCAATCGTTAGATATTCTCGTTAATTATGAGACTTTTTTAAGAAGATATTTCGAACTCTTTTTCTGCATTCCGTATTGAACTATTTTGTTCTGTCCCGTACCCACTGGAACACTCAGAGTGAAGCCGCACGAATTGGGATGAGTATTTGTTGTTATTGTTATTGTTAAATATGCCACTTGGAACTTAAATAACATAATTATGCCACTTGGTCCCGGTAGTGAAACTACCAGGAATTAAGTCCACATGGCGGAGCCTTCCGTTTTAGAAGAGCACTAAGAGTGACGGAAGAACGACTTAGCTTGAGAAACTCGCGAAAGATGACAGCATTAGAAATGTATTAGAGCTCGAATTTTGATGGGAACGTGGATACTGCCACGACGACAAATTTAACATGCACCAGTCAAAATTATCGTATATAACGGTCTTCGGACGGCTCGAGGATCGAACCTGCAATCTTTCAAATAAGAGCCCGCTGCTATTACCAAGCAGACTGCCAGTGTTTTTTTTTTTCTTTTGTCAGTATTTGTTTTAACTCTTGAATATTCTAATGCAGATCCAAGGGATTGGCGTTGACGTGTTCTCTTTAATCGATTCTCCTTTGCCAAATGCTGCAATTTACGTGGAAATCTTCGGAATACCAAAAATGGATCCTTCTGAGGAAACGGAACCTCATATTTTTCTTACATGTCCAGAGGAAATATGAACACTGTAAGATATTTTCATCCAGAGATTTTGCTAATTCAAATCGTATGTGAACACTTTGAAATTCGAATGTACGAATGCTTTCAGATAGGGATAGTAAAGTTCGATATACAGTCAAAATGAAAATTTTGCGGCGTGATATATTTGCTTTATGATTTATCTAAACAAAGTTTATTCGATATAATACAGAATTTAATGAATCTGAGGTCTATATATTTAAAGAATTAATTAGTTTTTTTCGTTTAGAGAACATTTTGCAAAAATAAACGATTTTGATTTTTAATTTAGATTGCTTCTTCTGTTTTTTTTTTTTTTTTTTAATATTCATGTTTGAGGTTGAGGTTGAATACATATAACGTCACGTTAGTGTTAAGCAGTTTTCAGTTGGTGACGGTCTTTGTTTCACTACAAAATTCAATTCGGAAACATGCCACCACATTTTTTATGTTTCCACAGAGGAGATGATACCTTCGCTTCAGCATCCCCCCAGAACTACTTTTTTACAGAATATAGAAAGAATTACAACCACTACTGATTTTAGGTGCATCCGCCGCCTTTCCGGTGAAGTGGTTAATATATACGGTAGAAAAATGAACCTGAAATCCTTCGAGTACAGGCTCTATGTACCTGCTAACGCAGCACTAACTGCTCTGAAATGTCGTGCGACTGAACCTATAGAAGAAATCAGAATTACTAAAGAGTTTTAAGATACGTTCGAAAACACTCAAAATTCCTTCATTGAAGAAAATACTGTAATACAGATAATATAAGAAGATTTACCAAATAAAAACTCGAAGAATTCTCAAAGTGGATACGTTTTATTAAATGAAGACCGAAATGAAGCAGAATATATTGCAGGGATGGAACACGGGCGCAGAATTCATACCACTATGAATGTAAGAAAATTTTCTACCTCTTAGATCGACGATATTATAGGTATGGAAATTTCTTAAACAGATTCCGGTATGAATTCTGCGCCCGTGTTCCATCCCTGATATTGCTATAGTCTCTTCTCAAGTATAAGATTTTAGAAATCCTCTTCCGGGTTTCATATTCCTAGAGATAAAAAATACAGATGAGGCTGCAGGCCCAAGCTGTAAAGCTTTAAACGTGTAAGAAATATCGTAGAGCGACACTTCAAACGCAAACTTTCAAGTGTCAGGCAATTCATAATCATCACTCATGATCATCTGATGAGTTTAAGAACATTTTATAGGGACAAAGGATGTTTCAAACACAAAAGAGAAGGAAAGAGGGGGTAAATGTTCTTATTCCCTAAGTAATCACTTTGGAAGAGGAAGAAAGATAGGAAAGATCGATAAGAAAACTGCTAGGGAAATACTATGAAAAATGCACGAACATAAATTAGAAAGAACAAGATATGAGAAAAGGAGAAAAATTCTTGAAGAAATATTGTAGCAGGAAGAAGAGCAAACAAATGGAAATAGCAGAACAACAAATAAAATAAAAGGTTTTAGAAAAGCGAAAATATAAAAGTAAATGAAGGGAAGCTTTCCAAAAACACCTTTATGTAGCAGGAGTGCTTTAATTTATTAAAAAAATATAATTTTTATTTAGAATCGCTTTTTATATTAACCCGAGAGTAGTCGCGTCATTTTATATAACGCTAGTAGTCACGTATCGGTCTTTATGCCGCCACTGTTTAGTGTTGGGGAAAAGCCGAAAGAAAGCCAGTAGAGAAAGATGGAGTGTCTTTAATTCGCGCGAGGTTTTTCCCGCAAAACTCTAACCTGTCTGAAAAATGAGAAACGGGGAAAGTAATGAATAAACGTTAGTGGTCGAGTCGCTGTCAAATAAACAGATTTGAGAAGTAAAATGTTTTTAACTTCTCCAAAAATAGCAGGAATGACTTGAAAACATACTATGTCAGAGGATATCCACTCAAGGTCAGGTACACAGAGTTTCCTCACTTTATTTTTAAGGGGTGATCTGCAGGAGGAATTTATAAGCGATGGACGGCAAAAAGACGGATATGCGACTACTAACGGGTTAATCATGTCTGCATTTATTCTAAAGAATCTTCTATTGGGAGAAAAAGCTATCCACTGTGGAGTTTTAGAGTGTCCACTAGTGGCGCATTTGAATCTCTACGAAAAAAAAAATGCACATAAAAATTCTACAACTAGCAACTTTCATAACAGCTAACGACTAAATAACGCTACAAATGACAATTAAAAAATCTTGAGTAAGTTCAGTCGACATTTCTAACACAAAGTATTTAACAGTTTTGTAGAAAAAGGGGTGCTGTTAAGAAGTTGTTATAATAATAAAATTATATATATAACAGGGTGTTACAGTATTTTTCTCTATGTAGTATGTTGTTCAATTCAATGCTATTTTACTGAAAACAATTTGAACCAATAGGCATATATAATGATAGAACTAACATATATAATGATAATGAACATTTCATTGTGTCCTTGTAAAATCTATAAGTTGAACATTCACCAAAATTTATACATTTCACGCGACAGTTAGCCATAATATGTATATAAATTTTAAGCTTAATAGAAAATGGTATTTCTACGCTATCGCACTTTAAAAAATTTGAACCCATAAGCCATAATGATAAAGAATTTTTTGTTGTGTCCCTGTAAAAAATGATAAGTCCTTTATTCTCTATAATTCAAACAGTTCGTGGGAATGGTGGCCTATAACATACATATGAATTTCAAGTTTATTTTAATAAGACATTCAGACGCTGTCGTAATTTGATTGAATAACATAAACCAATAAGCCATAATGATAAAGGAATTTTCATTATGGCTATGTAAAAATCTCTAAGTGCTACGTTCCCCAATATATATACAGAATGGTGACCTTTAACAAGTATATACATTTTCAGTTCAATTAGGTAAGGCATTTAGTTGTTATTATACTTTAAATAATTTTAGCACTTAGGCCATAATGATAAAGAATTTTTTGTTGTGTTCCTGTAAAACTATAAGCGCTAGATTCACAAAAATCTACACAGTTCATGTATAGAATTTAGTGAAATTTTACGGTGACCTATGAACGTACAAATTTTCGTAAATTATGAACGTATGTATTTCGGTGAATTTGTACGGTGGCCAAAAGCATGTGTATAAATTTTCAGTTTATTTGAATACGGCGATGAGACACTATCGAACTTTAAATAATTTGAGTCCGTAGACCATAAAAATAATGGAATTTTTCTTACTGCCCCCTAAAAACACTATAAGTGCTAAATTCACCAAAATCAATAATATACGTGCTACGATGTCCTATAAAATACGCATCAACATTCAGTTCAATCGAAGAAAGCGTTTAGATTATTTCGTGTACACTCACACACATGCACACATACACACAAACACATGCACACACATACACACATATTCACACAAATACATACACACGCACACATGTATTTATCAACGTAAAAATAGCAAAAATGAATTCACAAGACCCTAAAATGTATAGCTACACCAATATCTCAAATTATATTTTTGTTATGGTTACAATACTTCCCTAACATAGCACGTTCGGAAAGTAAAAAATAGTTAATTGGGGTATAACACGCTGTTAACCAGTCTCTAAAATTAAACGCAGAGCACAAATATATAGCTGGAAAATATACGGAAAGTGCCTATTACTTGTGCAATTACGCTACATATAAATAATATACATATATATTATTCCATTTATAATTTAATAATAATAAAAAAAATAAATGAAAAATAAATGTAAAATTAAATTAAATGAAACGAAACGAAATAAAAAATCTTACATATATATATATATATATATATATGCGTAAATATATAATTGTCAAATTTTGATTTTAAACAAAATTGAAAGGTAAACCCATTTCAAAATCATAAAGTCTTCTTTTATAGTAATTTCATTTTATTAAATGCATTCTTATGAAAAAAAAAAGTGAAAATATTTGAAAATCAATACTATATTTAATTTAATTTTAAAATACTAAAATCACAAAAAAGAAAAAAAAAAAAAAAAAAAAAAGGAAATTTAAATTTAAATTTATTTAAATAAAATTTTATATCCCTTCCAATGCACTTTACAAATCAATGTGCAAACAATATTTATGACAAAATAGATATGCTTTTATTCATGCATTTTTTATGTGTAAAAACAGAAGTAATACATTTTCGAGAAAAAAAAATCTCTACTGAATTATGTAATAGATTCTTAAGGTGAGAATATTGTTTAGTCAGCATCTGTGGTTTTCACAAGTATTTTCACGCAGTGATTCTGATATAAGAATATTATTCTCTTTCCAGAACTGCTCTATTCATATGTTAAAATTTTATTAAAAGTATTTTCGCTATTGAGAATATGCTTATTTGACTTTCTTATTATGTCATAATATAGAAATTGTATAGTACAAATATTGGTATTAGATATTTTTTAGCTATAAAATATTTAAATGTTTAGATTTTTTTTTCATATATATGAATACATTACATTTATTATTTTTTTAGTAATGCATGGCAAAAGTCCCTGGAAAATATGACTTTTAAATATAAAAGGTGTTGTTTGCCGTTGCTTTGTATTTCTGTATTTAAATTACTAAAATGATTTCAATTAGTTTTTAAATGCAGTCGTAATATTTTCTAATAACTTTATTATGAAGCATTAATTTACTGCGTGATTACATGGGAGAAAAAATTCATTCTGTTTTATAGTATTTACGGTAGAAACAATACTAGGAATAAATACTCATAAGCAATTTCCTGTGCACATGTAAAAGCAATATGTTAATTAATAAACTCATAATGC
This sequence comes from Salticus scenicus, assembly GCA_963930645.1. Taxonomy (NCBI): domain Eukaryota; kingdom Metazoa; phylum Arthropoda; class Arachnida; order Araneae; family Salticidae; genus Salticus; species Salticus scenicus. Next base: position 21,422,071 of record OZ005654.1, read on the forward strand.
GCACTCAGATTAATACCTGAAAGAGTTTGAAATGATTCAATAAAACCTTTTCACTAAAAATTGTAATATTTAAAAATCAAAGAACTTATCATTAATTCCGTTATAAAAGTAGAACTATTTCCTTTGATTTTTGAATGGGCTCTTCCCATCTGACGTCAGAGGTCACATGATAGAGGAAAAACAAATAGCAGACAAAGTCTTCTTCAGTACCCTAACTAGGAGCTTGGAGGCCCCGGGGCAAGATATGAAAAGGAGGCCCCCTCCTCTTTCTTTATTGTTTCACTCCTATATCACTTTATTTTAATAAGTCCAACAGTTAATATTTAAAGAGCAGTTACGTAAATTGCAGGTTGCGGAGCAACTTAAAATATTCACTTAAAATATTGAAGTAAAATATACACTTAAAATATTGAAGACTTCCATGGAAACTAGCACGAAAAAAAATGTCGAAATTTAAAAAGAAATGTTCTCGTAGTCATTAATTGACTTTAAAATAAACCCTTTCAAACTGCACCAGACCAGTACAAACTGATAACTGATATCATTTTGTACTGATCACTCGCGATAATCTACATCGCCTGGTGAAGGGTTGTGTTAATTCAAATCGACCAAAAACAATTGTTGTTGTCTTTTTTGAAATTTATGGTGTTTCTTCAACAAAGTATATATCTCATAGTATTTTTAGGACAGCAGTTTGTGGTGCTTCCTTTTAATTACAACTTACATTTACTTACTTTTTAAGCTACAATTTTATTTTATTACAAAGAAAAATATGGAAAAAGTACATAAAGAGAATTAATATCTTTGTACTGTCTTTCGTAAAAAATAAGAGATACATGAGAAAATATCTAAAAAAAAGTTAAATATAAAATAACATTGACTAAGAAGTTATTGAAAACTGACACTAGAATGTACTTATTGCTTCGTGATATTAATTAAGGTTATGGTAAATCGGTGAATAATATTTGATTATAAAAAATTATATTTTCTAACTTTTATTGAAGCAAAGTCATCTATTGCTTTATCGAAGTTAATTTTCTGAGCTCATTCATTTTCAATAGAGAGCAAAGCTAAACCGCTAAGTCTTTCTTGACCCATATTATTTCTTAAGAAATTTTTTATCAATTTGAGTTTTGAGAATGAACGTTCAGCCTTAGCAACAGTCACGGGAACAGTTAAATACATAATGCAAACGGTGCTTACATCAGGATAACTTGCTGAAAGTGAACTTTGGTTAATTATTAATTGTTCTGCCAGTTCTCTGACGCTCTTAATTTTTTCAAGTTCATTTTGGAATGAATTTTTGATAGAACATATTTGAGAAGGAAACAACGGGGACACATCCTGTGGAAACTTTTTAACAAATTCTACTGCTTTGTTGTAAATTTCTTCTTCACTAGCACTGGTGAGAAATTCAGGCTGAACTATTTGATAAGTGTCTAGAACAGCTTTCATACCTAAAAATCGGTGACGTAGCTGAGTACGTAGAGTATCTATCATTGGGTAGAATACAGTTACTCTAAAATGAGACTCTGGTTCCTTTTATCTTTCGTCTTCAGATAGTTCGTCAAAATGTTTTTTCACCTTCCTAAATCTACCCTGGCGAAAATCTTTAGTTACACCCCAACGTTCACAAGTTTGTGTAGCCTCAGATACCAGTTCTTCAAATCTTTAGCGCATTTTGGTAATTTTAAGTATAGCATTCTCTAGTAAATTATATACAGATAATAATTCTACTGAATCAGATTGAAGAGACTTTGACACAATGTTCAGGAACTCCAAAATTTCGCACTGGATAACTAACACTAAGATAAAGTCAAAAGTTTCTAATTTTTTCTTTAGTTGTACGGCTTCATTTCTTTCCTTGCTTTTTTGGCTAGTTAAAATTATGCGAGTGAGACATTTTATAACATCGGAGAATCTATGTTTCAGGGCATAAACTGCATCATATCTGCCAGCCCAGCGAGTTGGATTTAGCATTTTCAATGTAACTTTGGAAGATCTGCTCTGATATTGTGATTTTAATTCCTCCCAACGTATTGTACTTAAGCAATATACATTTTGAACAATTTCGAAAAACTTGCAGTTTTCTCTGTTTCCTTCAACGGCATCTTTAAGAACTAAATTTAAATTATGAGCTGCACAGTGTACATAGTAAGCGTGTGGAGATTTTTTTAGTATGCGTTGTTGCACGCCATTGTATGCCCCACTCATAACTGCTGCCCCGTCGTAACCTTGACCACGACATTTTGTTAAATCCAAACCCTTTTCGCTGAGAGATTTCTTAATTTCATCTTCTAAGCCTTGTGCTGACTGATCTCTGATTTCTCTGAAGGAGATGAAAACTTCACAAATTTTCAGTTTACTAGATTTTCCCCTTTTGTCGTTTATTATTTTTACATATCTATAAACTTCACTCAATTGGTCAGTTTTAGAAACGTCTTGGGTCGTGTCCAAAATTAGAGAAAAAAATGGAGCCTCTCGAAGTTCACAAGTGATATCATCTTTAATTTGCGACGATAACAAATTGATAAGTTCATTTTGAATTTTTGGTCTTAAATATTTGATTGAACCTTGTGGACGCAAAAGTAATTCATGTAACACTGGGTCATACTTTGATAAGAGCTCAATAATAGAAAGAAAATTCCCTTTGTTGTTATATTCAAACTTCTCATTAGTTCCACGAAAAGCAAGATTGCATGTTGCAAGAGTTAGGGTCACATTCAGAATTCTCTCCAGAACTTTGCGCCAGAAGTTTTTTTCCTCCTTCAATCTTCTGTCAATTGTCTCATCTATAGTTTTATGCTTACGCCACTGCTCATAAGCAACACAAGCACGCGCATGTATTTCGGATCCTTCATGACTAATTATACGTTCCGAAAGATGTTTCCAATCTCTAACTCCACAGGTTCGAAATTTAATAGTTGGAGTTCCATGCGTATATCGTTGCTGAGGAAACAACCAACGTGGTAGACAGTAAACACAATCAAGCTTTACTGAATAGCATAACCAATGTCTATTAAGTTTCAGTCCAGCCTTAGTTGTAAAACTATAATAGCTGCTTGAAAAAGATCTGCCTTGTTGTGTTTCGTCTTTCGGAAAAGGACCATCTGGTTGACTTGGACCAGCTGCTATAATCCGATGTTTCATCTCTGAATCTTCGATACTGTTCGGAAACTCTGTAATTTTCTCTATGTCGTCAGTCTTTTCAATGGATAATACATTTTCATCATCTGAAGAGTTAAGCTGAGTTGCATTTTTATCAAAGTCATTCTGCGGTAATGTTCTTTCTTCCAAAATAGTCTCAGATTCGTCTGTAATTTTCTCTATGTCGTCAGTCTTTTCAATGGATAATACATTTTCATCATCTGAAGAGTTAAGCTGAGTTGCATTTTTATCAAAGTCATCCTGTGGTAATGTTCTTTCTTCCAAAATAGTCTCAGATTTGTCTGTTCTGTCTATATTTGGGTCTGGGATTTTCTGAAAATCTAAGATTAAATTTATGTAATGCTAGACTAAGTTTATAAAAAGCTATGCATTTAACAAATTCTAATGTAAAATATAAAAAATGAGACATTAATATTGATATAAAACACTTAATTTGCCAAATTTCGAATAATAAAATTTGACATTTTACAGTCCTTACAATTTTCGCATTTTTAACATGAACAAATAATTTAATGTTAGAGTTACTTTTAACTTTTTATAGATCTATAAATAGCGTGATTTTTTTTTTCTCAGGAATAACTGTCTGATTCAGAATATAAGAAATAGCGACAGAGGTTGTGCAGATTCTAGAATCGTATTTCTTAATCAAATGCAAATTTATGGTATGTCATTACAAGATATTGTCAACACATTAAAAAATAATATTTATCTTTTATACAGCCTTCCTTCTATCATGATGAATAAGATATTTGCAAACAATCACTATAAATGGCAAAAACTCGCAGCAATCGTTTCGGGTTGAAAAAATGAAACATAATCCTTCATCAGGCGAAAACTGATAAACACGAGTGCGGCGAAAGAGTTAATTTTTTAACCCGAAACATATTTTGTGTTTCTGTTTTTGATAGTGTTTGTTTAAATAGTCTCATTCTTTATTAATCAACATAAGTTTGTATTGCTTCTTCTTTTACACATTTGCGTTTTAAAAATTGCTACCCAACATTTAACAAGGAAAAACGAAACAAGCCATTAGATTTTTGATGAATGTAAAATAAAAAGAATATTATCATTTTCATAGCACATGAAAGAATTCTGATGAAAAAATATTTCTATTATATATTAATTATGTTTTTTGTTGTAAACCCCAGTCTTATTTCATTCTAAATAAATACAATTGATGAAATATGACACTTTGTGAAAATGGAGCAGGAATGAAAAATATTGAAAAAAAAAAGTTTGACGTCATTTATGGACAACCGTAATTCCTACTTTTAAGTTTCAAATAAAATAACTAAACTTCAAATTGTAAATCAGTTGAATTTGCAGATAATTGCAACCAATAATTATTATCCCTGCATCCATGTGAAAAAAAAAAAAAAAAAAAAAAAAAAGATAAATAGAATATCACTAAAAAATGAAGAAAAATTATTAGTATTGCACCACAACTTTAGTTTAATTAAAATAGTGTTGCGTACTTGGGGGTTCGTGAGTTGTCTGAGAATGAAAGGCCAAACGTACAAAAATTCAGTAATTTATTCACAGCAAGTTCCAGAAAAATACAGGTCAATAAACCAATTATCAGCTTCAATTCAAGCAGTAACCACAGCTTAAACAACAGCTGTCAATAGCAAATCCACAGTACAAACTGTATAGCAATAACACTTGAAGCAAGTCTCTCTCAAAGAGGCTTAAGAGCAATGCAAGCACTAGCGAAGCTGGCTGAGATCTAAACTGAACTGACTGCCTTGGCGAGGAAGCGCTCCCTATATGCTGTTCCATGGAACCCAGATTTTTCGAGAAAACTCTAGAAAGTGGTCAACCAATCAACTTACAGCTTCCATATTTGGTATATCCCATATAAGGATTTTCTCGCCAAGGTCGCCAAAAAAATCGCCAAGGTGGGAAAAAGTCGCCAAATTTGGCGCCAGATCCATTACCTGCATTACTGGGGCTTTTTAATGCGTTTTTAAGGGAAAATAAGGCTATTTCAACGCTAAAACGACTAGAAATGCACAAAATTAGCACTTTATCAACTTACTAAGCCTCTTTGAAAGAATTTATACAAAAATAAACACAATTATTTACAATTTCGTAACACTGCCCCCCTCCCAAGGACTGCACGTCCCGGGCAGTGCAACCCTTGGTCAAGAGGCGAAAGTAAACAAATTTACACAATCTAAAACACAAAAACTAAGTTGCATATAACGATAAAATAGAAATACAAATCACGTGAGAAATATTTACAAAATTCACAAATATGTTCAAATATTTATATACAAATATTTACAAAATTCACAAATATGTACAAATATTTATATACAAATATTTACATTACGCATGCGAAAATTTTACCAGTATTTACATTTTTAATTTTTAATATTACCGTTACTTGTGGTACTTGGCTAGCCTATTATAGTGCACCACCTTCGGTTTTGATGAAGGTGTTTTAGTGATCCGCACCACTACATCATTCAGCCTTTTTAAGACTGTGTATGGTCCGTCCCAGTTGCACTGTAACTTGGGAGAGAGTCCTTTGCGTCGAGCAGGATTCCACAACCAGACCTTCTCTCCTTTCTGAAACTCATGTTGCGTAGCCTTTAGATCGTACCTTGTCTTCATTTTCTCCGATGCAATGTGAATTCGCTCTCGAGCAAAGTTGTGAACGTCCTCAAATCGTGCCTGGAGATCTTGGATGTACTCCTCGGGCGATGAAGGCGCATCGGGTGGACAACCAAACAGGAGATCACAAGGGAGACGAAGTTCACGTCCAAACAGCATCTGGGCTGGAGTATAGCCGGTGGTTTCATGGACAGCACTTCGATAAGCCAGCAGGAACAATGGCAACTTCAAGTCCCAATCTTGCTGGTTCCTTGATACTAGAAGGGAGAGATTATTCAGGATGGTACGATTGAACCTCTCGACCATGCCGTCCGACTGGGGATGTAAGGGTGTTGTCCGGGTTTTATCTATGCCGAGTAGTTCACACAGTCCTTTGAAAACATCAGAGGTAAAGTTCCTACCTTGGTCGGTATGAAGTTGTAGGGGCGTGCCGTACCTTGACACCCATTGCTGCACTAGGACTTCTGCGACTGTGCATGCCTCTTGATTGGGAATGGGATATGCCTCAGGCCACTTGGTGAAATAGTCCATCACGACGAGAATGTATTTATTTCCACTGGAGGTCCGTGGCAAAGGACCCAAGATGTCGATTGCAATCCGTTCAAATGGTGTTCCCACGTTATACCGTTGCAGTCTTCCTTTACTTCGTTTCTGCGGGCCTTTACGTGCCGCACAAGCATCACAGGATTTACACCATTTCTCCACATCCTCCTTTGCCTTGCACCAGTAGAAGCGTTCCCGAACTTTCTGCAGAGTCTTCATTACCCGAAAATGGCCTCCGGTAGAGCTACTATGCAGTTGTTCTAAAACAGCTGGAATTTTTGATCTTGGTAATAAAATCTGCCATCTGAAGCTTTTCCCATCATCAGATTCCCACTTTCTGTATAATACGACGTTTCTGATGTGAAGAGAGTCCCAAAGTGCCCAATAACTTTTCGTAATGGGACTAAATCTGGAAATGTCCTGCCAGATAGGTCTGTTGCTGGTCGTCTCCTTCAGCTGTAATATTGGCTTTATGTCAGGATCTTCCAACTGGGATTTTCTAAGTTCTTCGTCACTCCATGGATCGGGATCTTGATCTGATGGTGTTGAGACAGTAACTTGGCAAGCAACCGGATTTATCGGCAGGTATTTCTGTTCGGCTCTAGAGCAATACTTGCAGCTTTCCGAGCAGGGCTTCCGTGACAAGGCATCTGCATTACCATGTAGAGTCCCTTTACGATGACGTATCTCGAAGTCATATTCCTGCAGGCGTTGTATCCACCTGGCAATCTGTCCTTCCGGGTTCTTGAACTGGAGCAACCACGTTAAAGATGCATGGTCAGTCCGGATCAGGAATCTTCTGCCATAGAGGTAATGATGGAAATGTTCTATGGCTTTTACGATGGCGAGTAGCTCTTTCCTGGTGGTACAGTAATTTCGCTCCGGTTTAGACAGGCATTTACTCCAATAGGCAATGACATGTTCTTGACCATCAATTTCCTGCGACAGAACAGCACCGACACTCTCATGGCTGGCATCTGTATCAAGTATGAACTGTCTGTCGGGCTGTGGATATGTGAAGATAGGCGATGATGTTAAGGCCTCTTTAAGTCGCTTGAACGCTTTTTCACATTCATCTGTCCACAGGAACTTCTGTTTGGCTTCCGTCAGCTTGTGCAGTGGTCTGGCAATATTTGAGAAACCCTTGACAAACTTCCTGTAGTAAGTGCATAACCCCAGAAAACTTCGTAGTTGGTGTACATTTTCAGGGCGACTCCAGTTCCCGACTGCAGAGATCTTCTCAGGATCAGTTCTCACACCTTCGGCAGAGATGATATGGCCGAGGTAGCTCACTTCACGACGGAACAAGTTACACTTGCCTGGATCCAATTTGAGGTTAGCCATTCTGAGTTTCTCCAGCACCTTTCGGATGTTTCGTAGATGGTCTTCAAAGGTGCGCCCCACAATGATAATATCATCCAAATACACCAGACAGGCTTCATAGGAAAGTCCTTTTAGCACTGTCTCCATCAGGCGTTCAAAGGTGGCAGGAGCATTACATAATCCGAACGGCATAACTTTAAATTGCCACAGTCCTTGTCCCGTGGTGAATGCAGTCTTCTCACGATCATCAGGATGTAATTCTACTTGCCAGTAACCGCTCTTAAGATCCAACGTCGAGAACCATTTATTGCCAGCAAGTGTGTCTAATGTGTCGTCAATTCTGGGAAGAGGGTAACTGTCTTTCTTCGTGATGTCATTCAAACGACGACAATCCACACAAAATCTTGTTGAACCATCCTTTTTCCGCACCAGTACTATGGGAGAGGCCCAAGGACTCGTTGATGGCTCGATGACATCATTGTGCTGCATTTCACTTAGAAGTTCAGTGACCTCTTCCTGTTTAGCAAAGGGAAGTCTTCTTGGATGTTGTTTGATTGGAGGATGATTTCCTGTATCAATTCTGTGCTGGGTGATGTTCGTTCTCCCGACGTCTTCAGGTGTTCGAGAAAAAAGGTCTTTAAATTCTTGGAGTAGCTTCTCCGCAGTACATCTCTGTTCCTTACCAAACTCTGCATTCTTGAGTAATTCCGTTATTAATTGTTCAGAAGACTTGGATTCAGTTGATTGCGTGGGGCGGTTGATGCATGTTACAGGAGTGCAGGCTGCTAACACCTCATCCTTCTTCACTGTTCGGACCTTATCGCTGATGTTTGCGACTCTCACAGGAATAGTACTCTTTGAGAGATCAACTAGAGATGAAGCTACCAGAACTCCTCTTGGGCTATTGTCTGTATTCGGGTATTCAATCAGTCCATAGCGGAAATATTGCTTTGTAGGTGGTGTTCCTGAAACTATTGTCTCTGTGTGTGGAGGGATGGAAATTTCAGACTTGGCTGTTATCTGGCAAATTGTCTGAATGTCTTGATTTTCAGTGTTGAACACAGAACTCGAATGCAGTTCATTATTCTTGAAGTCCAATTGAAAGTTAAATTTTCGTAGGAAATCAATTCCAATGATTAGAGGATCTCTTATATCAGCCACATATGCCATATGATGGTAACTGGCATTTCCAAAAGTGATGGTCAAATTCATTTTTCCATATATTTTGATTTCGTCCCCGGTCACAGTCTGGAGTTTAACGCAGGGCGGCGTCCAGATGATCTTCTCTTTTAGTTCTTGAGCCAAATCCGTTCTAATGATGGTCACGTTGGCTCCCGTGTCCAGAATCATCCGGCAGGTGGCGTTGTTGACTTGGCCATAGACGTGAAGTCCATTATCGCCGCCACTCATCGATGAAACATGAAATACTGTAAATTGGGGCTCTTTAATTTTAGGCAACCTCCGCCCCGCTAGATGGCCTCCTCTTAGTTTCCCTGTAGTGATGGTGAAGACGGGTGATTTCCTATAGTTGGTCGTACAGGGCAGTTCCTCTTCACGTGACCATCCCCTCCACAGCCCCAGCACTTTATCTTCCGGTCCCTTATATCCTTATTATTCTCCAGGCTGCGCAATCTCTTTAAGATCTCTTCGATACTTCTCTTCATTTCATTTTCACCAGCAGGCGTATCGTTTAACGAGACTGCTCTTATGGCATGGCGGTCTTTACGGGAGGCTTGTTGGGCTGCCTCTATCCTAAGTGCATAGCCTAAAGCTGATTCTACGTCTCTGATGTTGGAGAGTCTCAGCGCTTTTTGAATTTCTGGATCACGAACAGAATCGATAAAGTACTGAAGAGCTAAGTCGTTTCGAGTGTCAGCATGACAGTCTGAGAATGCTAGGTGTGACAGTCTCTGAATGTCCGCTGCCAGCTCTTGCAAACTTTCGCCCGTTTTCTGGTAACGAGATTTTAGCTGAAGGCGACTATAGTCCTTAGAACACTTCTCTCCGAACCGTAGCTCCAGTGCTCTAGTCAGGGCCTCGAAGTCGTTCCTTTCTTCCTTAGAAACATTTCTCAGGATCTCGGCTGCATCTCCCCTTAATGCTGCTGCTATGTGGACTGACTTGGCGGTAGAGTCCCAGCCGTTAGCTTCAGCAACGATGGAAAACTGCGTTTTATATACATGCCACGAGGAACTGCTGTCGTAGGTGGAAAGCTTAATAAATTCCTGATTCTGGATTCTTCTCTCTTTCTTTTCAGTTTCCTGGGGCAGGGATTCTAACTTTTCTTCCACTTTTCTCTCCAGATCTTCTTCTATTCTCTTCAGTTTACCTTCTATCTCTGAAAACCTTCCTTTCAGCTCTTGATCAAAGTTTTCTTTAACTTTCTCCTCGAAACTCCGTTCTATTTTCGTAACACTCTCTTCAACCTTCATAACATTTTCTTCTATCTTCATAGCTTTCTCTTCAAAACTTTCTTCTAATTTCAAAACTTTCTCCTCAAAATTTTCTTCTATCTTTATAACTTTCTCTTCAAAATTTCCCTCTATCTTTATAACTTTCTCTTCTATTCCATCCATTCTATTTTCCATCACTGTTAATTTACACTCGAATGATTCTTTCACCGTTGAAAGCTCTCTCTTCATCTCATCTTGGTTAGATTTAATTTCTTCGGTCAAACTGGCTTCCATCTTTTCCTGAACTGCTTTCATTTCCTTCATTTCTTCAGTCAAGCCGTCTTTCAATTCTTTCTGTCCGGCTTTCATTTCATTCATCTCGTGACTCAGGCTATCTTTCATCTCTCTTTGCGATGCTTCCATACTTTCTTTCATCTCTCTTTGTCCTTCCTTCATTTCATTCATCTGGGTAGCTAAGCTTTCTAGAAGTTTCTTCATCTGTTCCTCCATAGCTCTAGTTATAACCATTCACAGACAATCCCCGCTTCTGACACCAGAAATGTTGCGTACTTAGGGGTTCGTGAGTTGTCGCCAAATTTGGCGTCAGATCCATTACCTGCATTACTGGGGCTTTTTAATGCGTTTTTAAGGGAAAATAAGGCTATTTCAACGCTAAAACGACTGGAAATGCACAAAATTAGCACTTTATCAACTTACTAAGCCTCTTTGAAAGAATTTATACAAAAATAAACACAATTATTTACAATTTCGTAACAATAGTAATAATAATTTTATTCTATTCATAAGAACTTAGTATTTTAGTCATATATACATATGTAATTCAGAAAAAGATAAATATAAAGATAATTTGAATTAATGTGGGAAGTATTATATTTTGTAATTAAAGAAATTCCGTATCATAGTCACATAGTATTTATTTATTTTTAATTTTATATTCATTTATGGGAAAAAAAAATCTTAAGTATTTTATTTTCACGGCCATTTTAATTCAAGACCTTATGATATTTATCCTATATATGCAACCTAAATATTTTATGTTCTTTATAATTAACAATGTAATTATGAAGAAACTTTTTTTTATATAATACGTAAATTTAAAAGCTTTTTTTTTTTTTTTTTTTTTTTTTTTTTTTTTTAATGTGATGTATTATAAATTGTTTAATTACTCTCAATAATAATTTTAAAAGTTTAAAGTAGTTTCCAAAGTATACTTATGAGGGAGTAGGCACCCTCACCTTTGTCCATAGTTGGGTGGAAGAAGGCCCCCAATCAATGTTTTTTATTTTGCCGTGGTCGCCCATTTCTGTAAGTTGGTCCCTGTGTGCGATACATTTGAAAAAAAGAACATAAATTTATAAGCATTACCTGCATTATCATTGGTTGTCGTAGAAGTTTGTGTTCAAGAGCCAGTTGATATCCAACTGACTACTGAGTAATTTTTCTGAACTTTTTGCCGCTTCTTCTGATCTTTTCTTTCTTTCTTTTCTGCCGTGAGCACCACTATGATATTTACGCTTACGTTTGTGTTCCAGTTCCATGATAAATAAAAAAATCACGCTCACGAAACAAATTTGTTAAAAATGTTAACCAGAGTGATCATAGTCTGCTTCAAAATTTATTAAAGACTTTTAATATATAAGACAAAAGTTCGAGAGGTTCGAGAGACAGCCAGTAATAATAAAAGCGCGGGCCTTATTTGTAGGGGAGTTTAAAAGCTTAGCAGACAAATACTGGGTGGGGGGGGGGGGGGGGGGGGGCAGCAGCTTCCAGTAGAGTATTTCTTATGTTTTGACATTCGCAGCTGAAAATCTTTCCAACTCTTTCATTCAGTTTCAGTCGGTTTGTTTTTTGTTTGTCTTTTTAATAAACAAGGTGAATAACGATGCGATCGATGGGGCCTCGATGCGAGGCTAGTTTCAAACTAGCCTCGCTGACGGGGTCCTATTCCAGTCACCGTCTTTTTTGTTTAATTTATATAGTATATCAAAAGTTTCGTTTCTCAATTTAAATGGTAATTTGAACCTTTCCTTTTCTATTACTAATTTCATTAAGAATTAATGATAAATCAGCTTTTTTCGAAAGAAATTTTAAAATTAATCTCGAAATTAATCGGTTGATGAGAAAAAGCTAACTAAAACAGAATTTTAAATACTTAACTTAACCTTCGTTCAAAATATGAAAAAAGAGATTTTTTTAGCATCGCTATGGTGGCCCCCTGTGCTTGGTGGCCCCGGGGCACTGCCCCGCTTGCCCCGGTGGTAGTTACGGCCCTGGTCTTCTTTATGTATAGCGATTGCTGAAAAAACGTATTTTCTATTCTTATTTTTGATCAATCGTATTTAATCTGTAGTATTTTTTATACATCATCATTTTTAATCCATTTTATACCATTATCCATCATCTTTTTTTGCTGTATACATTTACAATCATCATTTAGTTTATATTTGTTATTGATGTTCACGAAGAACATGTTAAATACTCTGATGTTGCGTACTTAAATCAGTGACAGTGCAATATCGTAGTGCGCAAATCCATTTAGACCAGTGAGTAAGTTAATTAACTTGTTGTAACACTTTATGCAATTGAATTAAATGAAAACATTTTAAAATTCAAATTATAATACATAAACAATCCACAAGAACAAGCTATTATTTATTTCTAGATCAGTTAATGTATCAGCTGCACTAAAACATACAAAAATCGATTCTTACAGTTGAAAATAAATAAACAATTAAAGTGTTTTTAAAAAATTATTAAATTTACAAATACAACTATTCTACTGTTTACAAATACACAATATTACTTTTATTTTATATCAAATATTAACATTTTTGTTCTTAAGAACAATATTTAATTGAATTCGATTCTCTGAATTCGATTATTCGTTTTCCTCTATCACATGATTGAGCAGCCAAACCTGGTAAGAGTCCATTGCTTCTGATAGGGAAAATTGCAATTTTATTTTCTTGTAAGCTAGCATATTTCCGAAAATGTTTATAATGTAAGAAACATCAGTTATTTTGTGCATTGTAGAATGTGCATATTCATTTATTTTTAATTAATTAGTGACACGCAAAATATGTGATTGAGTGAATGCGAATGGGTTTTACGTTGCACTAAGTCTATACTATAGTGATTGGCCACGGTCTGCGACGCACCCTTGAGGGTGCTCACAACACAAGTGGAGACATGCCAGCACAATTTTGATCCTCCACATTGGGGATGGCTCTCTCGATTTCGTGAACCAAGAAATATAGTTTGGTTTATAACATGAATGGCATTGTAGTCACGACAATTTTTGCGCGTGCAAGTCATCAAAATTATACTTGACAGTTTTCGGCTGACCGCCGCTCGTATTCACCATTAACTTTAACTCTCGGTTTAACGAAAAAATTACGAAAAGCGTCTAAAGGCAAGGTGCAACTTTCTAACAAAAAATCCGCCTCCTTCTGCCATCTAGCGACGACGATTTCATATATTCTTTGATTAGTTATTTTCTGCTGAAAAATTTGAAAGTAACAATGCTGCTAGATGATGTAAGCAACGAACCAAATTTTGTTCAAAAGTTGTACCCAGACGTTATGCGCTTTTCATGTTTTCGTGTTCAACTGGGAGTTGAAGTTAATGGTGAATACAGCCTTCAGAAGTCGAATATGCAATCTTTCAATTACGGCCTCGGAGTTCTACAATTCAGGCTGCAAAAACCTCAACATACAAAAAAAAAAAAAAAAAAAGAATCAAGATATGTTGGTTAAAAAATGTAACTTTAGCTACATTTACACTTCATATGATAGTGTGTTTCTGTTCTTAATAGTGTTGTATATAATGCTTTAAGGGGTGTTAGGTTATCGATGTTATTTTTTTTTTTTTATATTCAAATAAAGTGAAAAATAAATAATATATATATATATATATATATATATATATTACAGTAGAAAATTTAAATAAATGTATTAGACAGAAATTTTCAATATATATATATATAAATATATATTAAGTCAATCATGGATTTTGATTTTTGATATTAGTAGTGTTACTAGGGGCCCACCTTTATTTCTTAAGTCTATAGATGTTATTCCCAAAAATATAATGATTTTTAAACATATTGGCTTATTTTATAAGGGAAAATAAGCTAAAATACGTTATTTCACAAACATTTTCTTAGACAGTCAAGTAATTATATGGAAAAAAATTAAAAAAATAAATAAATAGAAATAGAAAAAAGGATGTACTGGAGTGCCATTACAAAAATAATCTTATAGCGCCGTAATTTCGTGGTTATAAGCTGAATTTCACTGCAAATAATACTTTTGGATTCCTTCATAAAAAAAAAAAAAAAATAAAGTAAAATAAAAGATGCAGTTTTCAAGAATTTAGAATATTTATCAATGGATTATTAGACTTTGATTAGACATTGGCATTTTCTGTAAAGAAAACATCTTAATAAGTAATAGGAATAAGTTTTTTTTTTCTTTTTCTTTTTTACTTTATAAAGGAAATGAAAAATGGATTTATATTAAACTTAGGATATTCGTTGAAGGATTATTAGATATCAATTATACATTAAAATTTCTGAAAAAAAAGAAAGAAATTGAATAGTTATTTATTTATTTTATAAACATTGAATTTTTCTGAAAAAAAAATCTAAAATTTTCTAAAAAATTTAAAGAAAATTGAAAGTTGAAATTTTCAAAAATTTTAGATACTTATCCAAGGTTTATTTGACATTCACTGGACATTGAATTTTTGAATATTTATGTTAGGACTGTTTTTGAGTAACTATTTGGTAATTTCTTAAAATTTTTTAAAAATGAAATGAAAGATAGATTTTTTATACTAAGAATAGTTATCCAAGAATTACACTGTGCTACAAAAAATCAAAAAAAAAAAAAAAAAATCAAGCCCTGATACTATTTTTAGTGGTTCTTATGTAAAATGATATAATGAATTCAAATATGATTCTCATTTTTCTCCATCACCCACCGTTTTCTCGGAACAACATCATCGTTCTCTATTTTTATCACTGTTTACATTATTTATTGATAATTTATGATAATTTTATGTACATGAATATGATTTAGAGGGTGGAAAAAGATTATTTTAACACTTAAATTAAAAAAACACATATAATGTATAGTAAATAAAATATAATAACAGATTAATGTAACAAAATAAAACAAATATAATTTGAAATTACAGGGGGCGAATCAATTCCCCTGTCTCAATATATTTCTTCTTTGCTAAAAAGGTCCACCTTTTAGATTTTTCACCTCTGCAACTCCCAGAAGATATTTAACCGTTAAAATAATTCATCCCCTCCTCCAAGTCAAATTCATGGTCATAAAATTACCGAACAGTGATAGATACAGGGTTGCTATTAATTATCCGGAAAAAGTATTTAATAATAAACAATTAGTAAAATGGCAAACAAATTTAAAGCTTCTATTTTTCCAACAAGTAATGTCTAACAATTTTTACTACACTGAGAAAAGATTCTGTAACTGACATCTAGAATCTAAGTTTTTGCTCTATAAAAAATAGTTCAATGTCATCCTTATAAATTCTAGTTCCTTGGAAAGCGAGTTCTAGAAGCCCCTATTAGAATTTTAGAGCGCTTACCTATATTCTCGAGGACAAAGTTATTATATAATCACTGCAAATAAATGAGACTAGAAGAGACGGGTTTCAGAAACTATGTTATTGGTTTATTACTAAATTCTAGAAAATCAAGTGAGAATTTCTCGTAATTCAAATGATTCAGAATATTTAAATGATTCAGAATATTTTTTCACCATCTAAAAATGTGTACACTAGAAATTATCGTTAATTTCGTCTATTCAGTTTATTGGCATGCCTTACGCGATTAGCTCGGAAATCCATATTTCTAGTTAAGGATTTAGAAAATGGCCACTTAGTCATTCTAGAGGAAGGCGGTATATTGTTTTTCTCAATGTATGAGTTTTCGAAATGGCGGTCATCGTCTTTGACGCAAGCTGCGACCTTCTTCGGAAGTGATGTGACGGTGCAGCGTAAGTAGTTTGGATCTAAATCCTCCCATATTTTGTTCAGGGCTTTCTTGAGTCTATCAAATGCATGATTTTCTGCGTTCACAATTGTTTTTCTAAGAACCCACACACTGAAAAATCCATTGGATACGAATCAGAGCTGTTAGAAAAACACAGATTTTTGGTCAGGCACCTTTTCACTTTGACATCGATTAAAGCAAACATTGTTTTGACTCCATGGGCCAGAGCAGAAACTTGGTGGAAGATCTTAGCCGGGTGGTCTGGCTTCCATGGAGGTACAACTTTCTCTAAAACAAATTTTTGATAAACGTTTCAATTGTTTTCTGTGTTTTCTTTGTAAACAATCAGTTGAGTCTTCCCAACGTTGCTAATATCAGCTTAAACCATCAAACAGTTTAGAAACAAAGATATTTTTGCGTATTTTCGTTTTTTTATTGGTGTTCTTGAGAGCTAGATCCAAAAGTTTGCGACGATTTTGAGAGTTTTTAGCGACTTAAACATTAAACACTTTCTCGTCGAACCAAAAAATATCTTAGATGCGCCGCATTTTGTAAAAAATAACGAAACGTTTTCATTTATCAAATAGATTTTGCTTTTTTTGATCGCCCCAAAACTTCCTGTTGAGTAAATACAAATTATTTTAATAAATAATATTATTAATATAAAAGCATTACAAAAAAAAAAAAAAAAAAAAAAAACAGTTAGTGCATTTAGTGCATTTTTGAATAAATTCATTCATTAAAAAAATAATAATAAAATAAGTAAAAAAAAGACGTATTTTTCGTAAACTTGAGATAATCATCCAAGAATTATTTGTATAACATTTTATTCTTAGAGAAATTAAGCAAAATTTTTAATTATTTTAATCCTTCATAAAAGAAAAAGAAATAATTCTTAAATTCTCTTTGGAATCCATTTATAAACAACAAAGAAGTACAGACTGCACTCTATCTATTATTTAAATAATGTAAAAGGCAAAAATCTACTGCATCGTTTTGCTTCACTGGTTTTCTTTTGCTTTATGAAACGCATTATTTTTTTATGTTATATTTTATTAATGTCATATTTTAAGTTGCGAAGTTGATTCTGAGGAAAAAAAGAAGAGAAACAGAGAGAAATTTCAATTATTTACTTTTAGAATGAAATCGAGTTTTTGTTCTGGGTGAATTCTTTTAATTTAAAATTTTGTTGAAATTGAATGTGCTTTTATTTCTTCACAGTTTCATCTCTGAAAACATATGAAGTAGAAATTTAAATGTCTTGTTGAATATGATTCTTATTTACTCTCAAAAATAATACATACTTGTCGACTAATTGTTGTTATGGCGATGAAATATCTTATAAATGAAATTTTTAAGTTGGCAAATAATAACTGTTTTTAATGTTTTAATATAAATATTTACTTATATGTTTTAATTAATTGAATATCTACGGCGTAAAGAATGAAAAGTTTTAAATTGGCTATTATAAGATAGCGAAAAAAAAATCATAATTATTAATTATTAAATTAAACATTGTGTGTACGTCGTTATTCTTAATACTTCTTCTTCTTCTTCTTTTTTTTTTCTTTTTTTTTTTCTTTTTTCTGAATAAAATATCAATTTCGTTTAAACAAAATATTTTATGTATGAAGGAATTTTCTTTTAATTATTTTAATGTGCCTTTTATGTTTAAAAATACTGAATAAATTGTAATGTCTACACTGTTTTTTTTTTTTTTTTTTTTTTTTTTTTTTTGGGGGGGGGGGAGAAAGTGCATTAAAGATGAAACATTTCTCTTATAAATAAAAATGAGTTCAGTTGAACTTTCTAGGAAAAAGAAACTAATGAAAAATGAAAAAAATCCACGAAGGAATGTGTAGAACATACGTGAATTTTCTATACACTACAGGATTAAGATGGCGTAGCAAAGGAAATAGTATGCGCTTTATTATGTACTCTCCTTCTTTATTTATTAATGTCACATAAAAATTATACGTTTCTGCATCAGTATTATAAGAATATATCCTCTTCGGACCCGAAGCTATAATAACAACATAAGTTACACTTGAAGGCTTTTAAACATATACGTTCACATTGTACATAACAGAAATGTATAATGTTCTTGCATTTATAATTTAGGGAGTTAGTAATGTGCTATACAAATGTATGGCTTTAAACAACTAAACTCTAAATTATTAAATTACATAAATCTTCCTAACTGTAACACAATTAAAAATTTCATGCCCATAAATAAATAAATCAATATAAGTTTACTTTTTATTCTGGAAGGTGTCTAAGTACTTAATAAATAATTATGAAAATTGTGTACATTTCTTCGACCTTGTGGTCGACTACTGTTTTGAAGTCGTTTTACGAAAGTCGAAAAAATAACGTTATATTTCAGAAATAATTTTAGTTTCATGCTGCCACATACTGATATGTTTTTAAAGCCAATTTATTCATATTTTTATTAGTTTACTCAAAATATAAAAATATCAAATGGTATAGATTTTATAAAGGAAAGAATAGAGGTCCACATATGTGGACCTCTGGAGCGAAGAGGATAAATATTAATATTTTTAATTCTGTCTAAAAATGAACTTTATAATTATATAGAAACTGAAAAAAAATATGACATTATATATATATATATATATATATATATATATATATATATATATATATATATATATATATATATATATATATATAATATTCATGTTAACAATATCTTTTGACGGAAAGGCAAAAGGAGGCTATTTATAAATTAATAAATCAATGTATTGAACTGTATATTCTATTATTTGCAACTGGTATTAGAAAGATAGCCAAATAATTAACTTACACACGTTTACATTACTTATGTAACAATTTTGCTTAAGTATGCATCAGCATTATTCTTTTATATAGAAATATTTTATGCTACGTCGTTGTAAAGCATAGTTATAACTATTTTAACATTTCATTTTTTGAATAAATTACCCATTAAGCAGTACTAGTGTGACGTTAAAACCAATGAACCAACTAACCATCATTTTTGGAATATAATTCAAAGTTTTATTTTTACTTTCTCATTATGTATACTAAATTTATGTTTTCTGAAAATCTGCAAATTTAAATATATATATACAAACATACATAAATATTTGCAACAAAATCTTAATCCAAAAAAATAGTTTACGTAAAATTAGTGTTAATCATCCAGGAAAAAATTTCATATTCTCTAGAGATTAAAATTTTAATGCTATAAACAAAATAAGAGAATTAGGAATTTGAAGCTTAGTTTTTTTTATTCTCTTTAAAACAACTTTTTAAACCACTAATAGGATTAAGTAATTAAATAAAGCTTTGTATGGGAAAAAATAAACGCCTCTAAACTTAGATAAAACTGTGGATACATTTTCAAAAATAATTTAAATTAACATATCAAATATTATTTTTTTGATAAATAAACTGTTAATTTCTTCATAACGTTTCTAAGTAATTATTTTTTTGAACGTATATATATATAGTAATTACATAATATATATATATAGGAATAATTTAAAAAATGAAATGAAATAAACCCCCAAAAACATTATTGCATAAAACTTGAATTCTTTTAAACTATGTGAACATACGTTCACATAGTTTAAAAGAATTCGCATATTATTTAATAATGAGGTTGATTTAAAAATAGCTCTTAAAATCATTGCAAATTAACTGTCATGTCTTAACTTATAACCGAATGTTTCAGTGTTTTCTTCTTTCGATCTATTTCAGATCTGTTAGATTTCTATACTCTTAAAGGTGGTTTTCTGTTTGGTGAGAAGTTGGGGGCTAAGGATGGTTATTGGCTAATTGCTACTATCCTTTCAGAAACTTCTCTTTAACTCCTACACGGAAAGGCCTCCCTGATGAATACTTCTGTGTTTTTTGGGGGTTTATTTCATTTCATTTGTTAAATTATTCCTATATTTTAGTTTTACATATCCTTTTGCAGCAATTTTGCGCATTGGGTTGTAAATATCCTGTTGGTTTTCCTAATCTTAAAATTTTTATTTTAATTTCATATATATATATATATATAAATACTTGTTTTAAAAGTTTCTTTATATATATATATATATATATATATATATATATATATATATATATATATATATATATATATATATAAGCAAAATAAATGAATATAAATAATACAAGAAAACAAATATAAATAAACACATACTTAGATATTTATATATTAAATATTCATATTTGTATTTTTGTATTATTTATATTCATGTATTTTATTTTGATGTATTTGCTTTTGTACTTCATTTAGGAATTTAATTGCTTTTATGCTTTGTATTAATTAAATTCGTTTGCTGTATGGTCTTGCTTCCATCAGCGAGAAGTTGTGGGCTAGAAACGTGTTTTTTGGCTAAATAGCCAACGTTTTGTCAGAAACTTCTCATATTTCATTCCCTACATGGAAGAGCTCTCCTGAAGAAGGTCCTCATGTGTTTTTTGATTAATTTTAATTTATTCTTGGTTATTTTACTTATTTATTATGGTTTTATATTTCCTTTAGCTGCATTTGCGCTTTGGTTTATAAATACTCTTTTCTAATTCTATATTATACATTCAAGGTTTTATTCTATCTCATATTTAAAATTTATCTTATATATATATATCTATGTATAAATATATATATATAATGCACATATATCTTTAAAGGTTCAAGACTACAACAGAAATAATATTTGTCTTGTTAAAGATTCATAAATATTTTATATATTTAGTAATTTGTTTTAAATTAGAATCCTTTGTTTGTGTTAATATCTTTTAGAGACCATTTCTTTTGTGCACAATTTTCATCCTATGGAGAAAAATGGATAAGATTTGGAGTGTACAATAAATTTGCAAAGTATGTATAGATACTTTTTTAATCCTACAACCCATTTTTTTTTTTTTACTGTATATATATATATATATATATATATATATAAATGTGCCAAACTAATATATATATATGTATATATATATATATATATATATATATATATATATATATATATATATATATATATATATATTAGTTTGGCACATTTTAAGAATGATGATAAATGTTACAAGTTTCATAAATACACAGTCTAAATCATATTTAACATTTGGCCTTATTATATTCAAATACTCTGATAAATAATTTTAAAAGAACTTTCCTTTAGTTTATTATTCGATAGACATAAAATTAATATATTCCAAAATAATTCATTTTAAAAGATATTCAAGTATGTAAAAGTTAAATTTTACTTTAAATCTTACATAAATCTTACTCTAAATTATCTAACAGAGAATAATCCAAAACATATTTAAGAAGAAAATAAATAAATATTCGAAGTTTAAAATTATCACTTTATTTATACATATAAGAAAAAACACTATTTATTTATTTATTTGATTAATGTGTTCTGAAATCATATAAAGAATGACAAAAATGTATCACAGTTTGGTGATTTTTATAATTAAAACATAGGATATCTGAGTATAATAATAGAATGAAAAAAAAATAACTGAATGTAATGAATATACATTATTTTAGTTTATTTTTTTACTTTTATTATTATTATTATTATTATGATTATTATTATTATTTTGTAAATTGTCTTTTATGTTAAACATAAAATACTTTTGGACTCATACAGAAAAGAAAAATGGAGGAAACATGGGACCTTATAAACTTGAGCACAAGTGTTGTAAATGTTCCTTTAACGAGCGAGCGTTCTCTCATATTACATGATTTATGACGATATATTCTCAAAATTGGCGGTCTAGAAATGACGTGTTGGAAAACTCCCAGGGCACTTTCTAAAAAACATGTGGCTGGTATCAAAACATCCAATTATGAAACAGGCTCCTTTGTCAAAGATATGGGGTAAAAATTATTGTGTCATAATAAAAAGACAGGAAGTGCTTTGGAAGTTGAGAAACATATAAAAAGTTTATTGTTATAAATGGGATAACATTTTGTGCTACTGTTCGTGTTCAGTAATCTCTTGAAACTGTTTTGCTTTAATAACTAGAATTTGTATACATATATTTCAGTTATGAAAATAGCTAAAAGGTGGGTTAGTGAACGTAATAATTAAAAAAAAAATGTCACTGCTTTTAATTATATACAATGAATAGTGCTAAACATTTTTAATCTAGGTATTTCGCACAGGAAATTTGTATGAAATGAAATGTATTATGACAGTTTTAATATTAATTAGTAACACTCCTCTATGCAACATTGATGTAATTATTAAAATATTTAAGCTTTGAATAGGGGATTATGTATATAATCAATACATAACATAATTTTAAATTAACATCACTGTAATTGTATATATTTAAACTAAGATTATGAATAATGATGGTAATGAAATATCTAAATAATTGCATTTAATTAAAACTGATTTTAACGAGTGTATTTAAATTATAAGTAATGATGCTTGACACAATTGCTTATTTCCTTCAATTTACTGAACTCATAAATATTCACAAATTTCATTTTAAACCAAAGAAGCAATTTGTTTACTTTATGGTCATAAAAATACTTTGTTAATAATTAAATCTACCGATGTTAAACTCTAATTACCTGCAATTTCCCATTAGAATAATGTATTTGAATAATCTTGAGTGTCCCTGTACACGAACCATTTGCTTCATCTCAACGAAAAGCTTAGTGTAGCATCCCTTTTTGATACACATTTAGAATACCGAGTTTGGAATTTCTGCAACAATTTGTTCTGGAGATATGCTGATAACACACCCACATAGAGACCGACACACAGACACACAGATAGACCAACCACTAGAGACATGATTTTCGGATTCAGGGGAACGTGAAACGTGTAATTATAAAAAAACTCCCATCCGAAAATTTGCCCTCGAAACAGTACTTTCTGTATTTTATGGGCAAAAGAAAGCAATTAATTTAATAAAAATTTAGTATCAGAAAAAAGAGAAATAGATGATGCGGAAAAAAAAAGGGTTTGTGTAATTAATATTTCTTTTTCTTGATCTTCAGATTTAATTTGAGAAACTAATTCTAATATTGTGTCTAAAATCAACAATAACTTCGTAATGTCGTAATCGACAATAACGTAAATTTCATTATTATTAGTATTTCATACAATTGTATATTTATTTTGGTAATATAGAAAGAGAAGTAAATCATTTTAAACTTATTTCCATCGCCTTTTTTTTTTTTTAAGGATACGTACAAAACATTTCTAATACTGTTTTAAAAATTTTTGTTAATTGCCTGTTATTTAATTTATTAAAATCTGGTTTATATTTTGTGATTCTTATAAAATAAACTATAAATTTCTGGAAGAATTTTAATCAAAAATTTAGAATATGCTTTACAAAATCTTCCCCTTTTACACAAGAACAATGAAAAATGCATAATAGTGTGTCTGCCACAAGATCACTAAATATCTACTCGTTAATGCAGCATACGCTTTAATGCATAGAAAACCTTTATTTTGGGTCGAAAAAAAATATATATAGTTTCTTTCTCGTAGAAAATTTTGATTCAATACGTTTGAAAATAAATAAGATTTTACCTCATTATGATACCAGACCTTTAGACCTAAAAAAGGAAAGTTATTCATAAAATAACTGAAATGTAACAATTGCCGTTTACATTTAGTAAGTGATTGGGAGAATATTTTGTTTTCATTAATGATATAGTGTAAGAACACCAAAGGTGGGCAGTTTTAAACTTAAACTTTGAAAACAAGCTGTATAATTATCATAAACGTTCAAGCATCATTCGTAAATCATCATTCTTTTAAACTGCATTAATATCTCGAACTTCAAATATTTCCAGACATCTGTTTAGTGTAAGTTTAAACCTTTCAGTGGTACCGTTTGGAACGCAAATATTAGTTTCTAAAAACTAGCTCCGGAATTTAAAAAAAAAATATTTCTCTTTTAAAACTTAGAGGAATAACTTCATTTATTTTTTCTCTTCTATTATTGTTGATGAACTCTGGTGGCTTTTGATTTTAAATAAGAAATATTGCTTGCCCCTCGAAATGTTAACTGAAAAAGAAAAAGAAAAAAAAAAAATTCACTGATTTTGCCTTCTTTTCTTGTAGTTTTTAATTAAGTAAATAAAATTTCATTTGTTTTCCCTCTACTTAATCATAACAGATATATTTTAAGTTTTCCTTTTTCTCTTTTTTTTCGCATGATTAAAACAAGTACCCAGAAATTGTTTACTGTGCTAAACGCTTAATTTTTAATTAATCTATAATATTTGTTTGGTTTAAGTACTTGACCAAAAAATTTCACATGACCGGTAGTGGCCAGCCTTGTCCATTAACAACTCATTTGGGTTTTAAGGCAGTAGTGTAGACATCTCAGTAACTTCCAAAATTCAGATGCGGAGACAAATGAAAACTCACTTCAATCGTTAGATATTCTCGTTAATTATTAGACTTTCTTAAGAAGATATTTCGAACTCTTTTTCTGCATTCCGTATTGAACTATTTTGTTCTGTCCCGTACCCACTGGAACACTTAGAGTGAAGCCGCACGAAACGGGATGTGTATTTGTTGTTATTGTTATTGTTAATTATGCCACTTGGAACTTAAATAACATAATTATGCCACTTGGCCCCGGTAGTGAAACTACCAGGAATTAATTCCACAGGGCGGAGCCTTCCGTTTTAGAAGAGCACTAAGAGTGACGGAAGAACGACTTAGCTTGAGAAACTGGCGAAAGATGACATCATTAGAAATGTATTAGAGCTCGAATTTTGATGGGAACGCGCATTCTGTCACGATGACAAATTTAACATGCACCAGTCAAAATTATCGTATATAACGGTCTTCGGACGGCTCGAGGATCGAACCTGCAATCTTTCAAACAAGAGCCCGCTGCTATTACCGAGCAGACTACCAGTGTTTTTTTTTCTTTTGTCATTATTTGTTTTAACTCTTAAATATTCTAATGCAGATCCAAGGGATTGGCGTTGACGTGTTCTCTTTAATCGATTCTGCTTTGCCGAATGCTGCAATTTACGTGGAAGTCTTCGCAATACCAAAAATGGATCCTTCTGAGGAAACGGAACCTCATATTTTTCTTACTTGTCCAGAGGAAATATGAACACTCTAAGATATTTTCATCCAGAGATTTTCCTAATTCAAATCGTATGTGAACACTTTAAAATTCGAATGTACGAATGCTTTCAGATGGGGATAGTAAAGTTCGAAATACTGTCAAAATGAAAATTTTGAGGAGTAATATATTTGCTTTATGATTTATCTAAACGAAGTTTATTCGATATAGTACAGAATTTAATGAATCTGAGGTCTATATATTTAAAGAATTAATTAGTTTTTTCGCTTAGAAAACATTTTGCAAAAATAGACGATCTTGATTTTTAATTTAGATTGCTTCTTCTGTTTTTTTTTTTTTTAATATTCATGTTTGAGGTAGAGGTTGAATACATATAATGTCACGTTAGTGTTAAGCAGTTTTCAGTTGGTGACGGTCTTTGTTTCACTACAAAATTCAATCCGGAAACATGCCACCACATATTTTATGTTTCCACAGAGGAGATGATACCTCCGCTTCAGCATCCCCCAGAACTACTATTTTTACAGAATATAGAAAGAATTACAACCACTACTGATTTTAGGTGCATCCGCCGCCTTTCCGGTGAAGTGGTTAATATATACGGTAGAAAAATGAACCTGAAATCCTTCGAGTACCGGCTCTATGTACCTGCTAACGCAGCACTAACTGCTCTGAAATGTCGTGCGACTGAACCTATAGAAGAAATCAGAATTACTAAAGAGTTTTAAGATACGTTCGAAAACACTCAAAATTCCTTCATTGAAGAAAATACTGTAATACATAAAATATAAGAAGATTTACCAAATGAAAACTCGAAGAATTCTCGAAGTGGATACGTTTTATTAAATGAAGACCGAAATGAAGCAGAATATATCGCTATAGTCTCTTCTCAAGTATAAGATTTTAGAGTTCCTCTTCCCGCTTTCATATTCCTAGAGATAAAAAATGCAGATGAGGCTGTAGGCCCAAGCTGTAAAGCTTTAAACGTGTAAGAAATATCGTAGAGTGCCATTTCAAACGCAAAATTTCAAGTGTCAGGCAATTCAGTCTCATAATCATCTGACGAGTTTAAGAATATTTTATAGGGACAAAGGATGTTTCAAATACAAAAGAGAAGGAAAGAGGGGTTAAATGTTCTTATTCCCTAAGTAATCACTTCGGAAGAGGAAGAAAGATAGGAAAGATTGATAAGAAAACTGCTAGGGAAATACTATGAAAAATGCACGAACAGAAATTAGAAAGAACAAGATATGAGAAAAGGAGAAACGTTCTTGAAGAAATATTGTAGCAGGAAGAAGAACAAACAAATGGAAATAGCAGAACAACAAATAAAGTAAAAGGTTTTAGAAAAGCGAAAATATAAAAGTAAATGAAGGAAAGCTTTCCAAAAACACCTTTATGTAGCAGGAGTGCTTTAATTTATTAAAAGAATATAATTTTTATTTAGAATCGCTTTTTATATTAACCCGAGAGTAGTCGCGTCACTTTATATAACGCTAGCAGTAGCGTATCGGTCTTTACACCGCCACTGTTTAGTGTTGGGGGAAAGCCGATAGACAGCCAGTAGAGAAAGATGGAGTGCCTTTAATTCGCGCGAAGTTTTTCCCGCAAAACACTAACCTGTCTGAAAAATCAGAAATGGGGAAAGAAATGAATGAACGTTAGTGGTCGCGTCGCGGTCAAATAAACAAATTTGAGAAGTGAAATGTTTTTAACTGCTCCAAAAATAGCAGGAATGACTTGAAAACATACTATGTAAGAGGATATCCACCCAAAGGTCAGGTACACAGAGTTTCCTCACTTTATTTTTAAGGGATGATCTGCAGGAGGAATTTATAAGCGATGGGCGGCAAAAAGACGGATATGCGACTACTAACGGGTTAATCATGTCTGCATTCATTCTAAAGAATCCTCTATTGGGAGAAAAAGCTATCCACTGTGGAGTTTTAGAGTGTCCACTGTGGCGCATTTGAATCTCTACGAAAAAAAAAATGCACATAAAAATTCTACAACTAACAACTTTCATAACAGCTAACGACTAAATAACGCTACAAACGACAATTAAAAAATCTTGAGTAAGTTCACTCGACATTTCTAACACAAAGTATTTAACAGTTTTGTAGAAAAAGGGGTGTTGTTAAGATGTTAATAATAAAAATATATATATAACAGGGTGTTACAGAATTTTTCTCTATGTAGTATGTTCTTCAATTTAATGCTATTTTACTGAAAACAATTTGAACCAATAGACATATATAATGATAGAACTAACATATATAATGATAAAGAATATTTCGTTCTGTCTTGGTAAAATCTATAAGTTCTACATTCACCAAAATTTATACATTTCACGCGACAGTGACCAATAATATGTATATAAATTTTCAGCTTTATCGGAAAAAGTATTTATATGCTATCGTACTTTAAAAAATTTGAACCCATAATCCATAATGATAAAGAATTTTTCGTTGTGTCCCTGTACAAAATGGTAAGTCCTATATTCTCTACAATTCATACAGTTTGTGGGAATGGCGGCCTATAACATACATAGGAATTTCAAGTTCATTTTAATAAGGCATTCAGACAATGTAGCCATTTAAATAACATAAACACGTAAGCCATAATGATAAAGAAATTTTCATTATGTCTATGTAAAAATCTCTAAGCGCAACATTCCCCAAAATTTATACAGGATGGTGACCTTCAAAAAGTAAATACATTTTCAGCTCAGTTATGTAAGGCATTTAGATGCTATTTCACTTTAAATAATTTCAGCCCGTAGACCATATAATGAAGAAAGTCTTGTCGTGTTCCTGTGAAACAATAAGCATACCAAAATTCACCAAAATCTACACAGTTCATGTACAGATTTTAGTAAATTTTACGGTTGCCTATGAACGTACAAATTTTCGTAAATTATGAACGTATGTATTTCGGTGAATTTATACAGTGGCCAAAAGTATGTGTATAAATTTTCAGTTTATTTGAAGAAGGCAATGAGACACAATCGAACTTTAAATAAATTGAGTTCGTAGACCATAATGATAATGGAATTTTTCTTGCTGTCCCAGTAAAAATACTATAAGTGCTAAATTCACCAAAATCAATAATATACGTGCTACGGTGACCTATAACATACGCATCAACTTTTAGTTCAATCGAAGAAAGCGTTTAGATTCTTTCGTGTACACTCACACACATGTACACATATACACAACTACATGCACACACATACACACATATTCATACAAAGACATACACACGCACACATACATTTATAACCGTAAAAATAGCAAAAATGAATTCACAAGACCTAAAAATGTATAGCTACACCAATATCTCAAATCAAATTTTTGTCATGATTACAATACTTTCCTAACATAGCACGTTCGGAAAGTAAATAATCTGGTGTGTCACTCACACGACTTTCTCCTACCCTGAAATTTAATTCAATAAATACAGGTTGCAGATTAAGAGGTAAGATAACGAGTACTGTTATGTAAACCTGTGTTAAATTGTTCAAATGAGGCTTAGAAAGAGTTTTATATGATAATTAGTTCTGTGTGAGGGGGGCTACCGCCCCCCTCAACCCCCCGTTTCATTTATGCACCTACATTTATATAGAATTTAATTCGGTTATTAAAAAATAATTCTGTTTTTTTTTTAATAATTTATTAAAATAATTACTTAAAAAAACTATCATTTATGATAATGCAGACGATTTCCATATTAGAGAAGTAGTAAAACACTAAATATATATATATAAAAAATGTTGAATTTATTCTCAATATTACATTAAAAAAAAAAAAAAAAAAAAAAAAAAAGATAAAGATAACTATATATATATATATATATATATATTTGGTTAAAAATGGAAAAAAAAATCAATAACTTTATTTTAAATTATCGCAGATCGATGGTTCAACCATTCGTTTTAAAAGTATTGGCGAGCTCTTTTTAAATATAAACATCATGAAAAGTTACTCCGCTCGAGGGGGGGGGGTGGCGAGGCTCCTACATACACATTTTTTCCCCAGTTGATTATCTCTATTAAAAAAAATATACATTCGTTTCATTTGGTTTAGTGCAGTCTATAGATGTTAAACTTTACTTACCTGTAACTTCCCCTCCATAGACGTAATGTATTTAAATACTTTTAAATGGACGTGTGCACGAACCATTTGCTTCATCTCAACGAAAAGCTTACTGTAGCATCCCTATATGCTACACTTTTAGAATACCGGGTTTGAAATTTCTGCTACTATTTGTTCTTGAGATTTGCTGATAACGGACACACAGACATCCACAGAGACAGACAGACACAGATACCATTCGCTAAAAACATGATTTTCGTATTCAGGGGACCTCAGAACATGTAACTATAGCAAAAACTCGCGTTCGAAAATTTGACCTTAAAATAATACTTTCTCGAAAAAATCTTTTATATGTATAAATATATAATTGTCAAATTATGATCTTAAACAAAATTGGAAGGTAAACCCATTTCAGAATCCTAAAGACTCCTTTTATAGTAATTTTATTTTATTAAATCAATTCTTTTGAAAAAAAAGTAAAACTATTTGAAAACCAATACTAAATTTTATTTAATTTTAAAATACTAAAACAAAAAAAAAAGAGAACAAAAGGAAATTTAAATTTAAATTCGTTTAAACAAAATTTTATATCCCTTCCAATGCACTTTACAGAAATCAATGTGCAAACAATATTTATAGCATATATAGATATGCTTTTATTCCTGTATTTTTTTATGTGTAAGAACAGAAGTAATACATTTTCAAGAAAAAAAAATAAAAAAACTACTGAATAATGTAATAGATTCTTAAGGTGAGAATATTGTTTAGTCAGCATCTGTGGTTTTCGCAAGTATTTTCACGCAGTGATTCTGATATAAGAATATTATTCTCTTGCCAGAACTGCTCTATTCATATGTTAAAATTTTATTGAAAGTCTTTTCGCTATTGAGAATATGCTTATGTGATTTTCGTATTAGGTCATAATATAGAAACTGTATAGTACAAATATTTGTATTAGATATTTTATAGCTATAAAATATTTAAATTTTTAGAATTTTTTTTTTCATGTATATGAATACATTACATTTATAATTTTTTTTAGTAATGCAATGCAAAAGTCCCTCGAAAAATATGACTTTTAAATATAAAAGGTGTTGTTTGCCGTTGCTTTGTATTTCTGTATTTAAATTACTAAAATGATTTCAATTAGTTTTTAAATGCAGTCGTAATATTTTCTAATAACTTTATTATGAAGCATTAATTTGCTACGTGATTACATGGGAGAAAAATCTGTTTATACTATTTACGGTAGAAACAATACTAGGAATAAATATTCATAAGCAATTTCCTGTGCACATGTAAAAGCAATATGTTAGTTAATAAACTCATAATGCGCACTCAGGTTAATACCTGAAAGAGTTTGAAATAATTCAATAAAACCATTTCACTCAAAATTGAAATATTTCAAAATCAAAGAATTTATCATTAATTCCGTTATAAAAGTATAACTATTTCCTTCGATTTTTTAATGGGTTCTTCCTACCTGACGTCAGAGGCCACATGATAGAGGAAAAACAAATAGCAGACGAAGTCTTCTTTATGTATAGCAATTGCTGAAATAACATATTTTCTATTCTTATTTTTGATCAATCGTATTTAATCTGTGTTATTTTTTTATACATCATCATTTTTAATTATATACCATTATCCATCATCTTTTTTTGCTGTATACATTTACAATCATCATTTAGTTTATATTTGTTACTGATGTTCACGAAGATCATGTTAAATAATCTGTTGTTTGGTACTTAAATCAGTGACAGTGCAATAGCGTAGTGCGTAAATCCATTTAGACCAGTGAGTAAGTTAATTAACTTTTTGTAACACTTTATGCAATAGAATTAAATGAAAACATTTTAAAATTCTAATTATAATCCATAAACATTCCACAAGAACAAGCTATTATTTATTTCTACATCAGTTAATGTATCAGTTGCACTGGAACATACAAAAATCGATTCTTACAGTTGAAAATAAATAAACATATAAAGTGTTTTTAAAAAGTTATTAAATTTGCAAATACAACTATCCTACTGTTTACAAATGCACACTATTAAATTTATCTTATATTAAATATTAACATTTTTGTTCTTAAGAACAATATTTAATTGAATTCGATTCTCAGAATTCGATTATTCGTTTTCCTCTATCACATGATTGAGCAGACAAAACTGGGAAAAGTCAATTGCTTCTGATAGGGAAAATTGCAATATTATTTTCTTGTAAGCTAGCATTTTTCCGAAAATGTTTATAATGTAAGAAACATCACTTATTTTGCGCATTGTAGAATGTCCATATTCATAAAAGTAAAATAAAAGATGCAGTTTTCAAGAATATTTATCCATGGATTATAAAACTTTGATTAGACATTGGCATTTTCTGTAAAGAAAACAGTTGAATAAGTAATTTGAATTAATTGTAGATTAATATTGATACATTAAAATTTCTGAAAAAAAAAAAAAAAAAGAAATTGAATAGTTGTTTATTTATTTTATAAACATTGAATTTTTCTGAAAAAAAAATCTAAAATTTTCTAAAACATTTTAAAGAAAATTGAAAGTTGAAATTTTGAAAAATTTTAGATAATTATCCAAGGTTTATTAGACATTCACTGGTCATAAACCTATTTATGTTAGAACTGTTTTTGAATAACTATTTTGTAATTTCTAAAAAAAACTTTTTAAATTGAAATGAAAGATAGATTTTTTATACTAAGAATAGTTATCCAAGAATTACACTGCGGTACAAAAAATGAAAAAAAAAAAGCCCTGATACTATTTTTAGTGGTTCTTATGTAAGGTGATATTCTGAATTTAAATATGATCCTCATTTTTCTCCATCACCCACCGTTTTCTCGGAACAACATCATCGTTCTCTATTTTTATCACTTTTTACATTATTTATTGATAATTTATGATAATTTTATGTACATGAATAAGATTTAGAGGGTGGAAAAAGATTATTTTAACACTTAAATTAAAAATAATCATATAATGTATAGTAAATAATAACAGATTAATGTAATAAAAAAACAAAACAAATATAATTTGAAATTACAGGGGGCGAATCAATTCCCCTCTCTCAATATATTTCTTCCTTTGCTAAAAAGGTCCGCCTTTTAGATTTTTCACCTCTGTAACTCTCTGAAAATATTTAACCGTTAAAATAATTCATCCCCTCCTCCAAGTCAAATTCATGGTCATAAAATTACCGAACAGTGATACATACAGTGTTGCAATTAAGTATCCGGAAAAAGTATTTGATAATAAATAATTAGTAACATGGGAAACAAATTTAAAGCTTCTATTTTTCCAACAAGTAATGTCTAACAATTTTTACTACACTGAGAAAAAATTCTGTAACTGACATATAGAATCTAAGTTTTGGCTCTATAAAAAGTAGTTCAATGTCATCCTTATAAATTCGAGGTCCTTTGGAAAGCGAGTTCTAGAATCCCCTATTAGAATTCTAGAGCGTTTACCTATAATCTCGAGGGCAAAGTTATTAAATAATCACTGCAAATAAATGAGACTACAAGAGACGGGTTTCAGCAACTATGTTATTGGTTTATTACTAAATTCTAGAAAATCAAGCGAGAATTTCTCGCAGTACAAATGATTCATAATATTTAAATGATTCAGAATATTGTTTCACCATCTAAAAATGTGTACACTAGAAATTCTCGATAATTTCGTCTATTCAGTTTATTGGCATGCCTTACGCGCTTAGCTGGGAAATCCATATTTTTAGTTAAGGATTTAGAAAATGTCCACTTATTCATTCTAGAGGAAGGCAGTATATTGTTTTTCTCAGTGTATGTATTTTCGAAATGGCGGTCATCGTCTTTGACGCAAGCTGCGACCTTCTTCGGAAGTGATGTGACGGTGCAGCGTAAGTAGTTTGGATCTAAATCCTCCCATATTTTGTTCAGGACTTTCTTGGGTCTATCAAATGCATGATTTTCTGTGTTCGCAATTGTTTTTCTAAGAACCCACACACTGAAAAATCCATTGGATACGAATCAGAACTGTTAGAAAAACACAGATTTTTGGTCAGGTTCCTTTACACTTTGGCATCGATTAAAGCAAACATTGATTTGTCTCCATGGGCCAGAGCACAAACTTGGCGAAAGATCTTAGCCGGGTGGTCTGGCTTCCATGGAAGTACAGCTTTCTCTCAAACAATTTTTGATATATATATATATATATATATATATATATATTGCGTTTTCTTTGAAAAATAAATTCAGTTGAGTCTTCCCATTGTTACTAATCTCAGTTTAAACGACCAAACAGTTTAGAAACAAACTTTTATTGCATATTTTCGTTATTTTATTGGTGTTCTTGAGAGCTAGAACCAAAGGTTTGTGATGATTTTGAGAGTTTTTAGCGACTTAAACAGTAAACATTTTCTCATCGGACCACAAAATATCTTATATGCGTCGCATTTTGAAAAAAAAATAACGAAATGTTTTCATTTATCACATATGTTTTGCTTTCCCTGATTGCTCGAAAATTGCCTGTTGAGTAAATACAAATTATTTTAATAAATAATATTTAAATATAAAAGCATTACAACAACAAAAAAGTGGTTATAATGAAGTCCATAAAACTCCTATATTTTTTTCCGAATACTTAATACCCACTCTGTATACAGGATGCGTCCAAAAAAGGGCTGGTTATGGGGAAAAATGCAGATCATATATGGATTCAGGATGTCATTTTACATAATAATTTAAAATAATGGTGTTGGGGCCGTTTTTCATACAGAGCAGTATTATTGTTATACATTAGTTAGGCACTGAATTTTTCTGCATAGTGCAATTTTAAATAATAATTCATTCATTAAAAAAATAATAATAAAATAAGTAAAGTAAAGACGTATTTTTCGTAAACTTGAGATAATTATCCAAGAATTATTTGTATAACACTTTATTCTTAGAGAAATTATGCAAAATTTTTAATTATTTTAATCCTCCAGAAAATAAAAAGAAATAATTCTTAAATTCTCTTTTGAATCCATTTATAAACAACAAAGAAGTACAGGCTGCACTCTAACTATTATTTAAATAATGTAAAAGGCGAAAATCTACTGCATCGTTTTGCTTCACTGGTTTTCTTTTGCTTTATGAAACGCATTATTTTTTTTATGTTATATTTTATTCATGTCATATTTTAAGTTGCGAAGTTGATTGTGAGGAAAAAAAGAAGAGAAACAGAGAAAAATTTCAATTATTTACTTTTAAAATGAAATCGAGTTTTTGTTCTGGGTGAATTCTTTTAATTTAAAATTTTGTTGAAATTGAATGTGCTTTTATTCCTTCATAGTTTCATCTCTGAAAACATATGAAGTAGAAATTTAAATGTCTTGTTGAATATGATTCTTATTTACTCTGAAAAATAATACAGACTTGTCGACTAATTGTTGTTATGGCGATGAAATATCTTATAAATGAAATTTTTAAGTTGACAAGTAATAACTGTTTTTAATGTTTTAATATAAATATTTACTTATATGTTTTAATTAATTGAATATCTACGTCGTAAAGAGATAAAAAAATTTAAATTGGCTTTAATAAGATAGCAAAAAAAAATCATAATTATTAATTATTAAATTAAACATTGTGTGTTCGTCGTTATTCTTAATACTTCTTCTTCTTTTTTTTTTTTTTTTTTGTAAAAGAATAGGAATAAAAAATTCTGTCATTTTGTTTAATTAAAAATTTTACAATTCTGGAATACAAACAATATATTTTTTTTTTTCATTTTATTATCATTAAAATATAGCTGAAAGATTCGAAATTTCTTAAACACAAGTGATGCATTAATGCTATTTTTAAAATTGATTTATGACATGTCAAAACCAGCAATACACTCAAACTACCGATTTCTGTTAGCTATATACCTTTATATCCACCGAACTATTTACTTTCGGGCGTAATATTAATGAACTTGAATAAAAGAATTTTAAAACTATTACTAGAAAAAAACGTGTCAGATTGGAAATGATATCGAATAACAGGCCTAAAATATGAAAAATATATAGAATGATAAAATAGCCAAAACCGAAAATGTCAAATTTCATCAAGAAATACACACATATATATACTGAGTTCGAATAAAAATAGCATCAAATAAATAAGATTTAACTAAATCGAACATACATATTGTAGAAATTAACATAGTGATATATCAATTAAAGAATGTGACATAGTATTTAGCAGAATTCAAGATATTTGTAATAAGATTTATATTGAAATTGTTACTGCCAAAAGCTTACTCTATGTAATTTACTCAAATCTGCTACAGAATTGTATTTTTTACGGTCAAATCTCTTCAAGTATAAAATGTTATCTTTACACTAACATCATATTTTGTACTTTTAACTAAAATGTATAACTGTAGTTTTATAGGTTGAACGAGCTATCAATTTTCTAATTTAATTCAATGAATTTATTTCACAGTTTTATGTTTGTCACAACATAAAAGAACATGGGAAAACATCATTTACTGTCCAAACTTTTTTTTTTTTTTTTTTTTTTTTACGGACTTTGCTTGGAATCTCTGCTACTGGGCTTTTCCCATAATCTAGATTGAATATTTTTAAATATTTCTGACCGTGCATCATAAATTGTAAATATTATTTTCTCTCTAAAATGTAGTTATTTTTCCTAAATAAATAAATGCATATATAAAAAGTTTTAATCTTAAACAACCATTTTAAATATAACGACATAATTATTTTTTAACTATGAATTATATATTAAATGCATACATATTCTTTATATATATATATATATATATATTTTTTTTTTTTTTTTCTTCATAACATCTGAAATGACATTTTTCATCTTTTCCCAATACCCACTTTAATATAATTGTAACGCAATGAAAATTCTTTAGCTTCTGGAAAGATAAGTTCTGACTTTATCCATTTTCCTCTATTTTTCTAAACACAGTTGCTCACTTTCATCTTACATCGAAATATCCATTTCAACTTACATGAGAAACTCGAGTGTCCTCTTGTTGCTTAATTTTCATTCAAGGACTAGGTAAGATATTTACTTAGCTAGCCATTTCTGAGGAACTAAAGACTCGGCAAAATCATGCCAATATTGATAACCATTTGCCAATGAATTAATGGTTGCATAAAAAAAAAATGCACGAGCTTGTTCATAACGAAAACTGCATTTCATATACTTTGAACTTGGCGAAATCATGCCAATATTAATAACCAGTTGCCAATGAATTAATGGTAGCATTAGGAAAGAGAAAAAATTTAAGTTTTTTCGTAACGAAAACTGCAGCCTTGCTCTTTATAATAGTTTGAACTTGGAAAATGTAAAAGGTAAATGCCACGGAAAATTAAATTTAACTCTAATTGTTTAGATCACTTGCGACTATTATGTAGCCACGTAAGTTTTAGGAACTTATGTCCCATGCTGTTCCCCTATTCCATTCTTTCATATTGGTAAATTATATTGCTAATGATCACGTCAACTATAGCATATATTTTTAAATATATAAAAAATTTATCTAAATAACTAATCAAACGTTTTGCCTCATTGATATGAACTTGGGTGCGCTGCTATGCTTTGTTAATTAGTTCTTAAATTTATGTTCTATCTTATCGTGAATTTACCAAAGCAAAGTTTATCTCTTATAAACTTTGTTGCAGTACGTGCATTAAAAATTCAACAAACGCAACTATATTGCATTGAAAATGCTGAATAGTTTTAATTATCCTCCCAATACATATTAATTACACACATTCCTGAAAGCTCTTTACATGCTCAAAGACCGTAAGCGCAATAATTAAAAAAAAACAGCGTTAAATAATAATTATAATAATAATAATATTTTTAATCATTCTCATATTCATCAATGTTGATATTTAAATAAACACTGGAATTCTGAGATTATTTATTAAACGTATGTGTAAGTAATTATTATATTGATATTCACAATTTATAACAAAACACTCGTGAGATAATATACACAAGTGACTCGCATTCTAAATAAGTGTTTTAAATTATGAAATCTCTTTCTTATGACGCTTAAAGTAAATATTAAGCATATCATCATAAATCACAAATTCCTATTTCGAAAACTCCAGATAAAACAAAGCAAATTATCTTAATGCAGAGATAGGAAATAAATAAGTTATCCATTCTGCGTTATCTTTGTGTTCCATATCGTGAAATTCATTCCTCGCAATTCTGAGTATTAGAAACAAATAAAAGATTTTCTTATTGTAAAAGAATCTTTATTTATCAAACGCATGATAAACAATCTCTGTGTTATTGTAAAGAATATTTTATGATTTTATGATATCCGTTTTTCGAAATCGTACAAAATTGGAAAGTATTTCATAATTACATTTGTATGTTTTTAAAGTTTTCTTTACTGAAAGATATCTAAGACAAAGAAATAATAATGATATTTGTGAAACTATATCAATGATTTATTTAAGGTATCATAGAATTGTTTTTATTAAAAATACCAACTGGTTGAATAGAAATTTCTTCCTGCATTTACATATATATATATATATAAAAAATCTAATGTAAATGCAATATACATTCCTGAATGTAAATGCCTTTATATATATAAGGGGAAAAATAATAACTACTAGATAAATCATATTGTTTTTTATCTGTATAATTAAAGAGAAATATCACCTGCCTAATTGTTTGCTGTCTGGAATTCAGGCGACTGATCACGGAGCTACAAATCTTGGTAGAAGAAAGAGGGGTTACTTAGTACCCAATGTGATGTTCAAAGTGATGTCACTGAAATATTTTGCAAATTTTATTATATATATATATATATATATAGATGATGATGATGATGATTATTATTATTATTTAAAAAAGTCATTTGTATATAATGAGTAATAAATCAAGCAAATTCTACTAGTTACAAAAATAAGATAACACTTGTTTTACAACATTAAGGGAATGCATTCTTAAGGAATTGACACATGCAGTTATTTATAAAAATTAAAATATAAATTGTTTTGAGTATTAAATTTATTATTATTTCTTTTAATGTCTGAAAAAAGAAAGAAGCTGTTTGATTCATTTGTTATTGCCCTCCTTCGCCGCAGGTAATTTTCTCATATAGCATTGCACTGATTTTAAGAAAAAACGCCTCAACTTTTTTCTATTGTTATATTTTCTCTGTATTCGTTACAATAACCGCGTGTTCATTTAAAACGATAAGAAAGATATTTAACTTTTTTCTATTTTCATTACTTTATGTCATTCTTTCTGTGTGTCTAAACAACTGTAATAGATTTCAACTCAGTTGCTTCTAGATAATAAATAAGTAATTTAATTTAATACACGTATCTCAAGCAAAAATATATTTTAACTTTCTAAAAGGTTCGTTAAGAGTGTCTCCACATATTTCATATGACAAGCTGCTTTTTGATTTTCCTTTCTTTTTGTGAGATTGTTAATACGATTTATCTTAATTTTATTCCACATTATACTTTTTAGCAATACCTCAGCCAAACCTTCGACCGAACGCAAAGGACATATCTCATGTCAGTTATTTACTGAAAAAATAATATCTCATTCATTTGGATCGCAATAAACAAATTTATTTTCATTTTATAAATTCTGATCTAACGATCTGGTCTAAATTGCCCCGGCAATATCCATTATGTTAAAAAGTTTTTAATGTTTGATAATTATCATTTAGTTGTTGTTGTGAGAAATATTTTACTATTTTTTCTATTTTCAGAATTTTGAAAGTATTAAATTATTGAAGGAATGATATTGTACAGAGGTTTTCGGCTTCCTACAGAGGATTTCGGTTTCTGCACTATCCATAATGATTAAAAAAAAAAAAAAAAAAAAAAAACTTTCAATATTTGATGAAACTTTTTACTGGAAGTTGCTGCAGTTGTCTTGTTTCATTTTCACTAAGTTAAGTTATTCTTTATATTTTAGCTACTCATAACAACATCTAGCTATTATTTCATATCGCAGATGTTCCGTTTCATAAAATAACATGTAGAGCCGAATTATTTTACAATTTTACA
Source organism: Salticus scenicus (assembly GCA_963930645.1). NCBI lineage: Eukaryota > Metazoa > Arthropoda > Arachnida > Araneae > Salticidae > Salticus > Salticus scenicus. The sequence continues at coordinate 21,461,391 of OZ005654.1, forward strand.
GCGTAAAATGTTTAATAAAACAAATATGAAATCAACCAGAATGTGATTTTTATTATTAAATAACATTATTGTACAAATTCGATGTAAAATATATTATGAAATTGTATATTCATATTTATATGTCTTTTTTGGTCTAATTCTAACAATATATTTTAAATTAAAATTTTGTTAAAAATATAACAATTAAACAAAATGAGTAACAATCGCTAATAACACGGTTGTTAAGGTTATTTAATATTACATTCATTGTTTTCTCTTCTGTGTCAACTTTGAAAACTGTTAATTTTATTTTTCATTACATATACTAAAATATTCTTCATCTATCTAAAACTTTTGAAACGATCAATTATTTTCCCCTCATTTTTTTCACAACCATGTATAAATAGTAAAATTCAGTTTAAGTTTAAAGACACATTTTATAATCAAAACTGCTACTTAAAATTAGTGGAAACACATTGACCATGTGAAAAGGGAACTATAACACATATATATATTTATTTTAGTTTTTACTCTTTTAATGTTTACTTTAAAGCTAAATTCTGTATATATAACTTAAAAGTTAACTAGAAATGTTTTCATCTCCACAGTTTTAGAAAATTTAATTTCAATTGCATTTTCATACCACAAAAAAGTTTATTCTGTTGCAATATTTCAAACGATTTTCCTTTCATATTAATATAAATTAAGGAAAAAATGTAAGCTATGTAATAGATTTTCCTATATTTCGAAAAATAATTATTATTACTTCGAAAACATTTCTTGAAAGAAGTTACAAGTTACGAAGAATATATATGCAATCACAAAAAATTCTTTATTCATATCGCAAGGCATTTTTATATACTTAATCTGATTGATTCTTGGAAGAAAGATATAAGATTACTGTTTTGGTTGTACAAACAATGCATTTGATTACTAAGGAAATTTAATACCAAAATAGTACTATAAGATTATAATAAAAGTTTAACAAAACAATATATTTTGAATAGCTTGAAACGTATGTTTCTTAACATTAATAAAAAATACGTATTTTACATGTTTTAAGTAATACTGAAATTTCAAGATTGACTTCCTTTAGAATTTTGCAGCAAGAAGTAAAACAGAAAGCTTACGAAAAAGATGTAACTAAAAACATTATAAAAGACAGTTTCTTAGAATATACGTCGCGATTTCCACTCATTTTATTAATTAAATAAAATAAAATTACTTAATTGAAGGGATATATATATATATATATATATATATATATATATATATATATAAGAAATTATAATATATGTTTTTAGTCATAAAAGTTGAAAATAAGTAACAAAAATAACTAAAGAAAAACTTACGAAAAAATTAATTAATGTGAAATAATTCATAAGTAAAGCTTACTGCAAAAACATAAAATAAATGATTTAAGCTGCCAAAAATGCCCCGTATGACTTGAGAAATACGTGTGGTGTTAAAGCATGCTTTTAATTGATGAAACTCTCCCCCTACGCAGACAGTTTAATAAAAAAGCACATATATGGCTAAATTCAATACGGATAAAATAAAATGAATAAAATAATATGGAACAATTTTAATATTTATGTATATATATAATAAAAATGTACTTTTAATTTTTCATATGAAAATATTGTGTGTAAATCCTTAGTTTATTACACATCATTCGAATAAAATAGTTAACGGACGATGGGTAAATAAATATACAAATTTAGACGTTTCATCGGATATCTAGAGAAAAAAAAATGTGGGAACCGCTTTGTACTTCATAGGTTTGAAGACCATATGTATTTCAGCGAAGTATACGTTCGAATTAAAAATAAGATCATTAACAAATTAAAGAAAAAAAAAAAAAAAAAAAAAAAAAAAAACTAGAATGTTGTGGCTACCACATAACTTTCTTCTATATTTTCCTATGGAAATTCACTCATTAAAAAAGAAATATATTAATATCGTTATTGAATAAAATTATCTTCCATGATAATGCAGTACGATTATCATATTAGAGAAGTAGTATTACACAATATATGAAAAAAAAAAAGTTCATTTTATTCCCGATATTACGTTAAAAATATATATGTGTTAAAAATCGAAAAAAATAAATAAATAACTTTATTTTAAATTATCGCAGATGGATGCTTCAACCATTCATTTTAAAGGTATTGGGGAGCTCTTTTGAAAGGTACTCATCATGAATATTTATTCCCCTCGAAAGGTGACTTCCCACAGGGGGAGAGGCGATGCTCCTACATATAATTTTTTTTTCCAGTTGACTATCTCTATTATAAATAATTCTTTTAAATTTCATAATGATTGTTAAAAAATAATTCTCTTTATGCCCATTTATACAAAATTTTGTCCTATACCACCACGTTAAAATTTTAGAAAAAACGGGATGGCAACGCAACCTGGTAGGCACTAATTTATGTCAATGTGTAACTACATACCAATTTATATGAAGTTATGGGCAGTATTTTCTGAGATACAGATGCCCCAAAATTTTGTCACACACACACAGACAGAAAGATATTTTCTAAAAATGGTCAAATCGTGTACTATAGCCTCTGAAAACGTGTAATGCCATCAAAAAGCTGAGCTCGAAATTTTTACGAATCCAATACTTTCTTATATTGAGTGTAGGAGAAAGTAATAATGGTGAAATATAATACTTAAAATATGTTGTGTCTGTAGCATGCAATTATATGTTTTTTTTAAATAAGTTAGGTATAATATAAAGTAATATTACAAATTAAAAATACATATGGCTGTTAAAGTAATATAAAATTCCATTAATTATTTGATAACAAACATGTGATTCAAATTGTACGCTCAGATCTTCAATTGTTTTTAAGTTATTAAAAAAAAAAATAGTTACTTCGACTTTTGAAATTCAATGCTGAAATATCAATGTGTGAACGAACGCTTAATGTTAAGTCTCTCTTAGAAAATCACTGATAGCAGCTATTTCTATCGTCGATATTGTTTTTAGTTTTCAAGACAACTATTTACATATCTTTCATAAGTTGTCTTAAATATTTTCCTATAAAATTGTGCAAACAGATTTTTTTAACGTTAACGTATGTGCAGTTACAAGTCATTTAGAATAAATGTTAACATTTGTGTTATGGTGTAATATATTTATTTTATAAATATATATTTTTGTTTATAATATTTTTGTCATCATATCCAAAACTTACGTTAATTTGGTTGAAAATCCCGTGTGTTACAACTAAAAATATGCATTTTGTAAACAAATTTTATACCTCCATGTAAATGAGCGATAGCCTTAAAAAAAAACACAAAAGTTCTGAGTAACCCAGGGAACAATATTATATGGTTACGGGCCATGCAGACTATTTCAATATACAGGGTGATGCAAAAGATTATTATTATATATATATATTTTTTTTGTTGTTGTTGTTCCATTTGTGTTAAGTCGAAGATAGTTAAATTAATTTGTCATTCATCTGTATAGATAAGTGTATGCATATGTTTAGTTTAGAAATAGATTATTTATGCCTAGTATATTTTTTAAATATTTTGTTGCATTGTTTCTAATTTTTTTCTAATTCATCTCTTTCATTTTAATAATACAGCGTTCACCCAATCACGCACATTATTTTAATAAATAAAGCTATTTAGAATCTATACAGTTCTAGCTATGCAATTTTATCTATGCAGTTATATATATCTATACAGTTCTATTTCCATATACAATTATTGAAAAAAAAAAATATTGATGCGATATATACAACTGTCGAAACTTTAACTTTATTACAATTAAATACATTTATAATTGTAATAAAGTTACATAGTAAATAACATAGTAAATCATTGTAAACTTTGACGCAAATTTATAGTTGAACAAATACAATTACAGTCGAACCTCGTTAACGTGAATCTCAAGTGGGAATAAAAAAAATTATTCATGTTATAAATTGTTCATGTTATCAGTAACTAATCTTGATATAACTAAACTAATCTTCATTTTGACGAGGATTGTAAAAACAGTTTATGTTAAAAGTAATTCACGTTATCATTATTCACGTTAACGAGGATCGACTATATAACTATTTATTTTAATAAATTAAAAATGATATAAAAAGGTTTAAGACTGTAAAGTTTCATACAATTGAATTATCTTACGTAGGACTTTATGTGTGTTCTTTTTACACCGATTACTTATAAAGACTTTTCGGAAAGGATTCTGATAACGCCCTGCATGTCAAAACATATATTTCATTCCACACTAACAAAACAGCAAATCTAAGCTCACAAATAGTATGATAATCTCCTTACAACGTATGTTTTACAAATATTAATTGCTTGAGCAGCATTGTCAGATAATTTGGAAAATTGTTCTTTAAATATGTTATTTATTATAAATATCATACAGTTTTAATTAATTTAGAAAAAAATAATTAAAGTAAATAAAAATATTTTAATAAGTAACACTGCAAATATTTAGAAGACTAATAATGTATACATGTATAAAACTAATAATGCAATAATATATAGTATTTGTTGTAGTAAAAAATAAAAATGTATATTCAGTTAAAATATATGCATGACATTTCTAATAATTCTGTTTTATTGCAAAGGAAATACAAATCTAGTATAAAATGCATGTTTCTGAATTCAATGGAATCCCTTGAGTTTCAAATTTGATTATTTACTCATACAAAAAAAAAAAAAAAAAAAAAAAATCTGGTCTTACGGAAATCCCAAAGGTAATAAAACTTAATAAAATTTACTTGAACTACAAACATTAATTTTAGTAATATAGTACTGATCGAAATATTTTTTTGAAGAATTCATTACTTCTGTTTGATAAATTCAACATATATATGTAATCTTATGGGTATAGTAAGATCAGTTGTATTCATGTTTCTCAATCAAAATGTGATTTGCTAGAATGCATATTACATTTATTTAATTGCTTTGAAAAATATGCTATAGTATTTTTAAGAAGCTGAAATTTCATTATGTATGAATTTTATGTAATTAAAATAAATAAAACTATTTTAATAAGTGACAATGCAAACATTTAGATGACTAATAATATATACATATATAAGATTAATAATGCAATAATTTATATATTTACATGTGGTAAAAAAGAAAAGTGTATAGTCATTTAAAATATATGCATGGCATTTCTATTAAATCTATTTTATTGCAAAGGGAATACAAATCTGGTATAAAATACATATTTCTGAATTGCATGGAATCCCTTGAGTTTCAAATTTCATTATTTACTCATACCGAAAAAATCTGGTCTCACGGAAATCTCAACTATAATGAAACTTATAATAAAATTTATTTGAACTACAAACATTAATTTTAGTATTACAGTACTGATCGAAATATTTTTTCGAAAAATTCACTACTTCTGTTTGATAAATTCAACATATGTACTTAACCTTATGGGTATACTAAGAGCAGTGTTATTCATGTTTTTCAATCAAAATAGGATTTGCTAGAATGCATATTACATTTATTTAATTGCTTTGAAAAATATGCTACAGTATAAGAAGCTGAAATTTCATTATATATGAATTTTAAGTAATTAAAAAAAAAAAAACTATTTTAATCAGTAACACTGCAAACATTTGGAAGACTAATAATGTATACATATATAAGATTAATGATGCAATAATATATATTTGACGTGGTGGAAAATAAAAATATATAGTATTAAAAAATATATTCATGGCATTTTTATTAAATCTGTTTTACTGCAAAGAAAATACAAGTCTGGTATAAAATAAATATTTCTGAATTAAATGGAATCACTTGAGTTTAAAATTTCATTATTTACTCATACCGAAAAAATCTGGTCTCATGGAAATCTCCAAGGTAATGAAACTTAATAAAATTTGTTTGAACTACAAACATTAATTTTAGTATTACAGTACTGAGCAAAATATTTTTTTTTTCAAAAATTCATTACTTCTGTTTGACAAATTCAACATGTATATTTAATTGCCGAAACGTCAGTGGAGGCCCTCTGTTGAGACTCAAAACGGTTTTGGGCTGTGTCTGTCTGTCTGTTTGTCGCGCGATAGCGGCCGCAAAAATAGCGCTATTGACTTGAAATTTGGTACACGTGTTCATGAGCCCCACGAAATCAGCTGTATAGTTTTTAGTATGTACACCATTTGTAGTTCGTATACAGGGACTCGCCAAAGTTTTTCTTATCATTACGGCCTATGGGAGGAATTTGTATGTATCGCGATAGCGTTCACAAAAATCACACTATTGACTTGCAATTTGGTACACGTTTTCATGTGCCCCACGAAATCAGCTGTATAGTTTTGGGTGTGTATTCCATTTGTAATTCGTGTACAGGGACACGGCAAAGTTTTTCTTATCATTACGGCCTATGGTAGGAATTTGTATGTACCGCGATAGTAGCCACAAAAATCACGCTTTCGACTTGCATTTTGGTACACATGTTCATAAGCCCAATGGAATCAGCTGTATAGTTTTAGGTGTGTATTCCATTTGTAGTTCGTGTACAGGGACACGCCAAAGATTTTCTATCATTACGTCCTATGGGAAGAATCTGTATGTACTGCGATAGCCGCCGCAAAAATCTTTCGATTGACTTGCAAATTGGCGCACACATTCCAGCTTTCCATATAAGTAGTTGTATAATTTTCATTGCTATATTTTTTATAAACTGTGTACAGGGACACGCCAAAATTCTTAACATTACGGCGTATGGGGTGAATTTCGTTTAAACGCATTTTAATATCATTACTTTGCAATGAAGAAAATGAAACTGGAGTACGTGAGTAAGATGCTTAAACTTATGTTGCTTGAAGAAAATATGTGCTCTTAAGCTTTCTAATTAATGTACAGGACCTTACAAAAGTGTTCTGACAATGTCACTTAGTCATCCAAACGATGTTAAATTTAGAACAATTATTAATTTTAAACGCAAAATAAGCTGAATAGTTTTTACTGGTGTATACAATGTTTATGGTTCGTTTACAAAGACACACGAAAGAATTTCGTAACATTAGAGCCTATGGACGAATTTTTAATTTTAATGCGTTTATGCTGAATTGAACTTAATAAAGTTAACATACATTATAAAGATGTATAAAATAATGTTTACTCTAAAAAACGGTTATGTATAGACTAAATAATTTACGGGACCACACAAAATAATTCCGAGTATGTACTGTAATCATCCAAATGATGTCAAATTAGTTTGAAAGATTAATGAGTTATAATTAATTAGATTTATTCTTATTATTGGCGTTTATAATGACTGTGGCTACTTTTCCGGGATACATAAAGGAATTTCGTACTTTTATGGTGTATAGTCGGTATTTCTTAAAAGTGTATTTTAACATGGTTACACCCCATCAAATATAATGAAATTGTATTAGAATTTTAAAAGCCTGTTTTCATGTTGAAAATTGTGGGCATAGAATTGTTAATTAGTTTAAAGGTTACGCAAAATATTTCCGAAATGCTATGTCATTTTTTTTTGTGTGTGAAATTCGGTATTCATGAATTTCCGGGAAATAATACAAGACCGTCGTTTAATAAGAATGCATATTGTTGCGTACTTGGGGGTTTGTAAGTTGTCCGAGAATGAAAGGCGAAACTTGTAAAAATTCAGTGATTTATTTACAGAAAGTTCCAGAAGAATACAGGTCTATAAACAAAGTATCAGCTTCAATTCAACCAGTAAACATAGCTTAAACAACCGCCGTTAACAGCAAAACAACAGTACAAACTGTTTAGCAATAACACATAAAGCAAGTCTCATTCAAAGAGGCTCAAAGCAAAGCAAGCATTTGACGAAACCGACACAGATCTGAGATTGGAAGCCTTGGCTAAAAAAATGCTACTTTTATACTATTCTATCGAACACAGACTGTTCTGGAAAATTATCGTATCTCATCAGCCAAAGAGATTAGAGCTTTCATATTTGGTATATCCCTAATAAGGACTTTCTCGCCAAGGTCGCCAAAAGAAATCGCCAAGGAGGGAAACAGTCGCCAAATTTGGCGCCAAATCCATTTCTTCCCTTATTGGAGCTTTTCAATTCGTTTTTAAAGGAAAATTAGGCTATTTTAAGGCTAGAACGACTAGAAATGCACAAAATTAGCATTTTATCGACTTACTAAGCCTCTTTGAAAAAATTTATACAAAAATAAATGCAATTATTTACAATTCCGTAACACTTTATATGATATACAAATAGGTATAGAAAGAGAGATACAGCGGGGGGGTGAGGGGGCGGCAGCCCCCCTCAGGAATGTATCTGATTATGGTAATAAGTCGATCGAATCAATATATACTATTATATAATAAGAAATAAATAAAAATGACCTATTGAAAAATGTCTGGTGCAAATAGGACGTTGAGGCTCCTGATCTGCAGATCCACTAGTCTTATTGGTATACTAAGAACAGTCGTATTCATGTTTTTCAATCAAAATGTGAAATACTAGAATACATATTACATTTATTTAATTACTTTGAAAAAATATTCTATAGCATTTTTAAGAATGTGATTTTTCATTATTTATGAATTTTATATTAATAAAGATCAATAGTTTTGAATATGTTATGTAACAAATGCTGCATATAGATAAATCTATAAATGAAAAAAGGGTCGTGATGATTACACGAAGGAAAAGAGTTTATATTAAATTGTTGTTTTAAACAATACAAAATATATTTTTAAAATATATATTTAATAACTGATTTAGAAGACGTAAATCGCTTACTTATGATGCATTTTAAAAATCTTAAATATTCTCAGGCAAAAATACTTTTATCTATGAAATGTAGAACATTTTAAAGTTTACTATAATGTTGTCTGAAAGTCTAACTGCTTCACTTTAAATACAAACCAGTGACGTTTATAAAACATAAATAAGACAGACACTTGACAGTTCATTTATTATTTAGATCGTTTATTTAAACTACTCAGAAAAATTTTAATGTTTAAAACGATATTTTTGAATGCTATAATTTCTTTGCTGTTATTTAAAGAACAACAAAAATTTTTAAATAACACACACACACACACACACACACAAAAAAAAAAAAAAAAAAAAAAAAAAAACCGTCCTACTGTACTTAAGCAATTATGAAACTTATAGTTTAAGAACATCCAAGGATATATTTTGCATTTTTTTTTCTAATAACATAAAAATATTCCCAAAAATTAACATGGAACCCAACGAACCCGCTCGGTGTTGCCCGGACCCATGATACCTTAAATGAATCTTAAATTTCTATGATTTTATACCTTTAATTCGATTTAGTTTGAATTTCTGTTTTTAAATGAAAGCATCACGAAAAAAATAATCAGCTGTAACAAAAAAAATTACATCGATCCAAACGAAACTCTACCTTGTGACCCCGGTGCCTTCGGCAGCGCATACGCCGGCCGCTAATAACATAAAAATATTCCCAATAATTAACCTGGAACCGAACGAACCCGCCAGGTGTTGCCCGGGCCCATGATACCTTAAATGAACCTTAAATTTGTATGATTTTATACCTTTAACTCGATTTAGTTTGAATTCCTATTTTTAAATGAAAGCATCACGAAAAAAATAATCAGCTGTAACAAAAAAAATTACCTCGAACCAAACGAAACTCTGCCTTGTGACCCCGGTGCCTTCGGTAGCACATACGCGGGCCGCTAATAACATAAAAAAATTCCAAAAAATTAACCTGGAACCAAACGAACCCGCCCGGCAATGACCGGGCCCATGATAATAACCTTAAATGAACCTAAAATTTGTATGGTTTTATATCTTTAACTCGATTTTGTTTGAATTTCTATTTTTAAATGAAAGCATCAAAAAAAAAAAAAAAAAAAAAAAAAAAAAATATGTAACAAAAAAAAAAAAAAAAAAAAAAAAAAACTCAAACAGAACGGAACTCTGGCTCGTGACCCGGTGCCTGCGGCAGCGTATATACAGGCCGCTAATAACATGAAAAATTTCTCAAAAATTAACCTTGAACCGAGCGAACCTCTGACTCGTGTTACCTCTGCCTGTGACTGCTGCACTGTATAGCAGGCATGTATGCTACACACGCGTTGCAAATTCCACTTTCCTCCACCAAGGGGTGCAGTATGTTGTATACGAACATATGCAATCGCATTGAATTTCCAAGACTTTTCAAATAAGGTGTCACTGGTGGTGTCAACTGCAAAATCCTTTAGTTGCCCTTTCCACCGCCATGGGGCACAGCGTGTTCTATACGAACAACACCAACGGTAAGAAAATACCAAGACCTTTAAAATAAGGTGTAACATGATAGGGTCGACTGCAAAATCACCTAGTTCCATTTTTAACCACCAGGGGGTGCAGTATATTGTGTACGAACATCCCCAATCAACATGAAATTTGAAGACTCACCAATCGCCTTGGATTTATAAGACCTTTCAAATAAGGTGTCACATGGTGGTGTCAACTGCAAAATACTTAAGTTGTACTTTCCACCGCCAGGGGGCGCAGTGTGTTCTGTACGAACATCACCAACGGTCAGGAAATACCAAGACCTTTAAAATAAGATATAACATGATAGGGTCTGCAGCAAAATCACCTAGTTCCATTTTTCACCACCAGGGAGCGCACTATATTGTATAAAAACATCCCCAATCAACATGAAATTTCAAGACCTCTATCACCAATCGCCTTGGATTTCCAAGACCTTTTAAATAAGGTGTCACATGGTGGTGTCAGCTGCAAAATCCTTTAGTTGCACTGTCCACCGCCAGGGGGCGCAGTGTGTTCTGTACGAACATCACCAACGGTCAGGAAATACCAAGACCTTTAAAATAAGATGTAACATGATAGGGTCTGCAGCAAAATCACCTAGTTCCATTTTTCACCACCAGGGGTCGCACTATATTGTATGCAAACTTCCCCAGTCGACATGAAATTGCAAGACCTTTAAAATGAGGTGCATCTGCGTGGGTCTGGAACGGATTTCCCTCTCAAACTAATTTCCCCCCTCTCCCCCCTCCAAATCTACTTTCCCCCTTTTCCCCCTCTTTAAAATCGAAAATTCCAAATTCGCAGAAAGCGATTTTTTAGTATTCGTCTCTAGTCGCCATATGTACAATTTCTTCACCGTGAAGTAATTTGAAGCTTAGTTAAGCTCGTAAACGTGTTTTTAACCCAAACGTTTCCCCCGGGTGGAAAAGATTTCCCCCCGGGGAGGGAAACCGTTCGATTTTTTTTTTATTTTTCTCTTCTCATAGCACATCTACAGACCAAGACCTTTTTTTAGACACCTCAACCAAATTTTTACACTAAGTAGTTCTCTCAATATAGTGGAGACAGACAAAAACATGTTTCAAATTAATATATAGATCACTAGCAGGCAACGCCCGCTTCGCTGGTCCCTATTTTTAAATGAATCACTACAATGAATTCTCAAAATTGCATTAATTTTTATCACATGAAAAAAAAGAGAAACAAAATCTGAGTAGGAAAAATGTCGCACTGGGTTCTCACTGCCTTCGGAAAAAATTCCCAAAATGCTCTAACTCTTATTTCTATTATTTTCTCACTTCGCCCCCCCCTCCTGTCTATCCTAATAATTTTACAAATTTGAAAATATCCGCAATCGATTTGTAAGTATCAAAAACCTCTATGCACCAGTTTTGAACGATATATCTCTATTTTTATTTTTTTACAGCTCTACTCCCCCCCCCCTTCCCGCCCTCCCAATAATTTTAAAAATTCGAAAATATCCGCAATCGATTTGTAGGTATTGGAAACCTCTATGTACCAATTTTGAATGATCTAACTCTATTTTCTTTTTTTTTGCCCCTCTGCCCCCCCTTCCCGGCCCTCCTAATAACTTTACACTTTCGAAAAAATCCCCATTCGACTTGCAGGCCTCTAAAATCTATCTGTACCGATTTTGAACGGCCTAACTGTATTTCTATTTGTTTTTGACCATAGCCCCCCCCCTTCCCGCCCCACCTAATAATTTTAAAAATTCGAAAGTATCCGCAATCGATTTGTAAGTATCGAAAACATCTATATACTAATTCTGAACGATCTAACTCTATTTTTATTTTTTGCCCCCCCTCTCCCCTCCCCCTTTCCCGGCCCTCCTAATAACTTTACACTTTCGAAAATATCCCCATTCGACTTGCAGGCATCTAAAACCTAACTGTACCAATTTTGAACGGCCTAACTGTATTTCTATTTGTTTTTGCCCATAGCCCCCCCCCCTTGCCGCCCCCCCTTCCCGCTCCTCCTAATAATTTTACGAATTCGAAAATATCCGAAATCAATTTGTAGGTATCGAAAACCTCTATATACCAATTTTGAACGATCTAACTCTCTTTTTATTTTTTGCCCCCCCTCTCCCCCCCCCTGCTGCCCCACCTGGGGGCTGAATTTCTAAAATTCCAGAAATTGGTTTTTAGATATTTGCATTAGCTATATTTTAGAGCAAAAACTTCACGCATATCTATTTTTTTGTTTGAGATATATAGGATTATACAAAATCACGTTTTTAGGCATGTGAAATCACGTTTTACCCCCCCGCCCCCCTTGGGGACCGAATTTTGAAAATTCCAGAAATTAGTTTTTTGACATTTGTATTAGCTATATTTTAAAGCAAAAATTTTACGGATATCTGTTTTTTTGTCTGAGATATCAAGGATTTTGTGAAATCACGTTTTGCCCCCCCCTCCCCCTCTTGGGGGGCGAATTTTGTAAAATCGCTTCTTAGTGGATGCCTACGTCATAGAAAGAACATTGTCACAAAATTTTATGCTTCTAGGTCCAGGGGTTTGGTCTGGGCGTTGATAGATCACCCCCTCACTCACTAACTCAGTCAGGAAGTGTTCTTTTATATATATAGATTAATCAGTGATATTGAGAAATATTCTGATATTGTTAGAGTGACTTTAAAATGTTATTATCGTACTCAAAAAAAAACAAAAAAAAAAAAACATAGAGCATAAAAAATAATTCATTTACCAAAATATAAATTTAATTTCATTGCGCTAATCATCAAAACAACGGAATTCCAAGTACTATTACATAGGTTGTCTAAAATACCGAAAAGGAAGAGGGTTGAGGTCGACCTGTTTACTTAGGTCAGGGATGTAACACTGGAGTAAAATTCATACTGGTATATTTTAAAGAAATTTCTTTACCTATAATATTGTTGATTTAAGAAGTAGAGAATTTTGTTACATTCAGATTGATAAGAATTCTGCGCCACTGTTCCATCCCTGCAAGCCTATCCTTTTGACCAGAAAAGTGTCTTCCAGGCAGAGATCGTACTGTCCGCCCTTTTTTCAGGACACTCTCAGCAATGAGAAATTTTCAAATTTATTTCTACTACTTTTTATAAAACAACTAGCAGACCCGGCCACGCGTTGCTGTGACTAAGTTATACGTTGAATTATACGGCTGTAAACTATTTAGTACAGTCAAATTATTATTTACGAACAAAGACGAAAACGTTGTAGCCGATGTAAAAACCCACAGGGTTAAGATTTGAAACTTACGTCAAAATTTTGAAGCGATTGATAAAAATTTTCGTAGTGTTGATATTAAGCACAAATTAATTGTATTGTAGGGTCCTATAAATTTTAATGGAGAAGTGATACACATTATTTCTAATGCTACTTTGGATAAAATTGCTAAAATGACTAATATATAAATTAAATTCTATTAAAATAAAAGTATAAAAGAAACAGACGATTTTAAAATCAATTTGTTTGGAGGAGTGAAATATAATATATGCTATAATGGATAATTTTACTATAAAATGACCTCATCATTTTAAATATTTTAAAGAGGGCAACAGCTGTAGTTATAAAAAGGAAAACGGGTAAAAAGGCTAAACCAGAAAAATAAGTAAATTTGATAAATATTTTAAAACTTTAAAATTGGAAATCTTATTAAATATTGGACATTTAAAGTATGTATCATTTAAACATGTATCATTTTAAATAGAAAAAGATTTTGGAAAAGTTTAGTGTATTTTAACGAAGTGATGAGAAGTTTTTGAGTATGTTAAAATTTTAATAGTAAATTCAAGTTAATAAAGATGGGAAACATTGAGGATTAAGATAAGAATAATTATAAGATTAAAAAAAAAAAAAAAAAAAACTTTTTATATACCATGCTTTTAAATTTTAATATGCTAATAATATACTAATTAAAAGGAAAATGATAAATATTCTATCATAGTTTGAAGTCAAATTTGTTTTCAAATGTCTAAATAAAATATCTGATGTAAGATACTAATATTTTGCAGCGGAATAGATTTCATTTCTGTCATCCTTGGCGAAAAAAAAAGAATATCGCCAAATTATCTGGCGAAAATATTTAATTCCTTTCAAAAATCATGGTTATTTTAACAACTTATATTAAAAGAGTAATGAATAATATGAAACAATATTTCGTACAATACATATTACATGTCATACATACGTACAATGAATAATACATATTACATTTCGTACAATGCATACATCTGGCATGTATATTTTCGTGTTACGCTTTTGATCGCCAAATAATAATAATAATAATAAAAAAAGCCAAGGGCGACAGAGTTTTGAAATTTAAAATTACAATTTTGTCAATTTGACAGCAAAATAATTCAATCTAACACCCGCGATAACTAATGCATATCTATACCCAAATATAAGGATTAAAATCGGGAAATAAATTTCCTCGATTTTTAATAATTTCTTACAAAAAATCCAGTGGGCAATTAACATAGGAAATCTTTTTCTTGGCTGCACAGACGGTCAGTGAGTCACACTTCGCTTGCGTATAGAACTCATAGATATAGTATAGCATATATAGAATAGAGTGATCATTGGGGAGAAAAAAGTTATTCCTTTTCATTTGGGAAAAGACGACGTTTTTACCAAAATATGGCCGTCTTTCCCCGAGTGAATACACACCGGAATACATACTAATATTTTAGCAAATAAAATTTATGAATAATTTATTTGCTAAAGGGGAATGGAAGACTCCAGATACAGTTTCAAATTCATATTTCTTTCTTTCTTTCTTTCTTTTTTTTTTTTTTTTTTTCAATACCACTTAATGGCTGTTTCCAAAGCTTTTATTTATTTTTTTTTTTTTTTTCGGCATCAAAAATCTTTGTACGATAACATGGGGATGAGAGATCTATATATATTACTATATCTATGATAGAACTACATTAGCACTTTATCAATGTGTATAAAATCTTTAAATTGATTATGACGTCAATTTTCGTGAGATGCATAATTTAACTTTTTATAATTTTTTAACGTTCACGTTTGATTAAATGTATTTATTTTTATGTCAAAAGAAAATGAACTCGTATTTTTTTTTTTTTTTTTTTTTTTTTTTTTTTTGGCAACAATTAAATTAATGGAACTCACAGATATTTTGGAGCAACTTTAATAAAGGTCTATAATTAACAAATAATTGCAATAAAACAATATTGTGACAATAAATTGAGATAAAAACTATCCTATCTCTCAAGTTGGACCAAACTGCACACAGTGTGCAAAATTTCATTAAAATCGGTTCCTTAGTTTAGGAGTTTACCCCGGACAAACATCGTGACACGTAATTTATATATATATACAGATTTCTACCGCGTTTAATCAAGGCACATCTATATATTAATAGGCAAGCATAAAATTTGTTGTCCCTTTTTAACATATTAATTATGGGAGTAGAGGGTTGAAAATGGTATCATTCGAAAGGTATGGTTAACCGGAAGGTGCGAATACAAATATTATTTTCTTACGATGTCAAGAAGGTATTTAAAAATACATTTATTTTTTATGCATTTTCCCCCATTTTTCCCTTTTATACACGTATTCCTTTACATTAAAAAATACCTAAAAGTAGAAAGTTGTTAAATCTGGCAATTTCATAAAGCTCAAATAAAACCATAGACACAGTAATTCGTATAATGTAGCATCACTATACGCAAGCGAAGTGATGACGTCACTGTCTGTCCATGGAGCCATCAAAAAGATTTTCTACGTTAATTGTCCATTGGATTTTTTGTAAAAAATTATTAAAAAATAACGGAAATTATCTGCCGATTTTAATTCCGATATTTGGGTATAGTTATGTATAAGTTACTGTCTATATGTGTTTGATTGAGTTATTTTTTCTGTAAAATTGATAAAATTTAATTTAAAATTACAAAACTCCAGAAAAAAAAATGGCAAACTTCCAGTTTCGAATGTAAACATAAACATTTCATTTCAAAGGGTGATATTTAAACAATAAATATTCAAATAATATACTAATTAAAAGGAAAATGGATTTGTTACTAACTGCTGCATGTATAAGTAGACGATACGGAAAAAATTCCGATTTCCGTTTTTTGCTGAATTTACATGTTTTGAGCTTTCTTTACGTTTCAATTAACTGAAATTGGCTACTTATTTTTTAAAAAAGTGTCTTTATTACTAGTTTTTGTGGGTAGAAGAAGCAAGTAGAAGATACATAAAAACTTTTGATTTCTGGTTTTCGATGAATTTACACGTTTTGAGATTTCCTTGCATTTTAATTAAGTGAAATTGACTACTTATTTTTATTTTTTTAAAAGTGGATTTATTTTTCTTTCCTCTGCATATATAAGTAGAAAATATAAGATTCAGAAAAGTTTTAGATTTTCGGTTTTCGATAAAGTTACACGTTTTGAAATTTCCCGAACTCAATTCGACCATTATTGAAAAATATCTTTTTTTTTTTTTTTTTTTTTTTTTTTGTTCAAACACTGTACTTTATGAACCAATCGAATTAATTTAACAGAATTTTATACTTGGTTGGGCCTTGGTTTGACATGGTACCTATTAGCTTCTGGGCTGTATCACACAACAAGGGGCATTTTCACGTTGCGATTTTCACTCATTTCAGGAAAGGCTAACATCTACATAGAGAAATAGTTATATTAAGTAAAACTCTGCTGATTCAGTTAAATGAATATCAGCAAACAATTGCCGCAGCTGTGTTGCAATTGCATTCCCTTTAGGACAAGGGAATAACTTTGCTTTGCCTCGCTTTGCAAAAAAAAAATGGTCGAGTTTCGACCACTGGGCGATACTAGTTACTATAAATATACCAGAAGTATTTCAGAATGAAATTAGTGGTGAGAAAAAAGGCGGAAATTTCTTATCTCTGAGAAAGACCTGAAAAAAGGGCGGAGAGGACGACACCTTCTTCCAGGTGATAGCAAACATCCGCAATGAAAATGCTTGGTGCACCATTACGATGATCACGAACGATAATCAGAATATCTTACAGAAATTCTTTTAAAACTTCTTGCAAAAACATAAAATAAAAATTTGCCGCCGAATTTCAGAAAATAAGGCCCTGTGAAATTATCTTTGAAAATCTTCTTCTATAAATTTATAGAGAAGCGTCTTTGGAATATATGTTGACGTAAAACGTGTTTATTTGTCGTTTTCTCCACATAGGAATTGTGTATATTTTAAGCACTGTTACGTATGAAGGCTCTTCCATTGTTGCGAAATTTAAGAACTTTTTTTATTAAATAATCGCCAAAAATTCTGAGGAAAGATGTTTGTTATACTTGATAGACTATTTATCTTCGATGTGATTAGTCCAACATTATAAATTTAATGTAACGGTAGATATTAAAGAAAAAATTTCTGAAAATTGGCTGCACCGGTTGCCTCATCTGTAAATGTAAAGCACATGAGCTGAGAAATATGAAGAATTGATATCATTTTGATTTATGCCATGTCACTTTCAGCGCCGTCTTTACATCACACCACTTTCCTGTATTTTCTTTTCTTATTTTATCATGGCTACATAGCGGAGAAATTTAATCTATAAATAAAGTGGTGTGAAATAAAAACGTTGCTAAAAATGCTCAGAAATAAATTAAAAGGACAGCAATTATGAACGTGGTTGTATGACATATTCCTTCAAAATCCACTTTTAGAAAAACACACACAGGAGTCAATAAAATTGCGTTTTAAACTTAGATTGTCTAAATAAGGAAATTTTTAAAGCATACTTCCTTTGCGATTTTGCATACATCACGTTGACTCACATGAATACGATGAATAAAATCTCTAATATTTTTGTTGATTTTTTTTTTCAATTATAAATGTATAATACTCAATCAACCCTTCTGTTAATTTTGGTGTTAAATGAATCGGTTTCTGCAAAATCTTTGCGTCACCGTTATAATTAGCAAAATTGTATCTTTCATGCATATCTGCCTCTTTTTTCAAACCGTTCATCAAAATCATATATTGTACTTCAAAAAATGAACAAAAACTTAAGAGTAGATGACGAAAAGATATTCTTCAATAATATTAGGCATTTTTTCTTATGTTCCGCAGACTACTCGCAGATAAAAAGAAAATTGTACCTCCTAAAAGTTGATTTTTTATATTAACTTTTAGAAACGGAATTTTTTCTTATCCCATTGTGAAAAAAGTACCTGTCGGGAAAACATAACTGTCGGTAAAGTGAGCTGTCGGGATATTTTACCTGTCGGAAAAGTGAGCTGTCGGGAAACCGTCCTGACGGGAAATAGACTTGCTGCGCTCTTTAGATCTTATATTTGTTTATTATTTAAAAATATGATTTGTTTCGTAAATACAGCCATTTTTACTTTCCCTTACCCATAAGGTAGAGAAAGTAAAGTTTTGTTTTAAGATCAAATTTTCGAACGTGAGTTTTTGTTATATTTACACGTATTTAGATCCCCTGAATACGAACATCATGTTTCTGCGAATGATCTGTGTGTCTGTCTGTGTGTCTGTCTGTCTGTGTATCTCTGTGTGTGTGTGTGTGTTATCAGCATAGCTCAAGAACGAATAGTAGCAGAAAGTCCAAACTTGATATTCTAAATGTGTATGATATAAGAATACCACACTAAGCTTTTCGTTGAGATGAAGCAAATGGTTCTTGCACAGGGACGCCCCAAATACATTACGTCTATGGTGCTGATATGTAGTTTTTAGCATCTATACACGGCACTATACGAAATGAAACACACACACAAACACACACACACACACACATATATATATATATATATATATATATATATATGTATATTGTACGCGTATAAACATGTCTAATTTAGAATATGGTAGGGAAATCATTCAATGTTTGTTTACAGGGCTACACAAAAGAACTAGATAAAAGTGCGATAATAATTGCAAATCGACAGAAGTGTATTTCAGTCTGAGCTATGTATTATCACTATAAGATCATATTTAGGGGCACAATGTGGTCTGTATATAATCTTCGAAAGATACGGGGCTGCAAATATTTAAGCGATAACTGTCTTTTTTGTTCTCAGTGGATGTGCTTTACTGATAATATTTTATCATTTCAAGGAAAGCTGTTTGGGAATTGAAATGAATTCCTCATAGAGATATGGTAAATAATGTATAATTTTAAGCTAAATATCCATTGCTTGTTTTTTGTATATTTACACGTTTTTACGCTTCCTGATTACCGTAGTCAAGTTTTTTAACGTTTGATCTTTGTCTGTGTCTCTTAGAGTGACTGAAAAACGAATAATTTTAAGATATCCAAATGTTGTATTTTGTAGTTAATATACGTTTGCTGCTGGAAACGTTTGATCAAGATTGATAAGTTTCAAGAAATGTTGCGTGTGAAAGTTTTCTGATTAATTTTAAGTAAACTTTAATTTTAATAACAGATTTAAATTCTATATAAATATAAGTGCAGTAATGAAACGGGGGTTGAAGGGGTTGACCCCCCACCCCCCTCACACAGAACTAATTACCATATAAAACTCATCCGAAGCCTAATTTGAATTGTTTTAACTTAGGTTTACATATTAGTACTCGTTATATTACCTCTTATTCTCCAACATGTATTTATAGTATTAAATTTCAGGGTAAGAGAAAGTCGTGTGAGTGACACACCAGATTATTCTGTATGAAATAGTTCTACTTTAAGTTTTATTTGTATTAAAAAGAATGATAGGAAAAAATATGAGAGACAATCAAAACTAAATTTGAGAACAATAATAATTAATTGGCAAGATAATATAATTTCAAAAATCAGTGTACTGTCAGATAGAATGACATTTAAAAACTAAATTTGAAAACAATATTAATAGTAATAACATGTTAACTTGATCGTTCATCGCGTCATTACTGTTAAGGCGAAAAATACGCAAAGTACTCACTTTTCAGTCTGTTTGCTACAATAATGTTGGTAGGAAACGAAAAAAAATTTTTTTTTTTTTCATTTAATTTCCTGAAAATAATCTGGTGTGTCACTCACACGACTTACTCTTACCCCGCATTTTTACGCTATAATGATAGATTGCAGATTATGCCGTAAAAACAACAAGATATGATAATAAAGTTCACCCAACTTTTAAAATAATCTAAAATAGGTTTAGGAACATTATTATTTGACATATAACCAGGGATGAAAGTGTTCCACTTTTTCTGCCGCCGGTATTTCTATAAAGACATTTTAATCATATATTTTCAGTTATTCTTCTAATTTTAAACGTTAAAAGTTCTTTGTAGGGAAATGCTGGGGCCAAAAAAAGCGGAGATCTTTTATCCCTGCATATATAGCCGGTAACAACAGTGTCCGAACACTAGAAAAAATTCCTATGTAAAAAAAGTACACTTCATACGGTTTAGTTAAATAAATCCTTATCGAATCATGTTCTTAGACTGACTAAAAACAGGATTCGGCAAGGATTTATTTAACAAAACCGTATGAAGTGTACTTTTTTTACAGAGGAATTCTTGTTAGTGTTTGGACACTTTTATTACCGACTGTAATTCTTCTTGCTCAATCATAGTGCCTACATTTGTTTAAAAATACTATATGATGGTTGTTATTAATTTACCTTTAAATCAACGTAATATAATGTAGAAATGCTCTTACCTCAATTGCATTCATTAGAAAAAAACATTTAGCTTAATTTTGAGTAGTCCTGTATATTGCCTATAAAATGTATGCACATCACAATGTGTACTTAAGTTCAGTCTTATATGAAAAAAAAAAAAATACCTAACACAAAATGAAATACACTTCCAGCAAATTCGAAGTGTAAAACTAATATATCCAAGTAGTTTGTGTGGCCCTGTAGACGAATGATAAATGATTTCCGTTAACAATCTACACAACGTCATGCTTTTATGTATATAGAAAAATAGGTTCATTCCCTTTTGTTTATGGCAG
The DNA here is from genome assembly GCA_963930645.1 of Salticus scenicus. Classification (NCBI taxonomy): domain Eukaryota; kingdom Metazoa; phylum Arthropoda; class Arachnida; order Araneae; family Salticidae; genus Salticus; species Salticus scenicus. The sequence goes on from OZ005654.1 coordinate 21,482,596, forward strand.
CCCACGGAAAGTTTAGTGTAGCATCATTATATAATGCAAATTTGCAATACCATGTTTGTACTTCCTGCTGCTTTTTGTTTTAGAGATACGCTCATAACAGACACACATACAGACCAATCGCTAAATCTTGATTTTTGGATTCAAGGGACCTCAAAATGTGTAAACATAAAAAACTCTATTACAAAAATTTGACCCGAAAATAATGATTTCTCTACCATACATATGTGTAAAATAAAGAAGAAGAAAAAAAAAAGAACAGGGAAAAAGCCGAAAAAAAATAAACAATAAAATTTTAAAATCAATAAAAATATTTTCAAATATTCTGATTATGTTTTACAAAAGTTGTGAATTCAGAAATGCATATAAAGAAAGGATATGATTTTTTAATGCATTTTAGATATTTATATTTTCGTATTCTTACTTTTTAAAATTATGAACCCTCTTGCATTTGTTTTTAAGTATCCAGTTTAATTTAATTTATTTTTTATGAAACGATTTAAATAATGAAACTATTAACTACTTAATGGTGAACTAAAATCATAAAAATGTACTTTTAAATTAGAAGCATGTTACAAACGCTAAATTATAATTAGAATTTTCTTAAATTTGCGTTAGTTTCTAAATCTTAATATTTTGATGTTTGGATGCATATAAATATTTACATAAATTACAAGAAATAAAAATTGAAAAAAAAAAAAAAAATCCATTTTCTTTATTGGTTTCTTTAATTTTCTTTATTCGGGTTAAAATATCACTTTTAACATACATGGTCATAGTAGTTCGGCGTGCACATAAAACTATTGATCCCCGTCTAAGGAACATTAAGATAAAATGACAGTTTAGTGACAATCATCCTCTAATACTTAAAAATAAATCATTTTTATTTATTACCACTGGCTCATTATCCATTGTTGTATTAGATTTACATATACTAACCTAGACTACGGAAACTAGTTCTTTGTGGCCACCACAACACTATTTTCTATATTTTCCTATACAAAGTCAACAAGTGCAAATAATTTATTAAATTTATTATATATTAAAATTAACTAACATAATGAATTCAAATGATTTTTATCTTAAAGAAAACAAGTACTATATATCCCAAAAAAGACAGGTTTATTGACTATATATAACATCATAAAAAATGCGTTTTTATAATAGTTATCTCACATATCAAATTTAGTACAGTTATATGCCATAGAAATTGAGATATTGCTTTCACGTTATCGAGGATTTTTTCAGTATAGCAGAGCCTCCTGTTGACCAATCAGAATTAAAACTTAATCAGCATAATTTATCATAATGACCTTTTCACATATCAAGTTTTGTTTGGAGAAATATAACCTTCCCTTAAATTGCGGAAATCGCTGTGTAGCATCGCCACCTGCTAAGCGGTTGAACCAAAAGTTGATAAGAACTAATTTATGTCAAGATGCATCTTCATTTAAATTTATATGGAATTCTGTGCAGTAGTTCTTGAGATATAGCCTTCCCTTCAATTGCGGAAATTGCTGTATAGCAGCGCCAACTGTTAACCTATAAGTATCCAAACTGAATCCGCATAATGTCTCATAATGACCTCACAATATTAAGTTTTGTTTGTTTATACCCAAAAGTACCCCAGATATAGCCTTTCCTTAAATTTCGGAAATCGCTGCACAGAAGCGCCACCTATTCTGCGTTTGTCACTGAAAGTTGATAGGCACTAATTTAAGTCAAGATGCATTTACATACAAATTTATATACAATTCTGAATAGTATTTGCGGAGATACATACGCCACAAAATTTTTGTCACACACAGACAGACGGACATTTTCTAATAATGGTCAAATTGTGTTCAATCGCAATATTTTAATACAATTTTCTAAGTACACATTAAAATAATATAATATTATTAAGGATATAAGTATAATTATTAAACTAAATTTTACATAACTTTCATATATTATATTAATTTATTATGTATTTTCTTATTTGTTGAACGCAAAGAATAAAGTTTTCTTTTAAAATTAGTTTTGAAATATATATATATATATATGGTTTAAAATTAATATTTTTTAAAGGTTGCTTAACAATATTTATATATGTAAAACTGAAACATAACTTTGATAAACTGTACAGCGATATTGAATTCGGATATTTAGTGTAAAAACATTATTTTAAATAAAAACCACCAGGAAAATATTTCTTCACTAAACAAAAAAGCAATTTAAAATACGAAAGTATAACTGATCTGTTATCATTTTTTAAAAATCTTTTCGAAAAATGAGAAATAGAAAATCAATGAAATCCCTAAAGAAAACTATTTGCGTAAAGAAATGACATATAAGGTATTTAGATTTTAATGTTTTGTATACTGATAGTCAAATAGTGATAGTCAGTCAAAAAAGAAAGGGAATATTGGAATTGTATCGCAGAATTACGAAAATAAAATTGCTCTTTAGAGATAGATTGATTTTGGTCTTATCTTTCTTTCTTCCTGTGGTTTTGAAATCGAAGTTAAATCACGTTTATTATTTATTTATTTTTATTTATTTATTTATTTTTTTTTTTTTTTACAAATATACCGCAAATAATGCAAAACGATATTTGAAGTCTGTCGATTCTCTTGCACGATAATTGAATAGAATTTTAATTTTAGCTGAAAAAACTTACGTGAGGCTTTTGAGCGATGCAGAATTGAATAAATTACATAAATATACAAACATACATACATATATATATATATATATATATATATATATATTCAGGTTTTAAATGTTTTAAGCATTTTTTTTTCTTTTTAAATAAATAAATTCATTTTATATTCGTGTATATTAAATTATTAAACTATTATAAAAACTACTATGTTGTCGCCATCACATTTTTTTTTTTCTATATTTTCCAATTCAAATTCAAAAAAAAAAAAAAAAAAAAAAAAAAAACTGATTAAAAAAATTGTGATTGAAAATATGCTTTATTTCTTTCTGTAAGAATTAATTATGGTACTTTATGCTTAAAGTTAAATAATTATCCATTAATATATATATATATATATATTAACATTCTTATACTTATTATTAGGTTTTTTTTTTTTTTTTTTTTTTTTTTTTTACTCGTGTAGATCGCCTTAAAAGTATCGGTGTAAATAAGATGTTTTCATGAAATACATAATTACATTCCTTCGTTTTCAGGATTTTTTAAATTTCTTATTGTTGCCTAAATGGTTATATATATATAAAATAATCGATACATGCACTTTAAAATGCACACCCGTCATGAAAATTGCTTTTTTAGAGACTCAAAATATGTTAAATATCTATTATTATTATTCTTTAGTATATATATTTTATAATACGTTCTGCATAACATTTATAAATAATAATAATAGTAATAATATCCTTACAGATTAGCTATTGCATTATATGCAGATTATCTATTTCAAAAAAATGTATAGGATTTTTAAATTTAATGTATTTTAGTTATTTTTAAATATTTTTATATTATTATTATTATTATTATTATTATTATATTTTAGCAATGGAAAGTCAAAAACTATATTGGAAACAAACAGTGACGTAAAAGTCAATAATAATTAATAATTATTCCTTTTAATGTATAATTGTTATTGAACAGAAATCATCAAAATTGCTCATAAACATAATGGACGTTTAAATATATAAAGCAATGAATATAAGCTATATAAGAAACATATTACTATCATATTGTGAATAAATAAGTAAAAATAAAAGATTAATTTAATAAAATAAATAAATAAAGATTTTTTTTTTTTTTTTTTTTTTTTTTTTTACTTTTATTACAAAATTTTGACAACTTTAGGGATGGATCGGAATTTCTAAAAAGTAATTTTACAGTAATTAAATAAAAAAAAGTCAATTCTTTCTACTTACAACAATAATGGAAAAACGGGAAATTATTAAGAAAGAAAAACAATTATTGATCATTTCATATCCACAGAACAAAAACGAATATTTTTTAATTGTACAGATGCTAAAAAAACCCATTCATAATAGTGAATATTATTTATTCTTGTTTATTAAACTAAGAAATATTGAAAAGATAAAAAAAAAAAAAAAAAAAAAAAAAAAAAGTATATATAAATATTACAATCATTAAATCGTTGTTTGTCAAAAACTCATTTATTGAAATGATTAATGGATATAACATTCTAAAGCAATTTTTTGATTTCCTTTAATGTTATTTTTTCCAGCATTTCATTCTATGAAAATTTAGTATAGTATCAAACATATAATTCAAATAATGTGGTTAAGAAACGTATCAATATTTCTTGAAAACCTTTTTATGTATATCAGCTTAAGTAATCGTGATTAATGTATTGCCATTTTTTACCGAATCTAAATTCAGTTTTAAAGGGCATAAAGTTAAAGAAACGTAAATTCGTATAGAAACCTAATTTCCTTTCCATTTATCATTTATTTTTTCTTTGTGTTCGAAATCCGCATGTTCCTTTCAAACTTTACAAAAGTATAACATATAGGAAAAAATAATAGTGATTTACGTTTATACAGTAATAAAAATTTAACAGGATGATATTTTAATGTAAACTGCAAATTTACAGAAGTATAACTTGTAGGACAAAATAATAGTGATTTACGTTTATACAGTAATGGAAACTTAACAGGATGATATTTTAATGTAAAACACCTGCTTTTATTAATTGAAGTGATTATATTTAATATTAAAAATAAATTTCAAAGTTTAACGAAAAAAAAAAGAAAAAAAAGAAGAAAATTTAAACTATTTTAGCTGCAAAAAATACTTTTATAAAATTAATTTGCTTCTATTAATATTTGAGCAATGCTTTAACAACATAATTTATGAGAGGCTTCAATTTATTCAATCAGAGACTTATATTGTAAACTATTACATTAAAGTTCTATATCTAATAGCTGAATGTTTTATTTTAATATATGAAAGGAATAGATAAAAAAAAAAAAAAAAAAAACACTGCCATGACATTTTGTAGCGTACGCATTTCATTAAAGTATCTCGAATTTAGTATATGTACATAATTTGAACAAAATTTGCATATAAACGTTTACACTTTTTAAAGTTTTACTTTTTGATTTATTATTCTGACAATTGTTGTTACTATTTTTCGGTTAGTTTTAAAAATATTTACTTACTTTTAAAATGATTTAATATGTAGACAGGAAAGTATTCAATAAAGATTAAAAAAAAAAAAAAAAAAAAAAAAAAAAAAAAACTACAAATAAATAATCGATAAAAATCTATGCTCTTTCTTTTATGGGTTTATTTAGCATAGCTACAAAAATTACCATTTTTCCATAGCGATATAATTTTATCAATACTTTTGTGATAGTTTCGTATATAAAAATAAGCTGAAAACCTCCATAAAATAATGCTGTCCGTCTAAAAGCAAAGGTAAATGCCACATACCTAACAGAGTGTTAATGGTTATTTATATATATCTACATATAACAAAAGAAGACATTTCATTGTTTGTGTGTGTGTGTAGACAAAAAGCTACCGCAGATCTACAAAATTTTGCATGGAGGCCAGTGATATGAAACATTTGAACTAGTTTTAATTTAGTTAGTTTTAATATAAAAATAAAAGAGTTATATTAGCATTAAAATTAGCTTTAAAGCATATTCAAATCATGTCAAAAACTTTTACGCGTTAAAAGTTTTCTACATAAAAAGAAATAAATTTATTCACTTGAATAATAATAATAATAATAATAATAATAATAATAAACAGAAATTAAATTTTTTGTGCATCTGAAAAAAAATGGCATAATCATAACTTTCATTTATATTGATAAATTTATATAATAATTTCATAAATATATCATATATACTGATAAATTTATAAAATAATTTCATAAATATTTCATAAATACTGATAAATTTATATTTCAATTTATCATTCACCTGTACATGAATAAATATACATCGTATATATATAATAAATATAAAATTCATTTGATTAAAATGAAAAGATGTAAATGTATATATATATGTATGTAGTTATAAATTATGACTTCATTTAGACGGTAGATTTTGTAAAGCAATTTTACTGAATTTTAAAATTATAACGAATTTCACATAACAGTCACATGGCTATTTTAAGCGTACGTTTAGTATGTATATTTAAATCAATAAATCAAAATTAACTTTTTAAAATGGTTGGTTGTGTTTTACGTCGAACTAGTGCTTCGCACATTTTAAACGTAAATGTCTTAAATTCAGTTATAAAAGTGTCTTAAATCGATAGTCATTTTTTAAGCGAAAAAAAAAAATGTCTTACTTTTTAAGACACCTTTTTGCATCTGAAATTAACACATTGCAATGTCTTAAAACGCCGCCATGTTTTAGGCTTAAAAACACCACCATGTTAGGCTTAAAATCACTACCTTTTTTAAGGCTTTTTAAGAGATAAATAAATAAATAAACATGGTGAGCGATTATGTTTTTCTGTTAAAAATATATTTTAAAAATTTTTAGAGCATTAATGAAATACTTATATTAAAAAAAAAAAAAAAAAAGTTTCATTAACCGGCGTTGGGAATCGAACTCACACTGTCCGTGGAAACCGAAACCTCAAGCTAAGCACGGTTGGACTCAAGCATTTACCAATCACGCCACCGTTTAATACAGAGCATAGCAAGTTTTTATGGTAAAAAAAAAATTCAGTATTCGCGAAACAAATCGCAGTATTATGTTTTATTTCTGATTTTTTGCTATAAAACTATTGATAGTATTAATCTTTAATTTAAAAATTATTATTATCTTAAATTTTATATCTAGAGGTATAGAATTTTTTCATAATGCATAAAAAGTATGTGAAGGTTGCAGCCCACGATTATAACGATTTCTTTCCTTAAAGTGAAATTTTAAATAAAAAAAAACTATAATCATGAATAAAAGAAAATTTGTTGTTTTACATTTAGATGCAGGTAAATATGTGCAAGAAAAAAGTTTTTAAATGAATAATAATAAGAAGAAAGAAAGAAAAAGTTATGCACAAATTATTCATGATTGTTCACTTATAAATTCGCCTTCTCATACTTGCTACGTCCGTCTTCACACTTTTTGTTTTAATATAAGAAATCTTTAAAGATATATATATATATATATATATATATATATATATATATATAATAAAGAAATAAGCTTTATATGTAAGTATGTTGTTTATGAATTATGTTAAAGATAATAGCATGCAAATATAATTCACATCTTTTGAGCATTATTCCATAAAAAATAATTTCATAAATCTACCATAGTTTAAGTAGCTTAACCTTTTAGTATATAAAATAGTAATATATTTATTGAATGTGGAACGAAGCAGGATATGCATATTTTCTTAAAGTAGATTCCATATGAAAAATTTTCTAAGTAATGAAAGTGTCCTAATTTCTAAAGTGTCAGAAAATTCAAATGCGTTTTGCTGTCTGAAAATTCACGTATTTACCTGTTCCAGACATTTTTGTATCTAAATTGGTATATCAGACATATTTCAGTCTTAAATTAAAACGTCTATAATGTCTAATCTATATTTTAAGGCATTTATGCGTCTTAAATGCCGTTTCAGTTGCTTTTATGTCTTACTTTAAGACCCTTTTATTTGCAGTGCAGATGGGCAATTGGCGACGGTCTGGGACTCACCCCTAGAGGTGGTCCGGAGACATGCTATCGCAATTTTTATCCTCCACGGAAGGGATGGCTCTCCCGTTTCGGTAACCCCCAGAGTTATAATTTTCTATTAAAAATGGAATGTGATATGAAATCATATCAAAAATTGAATTGTCACATAGGGTTGCTTTATGGTTTGCCGAATAATACAGATCTCTCTCTCTCTCTCTCTCTCTGTATATATATATACATATATATATATAAACAGTTTTTTTCATATATGTATCATAACAGATATAGCGTGGACGATAAAGACTGTACAGAAATCAGTGGAGACACGAAGCGATATTTTGAACAAAATATAAATAGGTTTATTCTTTTTAGTTTTCATTTTGAAAAGATCTAAAATATAGTAAATTATATTTAAATTCTCTTTAAATAATGTGATAGGCGATGCGGAAAGAGCCTGTGAGATTTAAATAAATAAATAAATAGAATTAAAATTTTAGATTTTTCTCAATTGCATAAAAAATTTAATTTTAAAAATACGAGAAAAAAAATATGAATAATTGTAATGTAATCAATTTTGTTCATAAATTTACCTGTTTAAAAAGTTAGACAATATGTTTATATATATACATATTCTGTTTATCTTTTATCTGGATAAAAGTAAAAAATACACATTCCTTTGTACCATAAAATATGTTTTTCTTTAAAGGATAGCTTACTATATTCAAATTTTGAAATGATGATTTAAAAATAAAATCTGAACATTTTAAAAATAACAAACTACTATTATGCATTGTATTCAATTTATAGTTTTGCAAAAAGGAGATACATTGTATTACACCTTAGCTTAATTTTGTTTACATTTCCATCAAAACAGGCATCCAGAATAAACAAAAGATTATGGGTAAGTGCTTTAAAACGATAGTTTATTTCTTCCAAATGATTCCACAGAGTCAGCAAACAAATTTTTCTTCATTTATTTCTCATTCTACTGTGTGCTGAATCAAAGAGTTATTTAAGGAATATACAGAGCTAAAATGCTATATTAATGTACTTCTTGTAAAGTCTAAAAATTAAATAAATAAAGATGCATTAAAAACATAAATGTTAATGACAAATCTCGAATTTTTTTTAAATTTCTAAGTTTGTTTAATTCAGAAGTCCTCATTTCGAGCTTCCGTTTATATATATATGTATATATATATATATATACATATATATATATACATATATATATATATATATATATATATATATATATATATATATATATATATATATATATATATATACATATGTATACGTAAATTATGAATAAGCTATTTACCAATAAGAATTAAAATATTTTCTAACTTTGCGTTTTGTTAAATATCTAGAAAGAATATTTACGATTTATCTTGAAATTTTTGAACTATAAAGAGCAGATAACTTCTCATATATTTCAGCAAAAGTTTTGTCCCAAAGAGATAAATGAGACTAGAAAAAATAAAAATTAAAAATTCAGAATGTTTTGTATCACCCTGTAAAAAGTAATGCTTGAAATACATTTTAAATATAGCATAAGATTGAAATTCTTCTTTTAATATTTTGTATATATACACTCTATTTAAAAAAAAAAAAAAGAGTTATCCGAATGGGACAAAAATCTGTGAATTTGATGTACATGTGGAGAAAAACAATTCATTACAGTTGAAAATTGGAATGATTTAATCAAGAGAAAGGGCCTCACAAAGTAGCAAGTGACATGTTGGTCCACTTCTGGGTCTTATGTACGTAGTTATTCGGCTTGGTATTAATTTATAGAGTTGGTAGATGTGCTCCTGTGAAGTATCGTGCCAAATTCTCTCCAATTGGCGGGTTATATTGGCAATATCCCGAGCTGATTGTAGGACCATTTTTATGATGCTTCAAACGTCTTCAGTGGAAGAAATATCCGTGGACTGAGCTCAACCTCATTTCACTGAACCGCCTATTAAGGGTCTTTGAAGTCACTAAAGTACCAGTTGCACATAGGATCAACGATAATGATGAACTGGAGCTTTGAGTACCGCTTTGCGATTGACTGGTTCTCGCTTTCTGTCCATTCTTTAGGCCGACAGCTTCCTTCCTGACACTGCGTTCAGCCATGGTTCACCCATTCCTGTCAATATCATTTAATAGTGGTACCGTTCCTATCCACTTGTCAAAAAAATTGCAGATTAGACCAACCGGGTTCTTTCAACCAACTGCCCTCCTCTCTCAAATTCTGACATCTGTAAATGCTGTTTGTGCACCTGTATGCGAGGCATAGTTACTGTCTTTCTGAGCAGACGAAGAATTTATGACCTGGAATCAAAATTTCTTATTTTTAATATTCTGCCAATTGTGCAGTTAAGATTCGCTGCAGCATCGCATGCACATTCGATGGCAGCCAAACATTATTTTTTTTTCTTTTTCCATCGAAACCTGTATGTTGTCAATTTATGTCCAGTTTGCATTACTCCTTCTTGGTGCGTCATTTTTTTTTTTGTTATAGAGTATATATATATTATTTATTTATTTTATTTATTACTATTATTTTTTTTTTTTTTTTTTTTGGGGGGGGGGGGCTACCAAGGAGATATAATGGTTTCTGTAAATAATTGCAAAAAAATTCTATATATATATTTTTATGACACGTAGGGCACAGACCTAGTGCAAAGCCTTTTTAAGGAAATGTGGCATATTACATAAGATACAGAATACTGCAATTAGAATGCAGACTCATACAGCACAGAATGTTTCAGATATGTTTTAAAAAAATCTCAATTTTGAATTGTCGTTATACATTTAAACCTTCCTGAAACCTTCCTGAAATATTTGCGGTTTATGATGTTCTCTCTGTTAAGTGATTGAAACGTTTCTGTTAAGTGTCTGATATTTTGTAACGATCGCGGATATTATACGTTGTCGATAGTTATCGGAAAGCAAAGTGATCGTTTCGAAACATTTCTGAAATATATAAAATATTTTAATATTTCATGGGTCGTTCTTTGTAATTATCTCCTCTTAAACGGATTTTGAAATAATGAATTTTTTGCACATTTATGTGTAGAAAAAAAGTCAAGATTTAGTAATTGATTAGTCGATTTTTCGTGCTTAACACAAAGAAAAGTTATAAGAATTTATAAATTATAAGAATAATAATTTGAAGTAACTTAGAAAATTCCTTTTTATAATAACTATTTAGAAGCTTTAGTTTTCTGAAAAAAAAAAATAATAATAATGTCATTTATGGGATTTTAATGCAGGAGTTTCTTCGCTTTTTTAATCAAAGATGTGACTAAATCTGATACAATTAATCAAAAATATACATATTTAAAAAATATGGTGTTAAACCACTTTTACAATGAACCGTCCATATGACTGTTGTCTTTCTGGTATATTTTGTGCTGTTAGGGGAAAAGTTAAACATCTTATGAAATATTAGACTATATTATATATAGAAATATTAACTAAATTTATAGAAATAACTTTATAGAAATAGTAAACTATATAGAAATATTAACTAAACTATATAGAAATATTAACTAAATTTTTAACTGTGCATGTGCAAGCTTTGAAAAAAATTCTTTTGCATAATTTCATAGCCAAAAGTATTGAGCTAATTTTATAAAAACACAAAGAAATAGCATGTAAATTCAAAAAATGTCAGCGATATTTCTGATCGTCTAATATATATATACATATATATATATATATATATATATATATATATATATATATATATATATATAAAGGAAGACATGTTTCTTTACAGTTAACAAACACTGTATTACAACTAATTGAACCAGAATAAAAAGTAAGTAAAACACCTTATAAGTTATTTTTTTTTGTGAGAACTGAATATGAGTTCAATCTATCAAGTGCAACTTTTTGAATTTTCACGATATTTGGAGTTTTCATATAAGTAGTGCAATACCTTTAGCTATTAAATTATGTAAAGGATTTTGTAAGAATGCTCATGGTTCTGGTTAATGTAATGTTAAAGATTCTGAGTGACAGCGCTGGATAACGCAATCTGCTACAGTGGTGAGGAAAAGTTAATATATTCTAAATTGCACGTCCCGAGACCTTCTTTTCGTCTATAAGTTAAAATAAAAGTTAATGTTATAAAGTATATGTTTCTCTCTGTTACTATTTATATAATTATCAGTCATGGATGAAACAGGAGTACAAGTTTACATAGCAAATCAAAATTTACAATTTCCGAAATCAGTAATTTTTCATTTTATTTTATAATGTATCAAGAAGTTTTTTATGTTTAAATATTTATTGTACACCAGTTCCTTAATTCCAGTACACCAGTTCCTTAATAAATTATAATTGATATATACAAAAACCGTCTCTCTTTCGATTATTATATGATAAGCATTAAGGGTTAACTTGGCCACACAAACATAAATAAAAAAAGAAATTTAAAAATGCATATTTAAAATCTCATTGTTCTGTGAGGCAAAGGTATTTAAAAGATCATCTTTTTTATGCGATATCATTTTGTCATGATGTGTTTTAACTGAAATATTGATTCCAGAGAATTTTTACATTAAAAATATTATTTATTACTATATACATATTTGTCTATTTATTATTATTATTATTATTATTATTGTTATTGTTATTATTACACAGGACTATTTTTTATGTAAACAAACAATTTCGCCTGATTTTGCATAAATGTATATTATATATATTTCAAATATATTTATATTATAAATAGATAGTTTTAAAGAACATCATAGACATTAGTTTGTTGAGGATAATAATATGAGCCCAAAAATTAAGACACCAGTAGAATAAATGATGCAAAAATTTATTCTTTTGCGTGTTAAACATCTTTAAGAAAAGAACAGTAAAGTAAAACACACAATCTAAGTTTTTATTTTATATACGATTATATTCTTACAAAAAGGTCGTTTATATTAAACGACAACAAGGTTAATTTTTAAACAACAATTTTTTTTTTAATTATCGACATCTCTTGCACCATATTGTATGATATGAGGCTTATAGAGGTGATTATCAAACAGATAAAAACATAATTCTCAAAACAAAGAAAAATAAAAGAAAGAAATGCAAACACAAAAAACAAACACAAAAACACAAAAAAGAAAAAAAAAACGTACACACATACATACAAATACGTGGATATACTCATGAAAAACAAACATACATACATACAAACGCGTACATGAAGCCATATACACAAAAAAAGAATATGAAAATAAATAAATAAATAAATAAAATACGAGAGCAGAATCAATTATACAGGTATAGAAGTAACATAATAAATAAAGTTGCAAAAAGCCACAAATGCGAGCTTTTTCCTGAGAAAAACAGAAAGTGGAGGAGGAATAATTACAAGATAAAAAGAACTTTTTATATACCACGGTTTTAAATTTTCTGTTGAATCATATAAACTTGACAGTTCTGTGTATTAATAAATACTTTTTTATTTATTTATTTTTTTATGAATAATCCTCTTAATTTGAAAGAAAATGATCAACAGGGATAAAGGAGAGCAAATATATGAACATTTTAACACATTTATTAATTGAATAAAAGTATTAAAATAATGCATTGCCATCGTGTTCTGAGCTATTCTAAAAAGTTAAAATATCTAGCTAGTCGTGAAGTTAGTTGCAATTCCATTGTAAGAGTTGCACTGGACATACAAACAAGAAGGCGAATTAATAAAAACATGGTAAAATCAATTTTTTTTGAGCTCAAATGTTTATGTATTCTTTTCTGATTTTAATGAGTTTTGTACATTTGCACAGCAAATATTCAATGTTCGAGTTCAATGTACAAATATTTACACTCATAATCTGCAAAGTTGCAAGAACATAAGTCAGTATGAGATACTGTCATTAATTGATGGAAAAAGTAATTTTGTCTGAGTAGCTGTCTTGGAAACCTACATTGAAACACACACGCACATGTAAATATATGTATATATATATATATATGTGTGTGTGTGTGTGTGTGTGTGTGTGTGTGCTGTTACCGAATTCTAATTACGAATACAGAAGAGTGATAGTAGAAATCAAAGAGATGAAAAATTTAAAAAAAAAACATAAATTCACAAAACAAACGCAAAAGTAGAATGGTCAAACAAATAAGAAGAATAATTGTCTCGTTGGTGGTTGGTTATTGGGTTTTACGCAGAACTAGTGCTGCACAATGAGCAATTGGTGGGGTCTAAGTCTCACCCCAAGAGGTGGTCCTGAGACTTGTCATTACAATTTCGGTTTACACGTAGAGGATGGCTTTCTAAGATGGTCCCACATGGAAGAGCTCCCCTGAAGAAGGCTCTCATGTGTTTTGGAAATTATTTTGATTTATCTTATTAATTTTATTTTGCTTATTTAGTTTGGTTTTATATGTCCTATAGCTGCATTTGCGCATTGGTTTATATATATTCTGTTCTAATTCTATATTTAAAAATTCAAGTTGTTATTCCTCCATGTTTGTGTTAATTTTTTTTAAAGAACATGTTTGTGTTAATTTCTTTTGTGCACAATTTCTGTCCTAATGATAAAAACGGATAAGGTTTGGAGTGTAGAATAAATTTTCAAAGTATGTCTAGATATATTTTCTATCTTACAACCAAACAAAAACATCTTTTATTTATTTATTTATTTATTTACTTATTTTTAACGGTATAATAATAATAATAATAATAATTATTATTATTTTTTTTTTTTAGTTCGGCACATTTTAAGAATGATGATAAATGATGAATGTTTCACAAATACATAGTCTAAATCATACTTAACATTTGCCCTTATTATATTCAAATACTCTTATAAATATTTTTAGAAGGACTTTCCTTTAATTTACTTTTCGATAGACATGAAATTAATATAGTCCAAAAAAATTCATTTTTAAAGCTATTTAAGTATGTAAAAGTTAAACATTACAGTATAATATATACATAAATCGTACTCTAATTTATCTCGAAGAGAAAAATCCAAAACATATTTAAAAAGAAAATAAATAAATATTTGAAGTCTAAAATTATCATTTTGTTTATACATATAAGAAAAGACACTATTTATTTATTTATTTGATTGATTTGTCCTAAAAACAGATAAAGAATGACAAAAATGTGTAACATTTTGATGATTTTTATAATTAAAACATATGATATCTAAGTATAATAACAGAACAATATAACTGAATGTTATGAATATACATTATTTTATTTTATTATTTTATTTTCACTATTGTTATTATTATTGTCATTATTGTTTTGTAAATTATCTTTTATGTTCATAAAATGGTTTTGGACTCATACAGTAAAGAAAAAAAAAGAGGAAACATGGGACCTTATAAACTTGAGCGCAAGTGCTGTAAATGTTATTTTAACGAGCAAACGTTCTCTCATATTACATGATTTATGACGATATATTCTCAAAATTGGCGGTCTAGAAATGACGTGTTAGAACACTCCCAGGGCACTTTCTAAAAAACATGTGGCTGGTATCAAAACATCCAATTATGAAACAGGCTCCTTTGTCAAAGATATGGGGTAAAAATTATTGTGTCATAATAAAAAGACAGGAAGTGCTTTGGAAGTTGAGAAATATATAAAACGTTTATTGTTATAAATGGTGTAACACTTTGTGCTACTGTTCAATAATCTCTTGCAACAGTTTTGTTTTTATAACTGGAATTTGAATACATATATTTTATTTATGATAATAACTAGAAAGTAGTTTGTTCAACGTAATAATAATAAAAGAACAGCTTCGTTTCAATTACATACAATGAATTAATACTCCTAATTTTTTTTTTTTTTTATCCTAGGTAATTCGTATAGGAAATTTATATGAACTGAAATATATTATGACAGTTTTAATATTAATTAGTAACACTCCTAGGTAACATTAATGGAGTTAATAAAACAATTAAGTTTTGAATAGGAGGTTATAAATATAATCGATACGTAACATAATTTCAAATTAACATCATTGTAATTGTATTTTTTTCAATTAAGGTTATTAATAAAGGTGTTAAGCAAATATCAAAATAATTGTATTTAACTAAAACTGATTTTAATGAGTGTCTTTTCTTGATGTTCTTGTGGAACGCACTTTGAATTCGCATGATATTTTTCAAACTTCTGTATATGGTAAGGCCAATATTACGGGTCAATATCTAAATTTTCATTCTGCGAATCCTAATTCTCAAATAATTGCCGTTTTTCAAACTTTGGTCAGTAGAGCTCTTCAGTTATGGAGTAATGAAGAATTTTTTAAGTTGGAAAATTTAAAGAATTTTTCAGGATTTAATAAATAACGATTACCCTCTTAATTGTTTAAAATGAACTTATCTTAAAAAAAAATATCCGCTTCCCCTCTTCGTTTCCTCCTACAATTTCCCCCCTCTCTTCCAATGCAAACGAAAAACTCACTAATTAAT
Organism: Salticus scenicus; assembly: GCA_963930645.1. Taxonomy (NCBI): domain Eukaryota; kingdom Metazoa; phylum Arthropoda; class Arachnida; order Araneae; family Salticidae; genus Salticus; species Salticus scenicus. Next base: position 21,498,676 of record OZ005654.1, read on the forward strand.
TAGAAAAATTATATTTCTCTGCCATATTTTGGACATTCTACAGAACTTATTTGTAAATAGTTGCATAGATAAAGAGAAGTTGTAAGAGATGATGTTAAATAAACAAAAGAAAAAATTCTAACAGGGTGTTACAGTATTTTTCTCTATGTAATATGTTGTTCAATTTCACGCTATTGTACATAAAATAATGTGAACCGATAGACATATATAATGATAGAACTAACATATATAACGATAAAGAATATTTTGTTCTGTCTCTGTAAAATATATAAGTTCTACATTCACCAAAATCAATGCATTTCTCACGACAATGACCTATAAAATGCATATAAATTTTCATCTGAAATGGATGAAGTATTTAGACGCTATCGCACTTAATTTGTTTTTAACCCATAATCCATAATGATAAAGAATTTTTCGTTGTGTCCCTGTAAAAAAAGGCAAGTCCTATATTCTCTATAATTCATACAGTTCGTGTGAATAGTGACCTATAACATACATACGAATTTCAAGTTCATTTTAATAAGACACGCAGACGCTGGCTCAGTTTAAATAACTTAAGCTCATAGGCCATAATGATAAAGAAATTTTCATTATGTCCCTGTAAAAAACTCTAACAAGGGAAGTATGAATCTAGAAACTTCCTATTGAAACTAAACTAAGCTTAAAGTAAGGGGCATGGTCGAAAACATAGGTTAGGGTACAAATTTGCTGCTACAACCCCCATGGGGACGATAAATTAACCCCTATCAGCTTTAGTTATTTCTATAAAAACCAACAAAACACACATCGCAGTATGAACGGGTGGTGCAGTGGTAGCGTGCTTGCTTTGCGATACGGAAGTTCTGCGATCGATTCCCCGCAAGAACGTTTTGTATTTCAATTTTTTTATTTCAACTGAAATATTTATTTTTTTTTCGCTTTTAATGAAATTAAATTATTATTTTAAGATAAAGTATTAATTATATTAATAAAAGTTATTTTCAGCGCGGATAATTTAATATATTTTAACCAATTTATTCATTTATTTTTTAAATTAAATAAAAATTAATAATTAAACGTGAAATACTTTTATATTACATTTATATATGAAAAAAAATTAATAATTCCTGCTAGTGTTTTATGTAATTTTTAATTACTATTTTTTATCAACGTCATTAATCACAAAAGTTAATCGTCTGTTCTTAATTGCATTATTATTCTTCCAAATTTTGTATAAAAAATCCTGAATGAACAACAACAGTTGTTTAAATATGAGACGTCGCATTTAACTTTTATTTCAAATATTACATTAAACAGTTGTCAAAATTGGTGGTGTCGGAAGAACTGATAATAAAATTGAACACAATGACAAATTTTCTCAAAATGGTTTCACTAATTTATAATTAAATTTCATCTGAAAAAACTCAAAATCCTGGAAAACATGAATTTAACAAAGCTAGTAATCTTAATGAAAAGTCACGTATTTTACAAAATATTCGTGATGAACAATAATTGACAGTGAACTAAATTGTACTTCAAATAATTTTGATAAATCTTCTTATATTTCCAGTTCTCATTGTGAAAATACTTATGGTTTCGTAGTTTTCTACTTCTAATCATAATTGTTATAAATTAAAAATTATATTTGTAGCTTTATAGATGATTTTATTTTTTATACAATATATATCGATATTTCTTAATTTCATGGCAAATGCTTTACTGGAATACTCAAAGAAAAAAAAAAAACTTTTAATATAATTGAAAACTTTAAAAAATTAAAATACAAATGCTCTGCGCTGACTACATCTCAGATCCTCCGTATTACAAGTCAAGCACGCTACCATTGCAAAACCCGTTCCTAGAATAGCTCGTGTTTTCTTGCTTTTTATAGAAATAACTAAAACTACTAGGGGGTCATACCTCGCCCCAGCGGGTGTTGTTGCAGCAAAATTGCACTCTACCCTATGTGTTCGACTACGCTTTTTAATTTATACTTCGTTTTGTTTTAATAGCAATTTTACTGATTCATAATTTCCTTGTAAGTGCTACAGTCTCCAAAATTTATGCAGCCCGTTGGATGGTAACCTTTAACAAGTACATAAATTTTCAGCACAATTAGGTAAGATATTTATATAATATTACACTTTAAATAATTTCAGTTCGTAAACTATAATGATAAGGAAATTGTTGTCGTATTCCTCTAAAACTACAAACGCTAGATTCATCAAAATCTACGCAGTCCATGTACAGATTTTGGTGAAATTTTCGTTGACCAATGAACGCATACATTTTCGTAAATTATTAACGTATGTGTTTTTGTGAATTTATACTGTGGTCCCTAAAGTATGTCTATAAATTTTTACTTTATTTTAATAAGAGGTTAAGACACTATCGAACTTTAAATAATTTAAGTCCATAGACCCTAATGATAAAGGAAATTGTCCTTATGTACCCTTAAAAAAACTACAAGTGCTAAATTCACCAAAATCAATAATATACGTGCTACGACGTCCTATAACATACACATCAACTTTCAGTTCAATCGAAGGAAGCGTTCAGATTCTTTCGTGCACACTCACACACATGCGCACATACACACAAACTGCTGCGCGCACATACACACATATTTATACAAAGACATACACACGCACACATGCATTTATCACCGTAAAAATAGCAAAAATGAATTCACAAGATCTAAAAATGTGTAGCTACACCAATATCTCAAATCGAATTTTTGTCTTGGTTACAATACTTTCCTAACATGGCATGTTCGGAAAGTAAAAAATAGTTAACTGAGGTATAACACGCTGTTAACCAGTCTCTAAAATTAAACACAGAACACAGATATATAGCTGGAAAATATACTCAAAGTGCCTATTACTGGTGCAATATAAACCTTTTGATATTAGAAGCAAAGAATGAGAACGAAGAATAGTTAGTCAAACCACGGCCCTACTAGATCCCTCCTCGGCGCCAACGCGCCAACGTCGTGAAATCGGTCATAACAATCGACGATTTTTCCGGAACCAAATGCAATGGAAGTTAGGATTGGCGCACAGCGCCGCCACGGCTGAGCTAACTTAGTTTTGTATATGAAGCTGCATAAGTTTTTCGTTTGCAGGGCATTTAAATTGATTTAAATAAATTTAAAATGCAGTCTTCCAATACGCAAAAATATATGAATCATAAAAATAATTGTGGCAATTATTTTAAACCAATACATTGACAAATAATAAATGATATTAGTCGTTTTCTCCTAAATAAAATATACTCTTTTTCAAATTTTTGTTTTCCATGAAAGAAATGAAATAAGGACTAGAAAGAAAGAAAACAATCATTTAAGATTTTTTTAAAGGAAAAAAATAAATAAATAAGAGGATACAGATCCCTACCCCTTCATTATGAAAAGCAAGAAGGTACACAATAGTACACCATTTTACAAGATACAATGCTTATTTTCATGTTTGTTTACAACTGGAATCGATAACACAAACTGATTTTCAGGGTTGGCAGCGAGCGCCATCTACTTTATTCCGCGGCATGCATTGATCTTTGCAGTTTTGTTACGGCCGCTTACGACGTTGGCGCGTTGGCGCCGAGGAGTGATCTAGTAAGGCCGTGGTTAAACAATTAAACAAAGAGACCCTTTGATGAACAATAATGACCCATTAAGCGCAGTAGAAGCCAAGCAACAGACACAAGATCACCAAAACCACAAAGACCAATAAGAATGAACAATTTCTCTATGTAGGAGAACCTCAGAAAGGTGAAAAAAAATATTCATCAGGGGATGAAATACACATATTTAAAGAAACCAAATTTAATTTTCAAGAGCCCGCAAAACAAACGATACAACAAATCAACTCAACCAAATCCCAACAGAAATACTCAAACTATATATAGATTATTCCATTTATAATTTCATATTAATAAAAAAATAAACGAAAAATGAATATAAAATGAAATGAAATAACATGAAATAAAACGAAAAAAAAATATTGTATGTATATATAAATATATAATTGTCAAATTTTGATTTTAAACAAAATTGAAAGGTAAACCCATTTAAAAATCATAAAGTCTTATTTTATATAGTAATTTCATTTAATTAAATCCATTCTTATGAATAAAAAGGGAAAATATTTGAAAACCAATACTATATTATATTTAATTTTAAAATACTGAAAAAAAAAAAAAAAAAAAAAAGGAAATTTAAATTCTTTTGAATAAAATTTTATGTCCCTTCCAATGCACTTTACACATCAATGTGCAAAAAATATTTATAACAAAAATAGATATGCTACTTTTCATGAAATTTTTTATGTATAAGAACAGAAGTAATACATTTACGAGGAAAAAAAAAACACTACTGAATTATGTAATAGATTCTTAAGGTGAGAATATTGTTTAGTCAGCATCTGTGGTTTTCAAAAAGTATTTTCACGCAGTGATTCTGATATAAGAATATTATTCTCTTGCCAGAACTGCTCTATTCATATGTTAAAATTTTATTGAAAGTCTTTTCGCTATTGAGAATATGCTTATGTGATTTTCTTATTAGGTCATAATATAGAAATTGTATAGTACAAATATTTGTATTAGATATTTTTTAGCTATAAAATATTTAAATATTTAGATTTTTTTCTCATATATATATGAATACATTACATATATATATATATATATATATATATATATATATATATATATATATATATATATATATATATATATATTAATATATATAATACATGGCAAAATTCTCTCGAAAATATGACTTTTAAATATAATAGGTGCTGTTTACCGTTGCTCTTTGTATTTCTGTATTTAAATTACTAAAATGATTTCAAATAGTTTTTAAATGATGTCATAATATTTTCTAATAACTTTATTATGAAGCAGTAATTTACAAAGTGATTACATATGAGAAAAATTCATTCTGCTTATAGTATTTACGGTAGAAACAATACTAGAAATAAATACTCATAAGCAATTTCCAGTGCACATGTAAAAGTGATATGTTATTTAATAAACTCATAATGCGTACTCAGGTAATGCGTAATACCTGAAAGAGTTTGATATGATTCAATAAAATCATTTCACTAAATATTAAAATATTTAAATATTAAAGATTTTATCATTAATTCCGTTATAAAAGTAGAACTGATTCCTTCCATTTTTTAATGGGCTCTTCCCACCTGACGTCAGAGGTCACATGATAGAGGAAAAACAAATAGCAGACGAAGTCTTCTATATGTATAGCGATTGCTGAAATAACATATTTTCTATTCTTATTTTTGATCAATCGTATTTAATCTGTGTTATTTTTTTTTGTACATCATCATTTTTATTCCATTTTATACCATTATCCATCATCTTTTTTTGCTGTATACATTTACAATCATCATTGCCGAAACATCAGTGGAGGCCCTCTGTTGAGACTCAAAACACTTTTGGGCTGTGTCTGTCTGTCTGTCTGTCGCGTGATAGCGGCCGCATTCTACGATTTTTTAATTGATTGTGATAGGGAAAATTGCAACATTTTTTTCTTGAAAGCAAGCATTTTTCCGAAAATTATTTTATGTAAGAAAAATCACTTATTTCGTGCATTGTAGAATTTCCATATTGATTTACATTTTAATTAATTAGTGACATGCGAAATATGTGATTGAGTTAGTGGGTTTTACGTCGCACAGTCTGTACTATAAGTAATAGGCCACAGTCTGCGACGCACCCTTGAGGGTGCGCACAGCACAAGTCGAGACATGTCAGCACAATTTTGATCCTCCACATTGGGATGGCTCTTTCGATTTGCTGAACCAAAAAATATAGTTTGGTTTATCACATGAATGGCATTGCAGTCACGACACTTTTTGCGTGTACCAGTCATCATAATTATACAAGACAGTTTTTGGCTGACCATCGGTCGTATTCACCATTAACTCTCGGTTTAACGAAAAAATACGAAAAGCGTCTAAAGACAAGGTAGAACTTTCTAAAACAAATCCGCCTCCTTCTGCCATCTAGCGACGAAGATTTCATATATTCTTTGATTGGTTATTTTCTGCTGAAAAATTTGAAAGTAACTATGCCGCTAGAGGACATAAGCAACGCATAAAATTTTGTTGAAAAGTTGTACCCAGACATTATGCCCTTTTCATGTTTTCGTGTTCATCCGAGAGTTGAAGTTATTGTTGAATACAACCTTCAGAAGTCGAATATGCAGTCTTTCAATTACGGCATCTCAGTTCTACTACCCAGGCTGCATCAGCCTCAACATCCAAAAACAAAAGAAAAAAAAAGGACAAAGAAGTCAAGATATGTTGATTAAAAAATGTAAATTTAGCTACATTTACACTTCATATGATTTTGTCATACCGGGTGTCTAATAAATTAACCCATTTTGAAAGTAAATACTAAAAGCCCAATTTCTGATAAAGATGTGCAATTTGATGCATTGCTATTAAAAAGAAATAAATTTTGATAAATACGTAGGCAAAAAATAGTTACAAATTTCCTCGAGAGAGGGTGCTGTAGATAATGCTGCTATTGGAGGAAGTTCTAGTTTTCCGTTATTCGATTTTGAGCGAGTTCATGCTGTAATAACGTGCATCTTTTCAGTAAGAAAACGAGTAAACGTACAACGTGTAAATTTCAGTAAATGTGAATTATTTAGATTTATAGCTGACAGTGCCGTTTTGTGACAAAATTTCTAATTATTTTTGACAAAATGAATATATATTGCTTTCCTAATAAAAATGCTGCAAGCGTCTCAAATTTTATTTTAAATCAAGTTTTTATTATTTACCTTAAAATTAGGTCAGTCATTTATTATAACACAGTGCATTTAGCACATGCAAAAGTCGAACCTAAAACACTTGGTGGGCCGGATTGGAAATCTGTTTTATTCAGGCGGGCCGCATTTTATACATATATATATATGTATGTATGTATGTGTGTGTGTGTGTGTGTACTAATGTTTATGGGTGTATGAATCATGTATGTATATGCTTTTTTCGGGGAAGGGCAAGGGGAATATTCAGAGCAGAATACATTAATTTAAATTTTTTCATTCATAAATCAACAATAGTATCATAAAAAAAAAGGCCATATACATTGATAACTATAATAAAAAGAATAATTAATGGACCTTATAATATTTCATTACAATACTTTGATACTTTAGTTACCATAATCAGTGAAAAGTACTTTTCAATTTGAACAGTCAGAATGGATTCATTAATTTTAATGTGTTAACCAAAGTTGTCAAACCATAAATATCGTAAGTCTTTTCGCAGGTCAAAAAAATAAAGAAACGAGTACACGGCAGGCGTCATGTGTCCCGGGGGTCGCAGGTTAGTCACTCCTGTACTAAAGCACATCTGATTAACGGATTCGTAAAAATTCACAATAACTTTAAAAAAGATTTATTTTGTGTTAGTTAATACTGATATAAAGCAGTGCATCTGGCAACAGTAAAAAGACGTATTGGGAAGTTTGAGTTTGAGGCTATCTACGTTTATGTTTGTGACCGATGTTCTTGAGTAAGCTGTAAACATGGCGCGCTTGTGTTAATTAAATTAAATTAATTGTCTTAAATTAAATTAATTAATAAGTATCACCTTAAATATCAATAGAAAATTGAAATAAAATACTGGAAAAAAATTCGTCTTGTTATAACAAAATGCAATAAAATGTTGCGTTTTATCGGTTTAAATTTGTTAAATAGCTAAAAATATACATACGTAAAATTTCGCTTATGTAGTACAAAATTCTAAACAAATGATTAGCACTATTTAAACACGACATGAATAGTTTAAAAATATCTATAAGAATAGAACGTATACAGTTTTATTCTCGTGAACTGCGATAGACACTACAAAACATTGTTGAAGAAAACAGTCTATACTGTGCATTCGCAGTTTATCACTGCCTTTGTTCATTGTCATTTTTCTATCTACACACATAACAGAGTATAACCAAGCACTCACTGACGGATTCTCTGATTTAGCATGGCCAAGGTCATGACGATTTTAAGTGAGACAGAATTAAATTTTCACGTGAAGGTTGAGTTTGAATCCATGTTCTTCACAAAGACGGAGTTTCTTCAATTTCTTTTCCATTTATGGTAAGGGTAAGGCGTTACCGAAGCCATTGGAGTCCCGGGCTCGTCATGTTACGGTGGACAAAGCTAATGACAAAGGCAATAGTAATGTTAGCAGAAAATCCGAAAAAATATGTAAATGATGATTGATGATGATTGATGATTCCAATAATTTTTGTTTTTAATTCTTCATTTTTTTTTTTTTTTTTTTTTTTTTTTTTTTTTGAAAATTCTCTATTGATAATGGTACGTAATTTTGAGAAATTTATAATGACTATTGATGTGGGCAAAATCTGATAATTTATATATAACTTTAAGAATCTACTATTTATTTAAAAAAAACTACAAAAATAAGAAAATTATTATTATTATTATTATTATAGCACATTTTAGGTTGTTAATATTTTTTTCCACATCCATGTACAAACAGAGCATTAAAAGGAACCATATATATATTTTATATTTTTTATCTTATTTATTTTTTTTTTTGTGTATTTTTTCTTTATATAATAGTGTTGTATATTATGTTTTAAAGAATGTTCGATTATGGATGTTTTTTTTTTCTTCTAAACATATTCAAATAAGTTCAAAAATAAATAATATATATATATATATATATATATATATATATATATATATATATTGCAGTACAAAATTTAAATAAATGTATTAGATAGCAATTTTCAATAAAGATATATATATATATATATATTAATTCAATCATGAATTTTTATATTAGAAGTGTTACTAGGGGCCCAGCTTTATTTCTTAAGTCTATCGATGTTATTCTCAACAAGAAAGAAAAAATCATGCAGTAACATTGATTAGTAACACTTTCCAACTGTACGCAATTGCTGTGTCAAATAACTTTTAATATTCTTTGCCTACATTATCGCACAACAGACAGAAGGACTGAAAAACATACAGATACACTAACGGATTATAAAATTACTCTTAGACATTTTGGAAAGTGTTAAAAAATCTTAACGCAAAAGAAAATACAGAAGTTAGATTATAATTACATCTTTTAATCCCTCTGAATACTTTACTGTAGCCCTGTAAATGTGAAAGTTCATCTTATCATAGTCTATACAAAACAATATTTTAGAATATTAATAATACATGTCAATATTTTTATGATTTTTATAGTAGAAAATATTTTAAATATAACTTTAAAAAAATTCTGTCCTAAAACGTAATACATTGTCTTTTTTTTTCATTGCTGTTGTTGTTGTTGCCCCTGTAAACCAACTAGTTGTACAGACCTATTAATGACATTTTAAATAAGGAACATTCCAGAGGTAACTTGAGTGTATCATTTTTTAAAAATTCTCAAAATATTCACGGATGATAGGAGCCGCAGACAAACAGATAGAAAGGTAGACAACCCGACAGACAGATGCACAAACTGAAATCATATTCCCACTAAAATTATAAGAAAGTGTTAAAACGCTCATGTAAACAAAAGTGCAATTCCAGCAAATTTTTATTAATAGCTCTTAATGAAACTGATTGTTTTTGTGTGGCCCTGTAAATCTAATGCCAACCATACTATATTACATAGAAGGCCCTCTTTTGTGCATACGAATAATATATTTCGATTGCATTAAGCTTTGTGGAAAATAAAATTATTAAAATTTGGTTTATAAAAATAACTCTCTTACAATATAATGCTTTGGAATACTTTCAAGTGCCCCTGTACACAAACCAGTTAGAAATGTACTCTATTTTACATAGGAAACATCCGATAGGGAATTGAATAATATATTAAAATTTCATTAAAGTTTCTATACATTAAAGATATTAAAATATGGTTTATAGAAACTCCTCTCATAGAACACAATGCTTTCGAATACTTTTGGGTGTCCCTGTACACAAATCAAAAGAGGTATTCATTGCATTTTCAATAGGGAACATCCGATAGTAAACTTGAATAAAATATATCGGTTTACAAAAATTCCATAAATATTTACGGGAATTAGAGCGCAGAAAAACAGACAGAGAGACAGACAGACGGACAGAAGAACAGTCAGACAGACACAAATTTGAAATTATATTCACACTAAAAAAATGATAGAAAGTGTCAAAAACGCTTAATGTAAACGAAAGTACAATTCTAGCAATTTTTTATTAATAGCTCTTAATATAACTAAATATGTTTGTGTCACCCTGTAAATCTAATGGTAACCATGCTATATTCTATGCAAAGCATTCTTTAGTGCATATAAATAACATATTTAAATTTCCTAAAACTTCGTGGAAAGTAAAGTTATTAAAATTTTATTTATAGGAATATCTCACAAAGAACGCAATGTTTTGGAGTAATTTTGAGTGTCCCTGTACATACACGAGTGGTGGTATATAATCTGTTTTATAGAGGAAACATCCAATAGTGAACTTGAATAATATATTTCAATTTCATGAAGATATTGTACATTAAAGGTATGAAAATATGTTTTATAGAAATACTTCACAAAGAACACAATTCTTTTAAATAATATCGGGTGTCCCTGTACACAAACCATTAGGGTATAAACTCCATTTTCAATAAGTAACATTCGATAGTGAACTTGAATAACATATATCAGTTTCAAAAAATTCCATAAATACTTTCGGGAATTAGAGCGCGGGCAGACAGACAGACGGACAGATACACAGATTGGTATCATATTCACACTTAAAAAAATGTTAGTAAGTGTTAAAAACGCTTAATGTAAGCGAATGTAGAATTATAGAAAATTTTTATTAATAGCTCTTAATATAACATAATATTTTTTGTCTCCCTGTAAATCTAATGCTAATCATGCTATATTCTATGTAAAAAAACATTCTTTTGTGCATATAAATAACATATTTCAATTTCCTAAAACTTCGTGGAAAGTAAAGTTATTAAAATTTGATTTGTAGAAATATATCTCATAAAACATAATGCTTTAGAATACTTTTGAGTGTCCTTGCATATAAAACAGTGATGGTATTTAATCCATTTTATACAGGAAACATCCAACAGTGAGTTTGAATAACATATTTCATTTTCATTAAGATATGTGTACAGTAAAGGTATGAAAATATAATTTTCATAGAACACAATGCTTTGAAATACTTTCGGATGCCCCTTTATATAAATCAGTGGTGGTATTTAATCCATTTTATATAGGAAACATTCCATGGTGAACTTGAATAACATATTTCAATTTCATTAAGATATGTGTACAGTAAAGGTATGAAAATATGATTTATAGAAATACCTCTCATAGAACAGAATGCTTAGAAATGATTTCGGGTGTCCCTGTATACAAACCAGTAAAGGTATTAACACCATTTTCAATAGGGAACATACGATAGTGAACGTGAATAACATATATCAGTTTCAAGAAATTCCACAAATATTTACGGGAGTTACAGTGCGGAAAGACAGATTCGCAGACGGACAGACAGACAGACAAACCGGAGTCATTAAAACGTTTCAACCTTTTTGGGAAGTGCTAAAAATGTTAGAAAGTGTTAAAAACACTTTATGTAAACGGAAGTACAATTTCAGCAAATATTTATTAATAGCTCTTTATATAACTGAATATTTTATTGTCACCCTGTAAATCTTAAACTAATAATGCTATATTCTGTGCAAAGCATTTTCTTTTGTGCTTATAAATAACACATTTCAATTTCATAAATCTTTGTGCAAAGTAAAGTTATTAAAATTTAGTTTATAGAAATATCTCTCATAAAACGCAGTGCTTTAGAATACTTTTGTGTGTCCCTGCACATAAATCAGTGGTGGTATTTACTCCATTTTATACAGGAAACATCCAATAGTGAACATGAATAAAATATTTCAATTTTATTAAGATTTGTGTACATTAAGGGTATTAAAATATGGTTTATAGAAATGCTTCTTATAGAACACAATGCTTTGAAATATTTTAGGGGTTCCCTCTACACAAACCAGTAGAGGTATAAACTTCATTTTTAACAGGGAACATCCGATAGTGAACTTGTATAACATACGGCAATTTCATTAAGATTTTTGTACAGTAAGGGTATGAAAATATGGTTTATAGAAATGCCTGTCTTAGAACACAATGCTTTGAAATATTTTCGGCGGTCCCTGTACACAAACTAGTAGAGGTATAAACTCCATTTCCAATAGGGAACATTCGATAGTGAACTTGAATAACATATATCAGTTTCAAGAAATTCCATAAATATTTACGGGAGTTAGAGTGCGGACAGACAAACAGACAAACCGAAGTCGGAAAGTGTTAAAAATTGAAATCATTTTTAAACATATTGGCTTATTTTGTAATGGAAAATAACTAAAATACGTTATTGCACAAAACTTTTCTTAGACATTAAAGTAAAATACGGAAAACTTAATAATTATATGAAAAAAAAAAAAATATATATATATATATATATATACTGGAGTGCCATTACTAGTATAATCTTATAGAGCCCGTAATTTTGTGATTATACGTTGAATTTTACTGCAAAGAATACTTTTGGATAACTACTCTTTCATAAAAAAAAAAAAAAAAAAAAAAAAAAAACCTTTAAAGTGAAATAAAAGATGTACTTTTAGAGAATTTAGAATATTTATCCATGGATTATTAAACATTGATTATACATTGGAATTTTCTGTAGAGAAAACATTTAAATACGTAATTTAAATCATTTTTTTTTTCTTTTACTTTATAAGGGAAATAAAAGATGGATATTTATTAAACTTACGATAATTATTGAAGATTTTTAAGATATCAATTATACATTAAAATTTCTGGGGATTAAAAATAAATATATAATAATAATTCTTTGTTTATTTTTCAAAACTTTTTAAAGAAAAATGTAAAATGAAATTTTCAAAAACTTAAGATAATAGGATGGATTTCTATTATTAAAATAAGGATAGTTATAGAAGGATAAGTATCCTAAATGGACTGTGATTAAACACTGAATTTTTCTAAAAAAATTCTAAACGTTTTCTAAAACATTTTAAAGAAAAATGAAAGTTGAAATTTTCAAAAATTTTAGATAATTATTTAAGATTTATTAGACGATCACCTGACATTGAATTTTTGAATTTTTCTGTTAGGACTGTTTTTGAATAACTATTTGGTAATTTCTAAAATCTTTTTAAAATAAAATGAAAGATAGGTTTTTCATACTAAGAATAGTTATCCAAGGATTCCACAGTGGAAAAAAAAAATAATACTAAGTTCTTACTATTCTTAGTGATTCTTATGGAAAATGATATAATGAATTCAAACATGACCCTCATTTTGCGCCATCACCCACCGTTAGCTAGGGACAACATCATCTTCCTCTATTTTTATCATTGTTTAAATTATTTATTGGTAATCTATGATAATTGTATGTACATGAATATGATTTGGAGGGTATAAAAATATTATTTTAACACTTAAATTAAAAATAAACATATAGTGTATAATAAATAAATAATAGTAATACATTGATATAATAAAAGAGGAGGAATATAATTTAAAATTACAGGGGACGAATCAATTCACCTCTCTCTCTCTAAATTTCTCCATTTGCTAGAAATGTCCATCTTTTAGATTTTTTCACCTCTGTATAGAAACCTGCATCGTGTCGAGTAACCCGATTTTACCCGAATCCGACCCGACCCGAGGTTTGGGTTCGGGTCGGGTTTAGTTTTCAACAAATCAGGTCGACTTGAGAACATCTTTCAAAAAAAAAAAAAAAAAAATATATATATATATATAGGGTGGTTCGAAAAAATCGATTTTTTTCTTTCGGAATCGCGTTACCTCTCAAAAGTGGTAGTTTAGTATCCTCAATTGGGAAGAAAAAAAAAAAAAATTCTAAGTTGACATCTTCAGTACGCGCACGAGGCTTAAAGTTTGAAAAAATATGTTAAAAATTGAAATTTTCAAAAATAACAAAATTAGTTTTTTTTAAATTTTTTATAATGCAACAGCCATAAATTGTCAGTATATTGCGTAGTTTGAACCTAAAAAAATATTTTATAGCTTTTACATAATATCTTCAGTTCGCGCATACGCCTTAAATTGGGCTAAAATCGCCCAAATTTTAAAATTTACGTGTTTAATATACAATAATACATACGTGACATATTTACGTTTCAAAAGTATTTTAAAAATTCTAAATTTGTTGAATATAACCTTTCATCACAGTATTATACGTACAAGTATAGTTACACACACATTTATATGTATATAATAACATTACATGTCATAGCTAATTACAAAATGATTTATAGATTTTACCTATTTTTTGTGTCTTTAAGATTCCTCAGATGTGTTGGCAATGTTTTAAATTGAGATTTATAGTCAAATGATGGCATAGTTGACCTTGAGAGCAAAACTCTCTTTATGAAACCATCCCTGTTCTCTTCTCCATATACTTTAGTACAAGATTCTGTTACGAGCTTTACAATTCTTTCGACACTTTGCGTGTGGCAAGGGATTTTAATTACCTCGAACTCTGGGAGAACATTAGTATTAATAAGTTCTTCTGGGCTGTGCGCTGGCACATTGCTCATTATTGGAGGAGGTGTTAGTTTGCACTTGGACCAATCAATAAGTTCTATGTAATTTGAAGCTGCAAAATTTATGGTGGGTGGTTGAAAAGTTCGCACCGATTTCCCTTTTGGTTCTTGTTTTCTTGCTTTTAGCAATCTTCGAAAAGCTAGCTGTCTTACGTGCACTCTCTCATCTAGTACCATTGTAATTAAAAGATTTTCGGGATGACAAAAATACACATTCCTCTAAATGACAGGATGAATTATTTTACGTACCCTGTCAGGCAGCTGTCTTGTCTTCTGTACTAATTTAAACACGTGAACTGCTCCAAACTTTACAGAGGGATGCATTTTAGTTCCAAACCATACTGGAGCGTATATCTTCATAATATAGCTGACCAGCAGTTTAATATCGTCAGAAGGTTTTACTTCAGAAATATATAGTCTTAAGATCCTATTTGCACAAGTTAACCACCTAGAGTTACTAAGAGAACCAGGATCTTTCACAGCGAGATCTGGCGCACACTTCCTGTCTTGACTGCTCGATAAATATTAAGTAAATATTGTTGGTCCTTGCTTAAGTCAGTTTTGGTCACATTTATCTCCTCACTATTAATCGTTTCAAAATTAGCAACAGGGAGTTTTTCACAGTCAGTCAACTTCTTGACAACGTGTGGGTCCTGTAGTATCACCATCTACACTTTCAAAATGTCTCAACGGAAATTATTTGAAATGTAATAAACATATAAGCCATTGTAAAGGACGACCAAGTTTAAGCTCAAGGTTGCGAATAACACCGTTTTTCCATCCCGTGTCGGTCGCTGTTCCGTCACATCCAACTGCAACAAGCTTAACATAACCAAAGTTATTGTTTTCTAAATAGCAAAAGATACTATTAGCTATTTCACTTCCAGTGGCCCTTGGAGGTGTCAAATGTCCCAGATACTTTCCTGCAGGCTCTAAATAACTTTCTTAATGTGTAGTACTTATTATGGTAATCCTTTATCAATTTAACAATACGTTCATTACTGACCGTTGGCATAGAAGCTTTACAGTACAGTTCTTCTATTTGAGCAGCAATGCAATCTGAAATCTTTGAAAAAGATTCGCTTTGTACAGATTTTGTTGTTTCTTCAAAACAAGCTAACAAAACATCTGTACATGTGGGTAAAACACTTTGACTTAACGCTTTTGGTGCACCGAAAAACGGACGAACACTTAAGCGTTTAGAAGTTTTCGGGGTCTCATTATTTATTATTTGGAGAAAGGAGAACAATATAACAAAACTTGAGCATAAAAATCTCCAATAACTTTACAAATTAATCTACTCAAAGCAAAACACGCTGCACTTTGTGATTCACTTACAGTTACAAATTAAAGATGCTACTTGCTTAGCGGCTACTAACTGACTGACAAAGTGAGAGCAAAGCCTTTAAACTATCTACTAGAATGTGTCTATTGTCTAGACAAGTCGGCGGTGGAATAAGAATGCGACTGCGTGGCGCCAGCTTAGCGCTTGCCGGTCAATTCCTGTTCGTGTTCAGTTTTTGACATTTTTTTTTTTTTTTCAAATTTTAAGCCTCATGCGCGAATAGAATATATCATCTAAATGTTATAATTTTTTTTTAAGTTGAAATTACGCTATATACTAACATTTTATGGCTGTTGCATTATAAAAAATTACAAAAAAACTAATTTTATTATTTTTTGAAATTTTCAATTTTTAACATATTTTATCAAACTTTCAGCGTCATGCGCGAACTGAAGATGTGAACTTAGAATTTTTTTTTTTCCCCAATTGAGGATACCAAACTACAACTTTTGAGAGGTAACGCGATTCTGAAATAAAAAAATCGATTTTTTCGAACCACCCTAATATATATATATATATATATATATATATACCCGTGTACCTAAGGCCCCTTTTTTTCAATGCCCCAAAACAAAGCCCTTGACCTGTTTAAAATTATCAAACTGATATGTCTTTAGGACTAATTACTTCCAATTGTGATTAATATAAATACCTAAAATAATAAATTCCGACAAACAGAAGGTTTTAAAAAAACTTCACACTTTGTCCTAGGTACAACACCTTCATTGTACCTGGGGCCAAACCTCATTGTACCTAGGGCCATTCTCTCAAATTTAGATTTCACTTTGTAATGAATAGAAAATAAACATATAAACATGTATTTTATAAAAGAAACAATATCAAGTAATATATTTATTTATTATTCGATAATTGTGTTGCTGCCTTAATTTGAAACACGAAATTTTTCACTTTTTTTTTCTTTGGGATGTTCTAACACAATGTTTTTTTCTTCAATTTCTTTTTTTTCTGGAGTGTCTCTTGGACTAGATCTCTCTGGTTTTTGGTCACATCTTTTCTTTGACGTGGGACGTTTTGCTTTAGGTAAAGGTTTTGCTTAGTTTCGTACCTGTTAAATCATGACAGACGAAAAGATGTTAGATGTTGAAGGTTTCGAAATTTCAACAGGACACGAAACAGAGACATCCAGTTCTATCATTATTGGTTCACTTTTTCCTGGAAAATCTTTTTTTATTTTTCTTAATTAATTAATTAATTAATTTTTTTATTTATGGAGGGAACTTGTCTTTCAGTCACATTTGAACTTAAATATTCATCCTCAGTGAATGTGTTTTGATTCATTGGCCATATGCCGGATACACGAAAGCCTGGTAGAATGTTTACAGGAGTAAAGGAAGAGAGCCAACACTGCCAACATTATCAGCAACGTCATATAGTGATTGGTTAACCAGGGTTTGCCAGCATCCAATTGGTATAGGCTGTACTGTGTTTCTTAACACTTTCGCGACCGCTGACGTAGATTCACGTAATTTGAATATATGAAACTCCACCAGTGGGAGTATCTTTTGCAATTTATATGTTATTTGTTTCTAAAATATATACACAATATTTATATTTGTACAATCAGTATACTATGGATGCAAATATTTTTATTAGAGAGAGTAAGAGTATATTGCATATCCATTTGTAATATAAATGTGAATACGGAAAAATTTGTTTTGAAAACTTGTAACTTATGAGAAAAACGTCAACAGGTGGACCTTACTGTCAAAAATACAAAAACATGCGTTCCCGAAAGTGTCAAAAAGTCCAAACACACTGGCCCTAGGTACAAGTCAGCTATGTGGCCCTAGGTAAAAGTTTTGGTAACTTCATTCAAAATGCTTTCCGCTAAAAATCCACATGCAGAGAGGACTAATTAAATATCTCATTTATTACTCAATATAACAAGCAAAATTATAATTTAAAAATGAAAGAAAAATATTAAAATTTTCTTTGTAAAATAGCAAAAGAGATGAGCTACAAAATTTTACTTCAAAGCATGTAAATTCGTTTTCTACATGTAACTTGTCAAAACTTTCTCCTCAAAAGTTCCAAAGTAGTTGTAAACGTAGCAAATGGTGTTGTTACTCGCCCATTTGAATATTAAAACTTAAAATTAAATATTATTCAAATAAAGTGGGGTGGCCCTAGGTACATGATGGTCCTAGGAACACGGGTCTCCCCTATATATATATATATATTGATAAAGTAGAAATTTGTTTGCTCTATACACCCAAGAGGAATATGCGCTTACCTAAATTATCAGAGTAAAATAAACATCCATATAATAATTTTATGGAAATTTTATTTACTAACGCAATGAACCAAAAAAAAAAAAAAAAAAGCAAATATTATTTAGAATATAAGCTGCGGAAAGGAGGTTATCTCTCTCGTAGTAACCAGATGTATGATTCATCTATTTTGATTACTCATATCGTTTTAAAATAGATTGTGAATTTAAATTGATAATTAATACATAATTTTTCTCTTGCAGATGTTTTTAAGAAGTTATAAGAATGTAGATTTAGATGAGTTTAGCGAACGTTTAGTTGGCGTCTGCAACACTGTATTATTTTAATATTATTCTGTGTGTGACAATTAAACAGTAAAACTATAAACACTAAGTCTGAAACCCAATTTTGTATGCTTGAAGTTCACAACACACATAAATAGTTAAAAATTATTATAACACATTTCTCAGATTTTTTAATTGTTAACTTAGTTATAACTTAGTATTAGTAATTACATTTTTAATTCTTTTTAAAATGAATTAACACATACACACAGTGTGACAATTAAAATTTACTTTATTTTATAAATTAAAAATGTTTTCCATGATTTTTAGATGAATTATTAATTTTAATTTAGATCCGGGTTTCGGGTATAAAGAAATCGAGTCCAGATAGGGTGCGGGTAGCTAAAAATTCTTTAGTGTGGGTTAAGGTCGGTTTTCGGGTAGAATATAATTTATTTGTCGGGTTCGGGTCGGGTAGACTCTATGTCTGTAACTCCCCAGAAGATATTTAACCGTTAAAATAATTCATCCCCCTTCTTCAAGTCAAATGTGTAGCCTTAAAAATACCGAACAGTGATATATATAGAGGAAGCGTCTAAAAAAACGGTGGATGTTGAGGCAAAATGTACGTCATATAAGAATTTATGAGGTCATTTACATAAGCTTTTATAAGAAAGGTGTTGGGGTCGATTTTCATGCAGATCAGTACTATTAGACATTGGTTAGACATTGAATTTTTCTGTATAGTTTAATTTTGAATAATAATTCATTCATTAAAAAAGTAATAATAAAATAGGTAAAGTAAAAGACGTATTTTTCATAAACTTGAGATAATTATCCAAGGATTACTTGCATAACATTTCATTTTTAGCGAAATTATGCAAAATTCTTAATTATTTTATTCCTTCAGAAAAGAAATAGAAATATTTCTTAAATTCTCTTTGAAATCCATTTATAAACAACAATGAAGTACAGACTGCACTCTAACTTTTATTTAAAAAATGTAAAAGGCGAAAATCTACTGCATCGTCTTGCTTCACTGGTTTACTTCTGCTTTATGAAACGCATTACTTTTTTTTATGTTATATTTTATTCATGTTATATTTTACGTCGCGAAGTTGATTCTGAGGAAAAAAAGAAGAGAAACTGAGAGAAATTTCAATTATTTACTTTTAAAATGAAATCGAGTTTTTGTTCTGGGTGAATTCTTTTAATTTAAAATTTTCTTGAAATTGAATGTGCTTTTATTCCTTCACAGTTTCTTCTCTGAAAACATATGAAGTGGAAATTTAAATATCTTGTTGAATATGATTCTTATTTACTCTGAAAAAGAATACAGACTTGTCGACTAATTGTTGTTATGGCGATACATTATCTTATAAATGAAATTTAAGTTGGTAAATAATAACTGTTTTTAAAGTTTTAATAAAAATATTTACTTCCATATTTTAATTACGTTGAATTTTTATTTCTTAAGAGAAAAATCGTAAATTAGCTTTAATAAGATCGAAAAAAAAAAATCATAATTCATAATTATTCAATTTTTGTATATCGTTATTCTTAATATTTCTTTCTTTCTTTTTTTTTTTTTTTTTTTTTTTTTTTGTAAAAGAATAGGAATAAAAATAATTATGTCATTTTGTTCAATTAAAATTTTTACAATTCTGCAAAGCAAGCAATACAAACCATATTTCTTTTCATTTTATTATCATTAAAATACAGCTGAAGAGTCGGAAATTTCTTAAACACAAGTGATGCATTAATGCCATTTTTTAAATTGATTTATGACATGTCAAAATAACAGACCCAAAGTAAGTAAACTATATGGATTTTCAAATTAGTCCAAACAGAAATTATCAAATTTCAACAAGAAATACACAAACACACACACACACACACACACACACACACACATATATATATATATATATATATATATATCTGTATATATATATAAATTACGTGTCACGATGTTTGTCCGGGGTAAACTCCTAAACTAAGAAACCGATTTTAATGAAATTTTGCACACTGTGTGCAGTTTGGTCCAACTTGAGAGATAGGATAGTTTTTATCTCAATTTATTTTCACAATATAGTTTTATTGCAATTATTTGTTAATTATAGACCTTTATTAAAGTTGCTTCAAAATATCTGTGAGTTCCATAAATTTAAGTGTTGCCAAAAAAAAAAAAATAAATAAATAAATACGAGTTTATTTTCTTTCGACATAAAAATAAATACATTTAACCAAACGTGAACGTTAAAGAATTATAAAAAGTTAAATTATGCATCTAACAAAAATTGACGTCATATAATCAATTTAAAGATTTTATTCACATTGATAAAGTGCTAATGTAGTTCTATCATAGATATAGTAATATATATATAGACCTACCATCCCCATGTTATCGTACAAAGATTTTTGATGCCGAAAAAAAAAAGCTTTGGAATTAGCCATTAAGTGGTATTGAAAAAAAAAAAAAAAAAAAAAAAGAAAGAAATATGAATTTGAAACTGTATCTGGAGTTTTTCATTCCCGTTTAGTAAATAAATTATTCATAAATTTTATTTGCTAAAATATTAGTATGTATACCCGTGTGTATACACTAACGGAAAGACGGCCATATTTTGGTAAAAACGTCGTCTTTTCCCAAGTGAAAAGGAATAGCTTTTTTCTCCCCAATGATCACTTTATATATACCATATTATATCTATGAGTTCTATACGCAAGCGAAGTGTGACTCACTGACCGTCTGTACAGCCAAGAAAGAGATTTCCTATGTTAATCGCCCATTGGATTTTTTGTAAAAAATTATTAAAAATCGAGAAAATTTATTTCCCGATTTTAATCCTTATATTTGGGTATAGATATGTATTATTTATCGTGGGTGTTAGATTAAGTTATTTTGCTGTCAAATTGACAAAATTTTAATTTTAAATTTCAAAACTCTGTCGTCCTTGGCTTTTTTTTTTTTTTTTTTTTGTATTTGGCGATCAAAAGCGTAACACGAAAATATACATGCCAGATGTATGTATTGTACGAAATGTAATATGTATTATTCATTGTGCGTATGTATGACATGTAATATGTATTGTACGAAATATTGTTTCATATTATTCATTACTCTTTGAATATAAGTTGTTAAAATAACCATGATTTTTGAAAGGAATTAAATATTTTCGCCAGATAATTTGGCGATTTTTTTTTTTTTCGCCAAGGATGACAGAAATGAAATCTATTCCGCTGCAAAATATTAGTATCTTACATCAGATATTTTATTTAGACATTTGAAAACAAATTTGACTTCAAACTATGATAGAATATTTATCATTTTCCTTTTAATTAGTATATTATTAGTATATTAAAATTTAAAAGCATGGTATATAAACAGTTTTTTTTTTTTTTTTTTTTTTTTTTTATCTTATAATTATTCTTATCTTAATCCCCAATGTTTCCCATCTTTATTAACTTGAATTTACTGTTAAACTTTTAACATACTCAAAAACTTCTCATCACTTCGTTAAAATACACTAAACTTTTCCAAAATCTTTTTCTATTTAAAATGATACATGTATTTACTTTAAAATTGGAAATCTTATGAAATATTGGACATTTAAAGTTTTAAAATATTTATCAAATTTACTTATTTTTCTGGTTTAGCCTTATTGTTTTCCTTTTTATAACTATAGCTGTTGCCATCTTTAAAATATTTAAAATGATGAGGTCATACTCCTCCATAAACGTTGATTTTAAAATCGTCTGCTTCTTTTATAATTTTATTTTAATAGAATTTTAATAAAAATTAATTTATATATTAGTCATTTTAGCAATTTTATCCAAAGTAGCATTAGAAATAATATATATCACTTCTCCATTAAAATTTATAGGACCCTACAATAAAATTAATTTGTGCTTAATATCAACACTACAAACATTTTTATCAATCGCTTCCAAATTTTGACCTAAGTTTCAAATCTCAACCCTGTGGGTTTTTACATCGGCTACAACGTTTTCGTCTTTGTTCGTAAATAATAATTTGACTGTACTAAATAGTTTACAGCCGTATAATTCTACGTATAACTTAGTCACAGCAACGCGTGGCCGGGTCTGCTAGTACATATATATATATATATATATAATATATAAGTCATTCTAATAAAAGTAGCATCGAATAATTATCGTTTTAACTAACTCGAACATATATATTGTAGAAATTAACATAGGATTATATCAGTTAAAGAATATGACATAGAATTTAGCGGAATTCAAGAGATTTGTAATAAGAATTAGATTTAAATTGTTTCGGTCAACAGTCGTTAATCTAAGTAATTTACTCAAATCTGCTGCAGAACGGTATTTTTTACTGTCAAATTTCTTCAAGAATAAAATGTTAACTTTTCAGTGACGTCAGATTTTGTAGTTAACAAACATTTTGCGCATGGAATTAAAATATATAACTGTAGTTTTATAGGTTGAAAGAGCTGTTGTTTTCCTAATTTAATTCAATGAATTTAATTCACAACTTTATGTTTGTCACAACGTAAAAGGACTGATGAAATCATCATTTACTGCAGGGATGGAACACGGGCGCAGAATTCATACCGGAATCCGTTTAAGAAATTTCTCTACTTATAATATCGTTGATTTAAGAAGTAGAAAATTTTCTTACATCGATAGTGGTATGAATTCTGCGCCCGTGTTCCATCCCTGTTACTGTCCAAATGTTTTTTTTTTTTTTTTTTCAGACTTTGCTTGGAATCTCTGCTGCTGGCTGGAGAGAATCTGACTTGAATTTTTCTGACTTTGTATCATAAATTGTAAAGATTGTTTTCCCTCTAAGTTATATATATATATATATATATATTTAATTTCATTTTTTTTTTCTTCATAACAACTGAAACGAAATCTTTCATCTTTTTCCAGTATTCACTTTAATATAATCGCAAAGTAATGAAAATTCTTTAGTTTCTGGAAAGATAAGTTTTAACCTTTTTAACTTTCCTTTATTTTTGTAAACGCTTTTGGCTTCCTTTCATCTTACATTGAAATATCATCGAAATATCCCTTTCAACTTATATATAATATATATATATATATATATATATATATATATATATATATATATATATCGAGTGCTTTCTTTTCATTCAAGGACTAGGTAAGATCTTTTCTGACGAACTTGGCAAAATCATGCCAATAGTGATAAGCATTTGCCAATGAATTAATGGTCGCATTTTTAAAAATAAAAAAAAAAAAAAAAAAAAAAAAGGCACGAGTTTATTTGTAACGAAAACCGCAGCCTTGATCTTTCTTATACTTTAAACTTGGCGCAATCATGCCAATACTAATAACCATTCGAAAATAAATTAATGCTAGTATTAAAAAAAAAAAAAACTTTAGATTTTTTGTAGCGAAAACTGCAGCCTTTCTCTTTCTAATAATTTGAACTTGTCAAATGAAAAAAGTAAAAACCTAGGGAAATTAAATTTAACTCTAATTGTTTAGATCACTTCCGATTATTATGTAGCTACGTATATTTTAGGAACTTGTGTCCCATGCTCTTCCCCTATTCCATTCTATCATATTGGTAAATTATATTGCTAATGATCACATAAACTATAGTATAAGTTTTAAAATATATAATAAATTTATCTAAATTGCTAACCAAACGTTTTGCCTCATGGATATGAACTTGTGTGTACTGCTATGCTTTTTTAATTAGTTCTTAAATTTATGCTCTATCTTATCGTGAATTTACCAAAGCAAAGTTTATCTCTTATAAACTTTGTTACAGTACGTGCATTAAAAATTCCACAAATGTAACTATATTGCATTGAAAATGATAAATATTTTTAATTATCCTCCCAATGCACATGAATTTACATAAAATAATTTGTGAAATTCCAAAGGTATTTCATGAAACATGCTCAAAGACAGTAAGCGTAATAAATAATAATTTAAAAAAAAAATGTTCACAGCGTTAAAATAATAATAATAATAATAATTTTAATCATTCTTATATTCATCAAAATTGGTATTTAAATAAACACTGGAATTATGAGATTATTTAATAAACGTATGTGTAAGTAATTATTATATTGATATTCACAATTTATAACAAAACACTCGTGAAATAATATACACAAGTGACTCGCATTCTAAATAAGTGTTTTAAATTATGAAATCTCTTTCTTATGACACTTAAAGTAAATATTAAGCATATCATCATAAATCACAAATTCCTATTTCGAAAACTCCAGATAAAACAAAGCAAATTATCTTAATGCAGAGATAGGAAATAAATAAGTTATCCATTCTGCGTTATCTTTGTGTTCCATATCGTGAAATTCATTCCTCGCAATTCTGAGTATTAGAAACAAATAAAAGGTTTTCTTATTGTAAAAGAATCCTTATTTATCAAACGCATGATAAACAATCTCTGTTTTATTGTAAAGAATATTTTATGATTTTATGATATGCGTTTTTCCAAATCGTACAAATTTGGAAAGTATTTCATAATTACATTTGCATGTTTTTAAAGTTTTCTTTACTGAAGACAAAGAAATATTAATGATATTTATAAAACTATATCGATTTATTTAAGGTATCCATGGACATTTTTTTTATTAAAAATACCAACTGGTTGAATAGAAATTTCTTCATGTATTTTCAGAGATTATTAAAAAAAAAAAAAAAAAAAAAAAAAAAAAATGTAAATGCAATATACATTCCTGGATGTAAATGCCTTAATATATATAAGGGCAAAAAATAAAAACTACTAGATAAATCTAATTGTTTTTAATCTGTATAATTAAAGAGAAATACCACGTGCCAATTGTCTGCTGTCTGTAATTCAGGCGACTAATCACGGAACTACAAATCTTGGAAAAGGAAAGAAGGGTAGCACTTGATAGCCAATGTGATGTTCAAAGGGATGCCAATGAAATATTTTGCAGATTTTATTAAATATATATATATATATATATATATATATATATATAATGATTATCATTATTTACCTTTAAAAAAATCATTTGTGTATAATGAGTAATAAATCAAGCAAATTGTACGAGTTATAAAAATAATATAACCCTTAAAAACCCTTTCCCAACATTAAGGGAATTCATTCTTAAGCAATTAATTAACCACTGACGTTATTTATAAAAATTAAAATATAAATTGTTTTGAGTATTAAATTTAACACGATTTCTTTTAATGTCAGAAAAAGGAAAGAAACTGTTTGATTCATTTGTTATCGCCCTCCTTCGCCGCTGTTAATTTTCTCATATCGCGTTGCACCGATTTTAAGAAATAAAGCCTCAAACTTTTTCCACTATCATATTTTCTAAGTATTCGTGTTCATTTGAAACCATATTTCTTTCTGAATGTTTTGGTCATTGAATTTTATTTTCATTATTTTATGACATTCTTTCTGTGTGTCTAAACAACTGTAATGGATTTCAACTCAGTTGCTTCTAGATAATAACAAGTAATTTAATTTAATCGCAATACACGTATCTCAAGCAAAATATATTTTAACTTTCTAAAAGGCTCGTTAAGACTGTGTCCACATATTCAATTTGACAAGCTGCTTTTTGTTTTCCCTTTCTTTATGTGAGATAGTTAATACGATTTATCTTAATTTTATTCCACGTTATACTTTTTAGCAATACCTCAGCCATACCTTCGACTGAACGCAAAGGACATATCTCGCGTCAGCTACTTACTGAAAACAATGCCTCATTCAGATGGATTGCAATAAACCAATTTAATTTCTAAATTCAGATCTAATCATCTGGACTAAATTACCCCACCAATATCCATTAAGTTAAAAAAGTTTTTAATATTTGATAATTATTATATAGTTGTTGTTGTGAGAAATCTGTTACTATTATTTCTATTTTCATTATTTTGAGAGTATCATATTAAAGGATTGAAGAATTGATTAATACAAAGGATTTCTGCCTCTGCACTATCCATAATGATAAGATAATTTCAATATTTGATGAGTATTTTTACTGAAAGTTGCTACAGTTACCTTATTTAATTTTGACTAAGTTGAGTTATTCTTTCTATTTTAGCTACTCATAACGACGGAATTTTAAGCTATTATTTCAGATCACAGATGTTTCGTTTCATAAAATAACATGTACAGCAGAATTTGTTTACAGCGTAAAATGTTTAATCAACCAACTGTAAAATCAGAATGTAATTTTTATTATTAAATAACATTAATGTACAAATTCGATGTAAAATATATTATGAAATTATTTTTTTCATATTTATATGTCTTTTTGGTCTAATTCTAACAATATATTTTAATTTAAATTAAAAGTTTGTGAAAAATATAACAACTGAACAAAATGAGAAACAATTGCTAATAACACGGATGTTAAGGTTATTTACTATTACGTTCATTGGTTTCTCATCGGTGTCAACTTTGAAAACTGTTAATTTTATTTTTCTTTAATTATACTAATATATTCTTTATCTAACTAAAACTTTTAAAACGATCAACTATTTTCACCTTAATTTTTTCACAACTATTTATAAATAGTAAAATTCATTTTAAGTTTAAAGGCACATTTTATAATCAAAACTGATACTTAAAATTAGTGGAAACACATTGATCATGCGAAACGTGAACTATAACACATATATGTATATATTTTAATTTTCACACTTGAAGTGCTTACTTTAAAGCTACATTCTGTATATATAACTTAAAAGTTAACTAGAAATGTTTTCATCTCCAGTTTTAGAAAATTTAATTTCAATTGCATTTCCATACCACAAAAAAGTTTATTCTGTTGCAATATTTCAAACGGCTTTCCTTTCATATTAATATAAATTAAGGAAAAAATGTAAGCTATGTAATAGATTTTCCTATATTTCGAAAAATAATTATTATTACTTCGAATACATTTCTTGAAATAAGTTACAAGTTAAGAAGAATATATATGCAATCACAAAAAGTAGTTTTCTTTATTCATATCGCAATACATTTTTATATACTTAATCTGATTGATTCTTGGAAGAACGATATAAGATTACTGTTTTGGTTGTACAAACAATGCATATGATTACTAAGGTAAATTAATACCAAAATAGTACTATAAGATTGTAATAAAAGTTTAATAAAACAATATATTTTGAATAGCTTGAAATGTATGTTTTTTAACATTAATAAAAAATACGCATTTTACATGTTTTAAGTAATACTGAAATTTCAAGATTGACTCCCTTCAGAATTTTGCAACAAGAAGTGAAACAGAAAGCTTACGAAAAAGATGTAGCTAAAAACATTTTAAAAGACAGTTTCTTAGAATATACGTCGCGATTTCCACTCATATTATTAATTAAATAAAATAAAATTACTTAATTTAAAGGATAGCGTATATATATATAAATATAAGAAATTATAATATGTGTTTTTAGTCATAAAAGTTGAAAATAAGTAACAAAAATAACTAAAGAAAAACTTACGAAAAAATTAATTAATGTGATAACAATTCATAAGTAAAACTTACTGCAAAAACTTAAAATAAATGATTTAAACTGTCAAAAATGCCCGTATGACTTGAGACATACGTGTGGGGTTAAATCATGCTTTTAATTGATCAAACTCTCCCCCTAGGGAGACAGTTTAATAAAAAAGCACATATAGGTCTATAATAATATGGATAAAATAAAATGAATGAAATAATATGGAACAATTTTATTATATATATATATATATATATATATATATATATATATATAATAGAAATGTACTTTTAATTTTTCATATGAAAAATTTATGTGTAAATCCTAGGTTTGTTACACATCATTCGAATATAATAGTTAACGAACAATGGGGAAATAAATATACAAATTTAGGCGTTTCATCTGATATCTAGAGAAAAAAAAATGTGGGAATCGCTTTGTACTTCATAGGTTTGAAGACCATATGTATTTCAGCGAAGTATTTATTCTTATACGTTCGAATTAAAAAAAAATTATCATTAACAAATTAAAGAAAAATAACTAGAATGTTGTGGCTACCACAAGACTTTCTTCTATATTTTCCTATGGATATTCACGCAGTAAAAAAAAAAAAATATTAAAATCGTTATTGAATAAAATTATCTTCCATGATAATTCAGTACGATTTTCATATTAGACAAGTAGTATTACACTAAATATGCAGAAAAAAAGTTCACTTTGTTCCCGATATTACGTTAAAAATATATATATGTGTTTAAAATGGAAAAAAAAATGATAACTTTATTTTAAATTTTCGCAGATGGATGCTTCAACCATTCATTTTAAAATATTGGCGAGCTCTTTTGAAAGATACCCGTCATTAAAATTTATTCCCCTCGAAGGGTGACTTCCCCCAGGGGGAGAGGCGATGCTCCTACATATACATTTCTTTTCTAGTTGACTATCTCTATTATAAATAATTCTTGTAAATTTCATAATGATTGTTAAAAAATAATTCTCTTTATGCCCATTTATACAAAATTTTGTCCTATACCACCACGTTAAAAATTTAGAAAAAACGGGACGGCAACGCAACCTGTTAGAAATTTTTACCAAAATTTTGTAAGCACTAATTTATGTCAATGTGTAACTACATACCAATTTATATGAAGTTATGTGCAGTAGTTTCTGAGATAGAGTTGCCACAAAATTTTGTCACACACACACACACACAGTCAGAAATATATTTTCTAAAAATGGTCAAATCGTGTTCTATAGCCTCTGAAAACGTGTAATGCCATCAAAAAGCTGAGCTCGAAATTTTTACGAATCCAATACTTTCTTATATTGAGTGTAGGAGAAAGTAATAATGGTGAAAAATAATACTTACAATATGTTGTTCCTGTAGCATGCAATTATATATATATTTTTTAAATAAGTTAGGTATAATATAAAGTAATATTACAAATTAAAAATACATCTGGCTGTTAAAGTAATACAAAATTCCATTAATTATTTAATAACAAACATGTTATTCAAATTTTACGCTCATATCTTCAATTGTTTTTATGTTATTAAAAAAAAAAAGTTACTTCGACTTTTGAAAATTAATGCTGAAATATCAATGTGTGAACGAACGCTTAAAGTTAAGTCTCTTTTAGAAAATCACTGATAGCAGCTATTTCTATCGCCTATATTGTTTTTAGTTTACAAGACAACTATTTGCATATCATTTATAAGCTGTCTAAATTATTTTTCTATTAAATTATGCAAACAGAATTTTTTTTTAACAATAGCGTATGTACAGTTACAAGTCATTTGTAATAAATGTTCAAATGTCATTAATGGCGTAATATATTTATTTTATAATACAGATTTTTGTTTCTAATATTTTTGTCATCATATCCGAAACTTACGTTAAATTTGGTTGAAAATTCCGTGTGTTACATCCAAATATATGCATTTTTTAAACAAATTTTATACCTCCATAGAAATGATCGATAGCCTTAAAAGATAAACACAAAAATTAAAAGTAACCCAGCGAACAATATTATATGGTTACGGGCCAGGTAGACTATTTCTATGTACAGGGTGACGCAAAAGATTGTCATTATTATTATTATTATTATTATTTGTTCAATTTGAAGTCGAAACTCTGAATGTCCCCGTCGTCAAACTGTTATTGGAAAATATGTGGTCAACCATCTACTTCACTCACACAATACTAAAGAAATTTACAAGTATTTTTTAAGACATTTGACTGCACGTGTTAAGTCGAAGATAGTTAAATTGTTTTGTTATTCATAGTTAAATTATTTTGTACAGGTGTATGTATACGCTTAGTTTTGAAATAGATTATTTACGTCTAGTATATTTTTTAAATATTTTGTTGCATTGTTTCTAATTTTTTCTAATTCATCTCTTTCATTTTAATAATATGGCGTTCACCCACTCACGCACATTATTTCAATAGATAAAGCTATTTAGAATCTATACAGTCCTATCTATGCAATGCTATCTATGTAGTTCTATCTATGCAGTTATATATGTGTATGTAATTCTATTTCCATATACAATTTTGAAAAAAAAAAAAAAAAAAAAAAAAAAAAAAAACTTTGAGACGATATATGCAACTGCCAAAACTTTAACTTTATTACAAATAAATATATTTATAATAATAAAAATAAAGTAAATCATTGTAAACCTTGACACCATTTTATAGTTAAACATTTTCAATTACAGTCGAACCTCGTTAACATGAATCTTAAGGGGGATAAAAAAATTGTTCACGTTATCAATAGTTCATGCTATGAATAACTACTCTTCGTTTTGACGAGGATTGGGGAAACATTTCTTGTTAAAAGTAATTCACGTTAACAGTGTTCACGTTAAGGAGGTTCGACTGTATTACGATTTATTTTAATAAATTAAAAATGTATAAAAACTTTTAAGACTGTAAAGTTTCATACCATTTATACTATTGTATTATCTTACGTTGTACTTTGTGTGTATTCCTTTCACACAGATTACTTGCAAAAGACTTTTCAGAAAGGATTTTGATAACGTCCTGCATGTCAAAACTATATTTCATCCCACACTAACAAAACAGCAAATCTAAACTCACAAATAGTATGATAATCTCCTTACAACTTATGCTTTACAAATATTAATTGCTTGAAGAGCAGTTTCAGTTAATTTGGAAATTTAGTCTTTAAATATGTTATTTATTATAAATATCACAAAGTTTAAATTAATTTAGGAAAAAAAAAAAAAATTTAATAAGTAACACTGCAAACATATAGAAGACTAATAATGTATACATATATAAAACTAATAATGCAATAATATATATTTGATGTGGTGAAAAGAAAAGTGTACAGTAATTTAATATATATGCATGTCATTTCTATTAATTCTGTTTTATTGCAAAGAAAATACAAATCTAGTATAAAATACATATTTCTGAATTGAATGGAATCCCTTGAGTTTCAAATTTCATTATTTACTCATACGAAAAAAGTCTGGTCTCACGGAAATCTCAACTGTAATAAAACTTAATAAAATTTACTTGAACTACAAACATTAATTTTAGTAATATAGTACTGTTCGAAATATTTTTTGAAGAACTCATTACTTCTGTTTGATAAATTCAACATATATATGTAATCTTATGGGTATACTAAGATCAGTTGTATTCATGTTTCTCAATCAAAATGTGATTTGCTAGAATGCATATTACATTCATTTAATTGCTTTGAAAAATATGCTATAGTATTTTTAAGAAGCTGAAATTTCATTATGTATGAATTTTATGTAATTAAAATAAATAAAACTATTTTAATAAGTGACACTGCAAACATTTAGGAGACTAATAATATATACATATATAAGATTAATAATGCAATAATTTATATATTTTCATGTGGTAAAAAAGAAAAGTGTATAGTCATTTAAAATATATGCATGGCATTTCTATTAAATCTATTTTATTGCAAAGGGAATACAAATCTAGTATAAAATACATATTTCGGAATTCAATGGAATCCCTTGAGTTTCAAATTTCATTATTTACTCATAGGAAAAAAATCTGGTCTCACGGAAATCTCAAAGGTAATAAAACTTAATAAAATTTATTTGAACTACAAACATTAATTTTAGTATTACAGTACTGATCGAAATATTTTTTCGAAAAATTCACTACTTCTGTTTGATAAATTCCTCATATATACTTAACCTTATGGGTATACTAACAGCAGTCTTATTCATGTTTTTCAATCAAAATTTGATTTGCTAAAATATGTATTACAATTATTTAATTGCTTTGAAAAATATGCTATAGTATAAGAAGCGAAATTTCATTATATATGAATTTTAAGTAATAAAAAAAAAAAAAAAAAAAACTATTTAAATCAGTAACACTGCAAACATTTAAAAGACTAATAGTGTATACATATATAAGATTAATGATGCAATAATATATATTTGACGTGGTGGAAAATAAAAGTATATAGTAATTTAAAATATATTCATGACATTTTTATTAAATCTGTTTTACTGCAAAGAAAATACAAGTCTGGTATAAAATAAATATTTCTGAACTAAATGGAATCACTTGAGTTTAAAATTTCATTATTTACTCATACCGAAAAAATCTGGTCTCATGGAAATCTCAAAGGTAATGAAACTTAATAAAATTTGTTTGAACTACAAACATTAATTTTAGTATTATAGTACTGAGCAAAATATTTTTTTTTTTTTTTTTAATTCATTACTTCTGTTTGACAAATTCAACATATATATTTAATCTTATTGGTATACTAAGAGCAGTCGTATTCATGTTTTTCAATCAAAATGTGAAATACTAGAATACATATTACATTTATTTAATTACCTTGAAAAAGTATTCTATAGCATTTTTTAAGAATCTGATTTTTCATTACTTATGAATTTTATATTAATAAAGATCAATAGTTTTAAATATGTTAGCGAAAAAAATGCTGCATATAGATAAATGCTGATTGGTAAAAGGTTCGTGATGATTACACGAAGGAAAAGAGCTTATATTAAATTGTTGTTTTAAACAATGCAAAATATATTTGTAAAAATATATTTATTCACATATTTAGAAGACGTAAATCGCTTACTTATGATTCATTTTAAAAATCTTAAATATTCTCAGGCAAAAATGCTTGTAGAATATTTTAAAGTTTACTACAATGTTGTCTGAAAGTCTAACTGCTTCACTTTAAATACCAAACAGTGACGTTTATTAAACATAAATAAGACATACACTTCACAGATCATTTATTATTTAGATCGTTTATTTAAACTACTCACAAAACATTTAATGTTTAAAACGATAATTTTGAATGCTATAATTTCTTTGCTGTTATTTAAAATGAAAACAACAGCAATTTTTGAATAACATACACAAACACACACACACACAGAAAAAAAAAAAAAAACGTACTTCCTGCTTTAGTTAAGCAATTATGAAACTTATAGTTTAAGAACATCCAAGGATATATTATGCATTTTTTTTTTGAAAAAAAAAAATAAGCAAATTAAATGAATTCATATTTAATAATAAAATAACACTGTTACCCGGTCATGAATTATCTTTCATTAAAAGGTCTATCCCCATCTTTAGGCGTTCCTCTGAAACAATTCACTATTTTTAAAAAGAATTTTGAGCATTCGTTTTAACTTATTGAATGATATGGGTGTATATAATCTTCAGTGGCAATTACCGCATCAACTGATTGGACTAAAATTTAAATGATTTAAACACGACTAAAATAATGTAATATTTTAAAGAAACGCCAGAGGGAGTAGTTTACAAATAAATGTAGGAAAATATACGGGTATGAAATGTATAACATAAAGAGACCAATTCCTCGATTAAAGACGTTATATTTTAAAAGTTTTAGTTATATTTAGTAAGTACATTTCTTTTATCATTTAAAATCACATGAAAGTTAAAAATAAAAGTAAAATTAATATATATATATTTAAGCATAGGTGCCAATTATATGGTTATTCAAGGGGGACTTTTTACCGGAAAATTTTTATGAGGATTTTCAGCTTTTTTCAATCTTCAAAAATATATATGACATACTCCTTTAAAAAATAGTGGTATAAAATCTGATTAAAAAATTATAAAGGTTGGCAGCTATGCGTACATTGTAAAATTTGTTAATGGATATTTTATTAATATTTTAACAGTAAGTATTACACTCGTTTGCAAAAATTTGAGACCAGTAGCCGATTTTTAGTATTTTAACACGTTGCATCATTTGCGCAGATTATTAGGTCATCTCATGTGCTGATTGCATCAGGCGTATTCTATTGCCATAAATAAAGATGCTCGTAACGTCTATTGGCAGTTGTTTATTGGATTTTGTCGTAGACAGCGCTGTTGTGTAATTATTGTAATGGGTAAAAAACCTTCACTTACTGTTACAAAAAGGTCAGAGATATTGACCCTGAATAAAATTGGATTTTCTGAACGTCAAACAGACAGCTGTATATCAAGCTATTACTAAATTTAAAATTTCGGGAAATTTTTTGGATCTTAAGAGTCGTTTCTTTTTCATACTTGGAGTATGTAGAGGTTTCCTTGCAGGTTTATAGGATGATAAACCAAAATCTTTGGTACCCCATCTTGAAATAGTACTGAAACTGACGTTGGTGCATTTTGTAGTCAAAGTATGTCTAATCGTATTTCAGGAGTTTCTTGGATCTCATACGACCATCCTTATCACATGATCATCACGTGCACTCGTTTTTCTAGAGCGACCGCTTTTCTTAAAGTCCAGAAAATTTCCCGAAAATTCAAATTTACTAATAGTTTGACGCACAGCTGTCTTGCTCACATTTACCCTCAAACTTATTTGACGTTCAGAAAATTCAATTTTATACAGAGTCAACATTTCTGACCTTTCTGTAGCAGTAAGTGTAACTTTTTTACCCATTACAATAATTACACAACAGCGCTGTCTACGACAAAATCCAATAAACAACTAGCGATAATAGTGCCGGGTCACTTTATTTATAGCAGTAGATGCAAAGTCTCATGCAATCAGCACATGAGATGACGCAATAATCTGCACAAATGATGTAATGTGTTAAAATACTGAAAATCGGCTACTGGTCTTAAACTTTTGCAAATGTCTGTAAATTTCTAAAGTAATTTTAATTTGTTTAGTTTATTCGATTCATGTAATATTTTTCAAATTAATATTGCGCTATTACGTTTTAATCCTTGAAGCAATCATATTAAAAACAAGTAATATATATATAAAGAAAATAAATAAAATAAGTCAATTCGTACTTAGGTCAACAACAACAACAACAAAAGAAAATATTTTAGTTAATAAATAGAAATAAAAAACGCGCGTGCAAATTCAAATAAAAGTAAAATAAAATGTATAAATGGACAATATTTAAGCTCGTGGACTCAGTTCAGTGATATATTAAGAATAATTAAAAGATAAAAGGAATATTTTTATATACCATGTTTTTAAATTTTCTGTTAAGTCATATAAATGTTACCTAAGTCAGCGGGAACCCGGAACAATTGTCTAAAAGTATAAAAAAAAATCATTGCTATCGTGTTTGTTTTGAGCTATTGTAAAAGTTTCAAGCGGCTAGCTAGCTAGCCGGGAAGTTAGTTGAAAATCGATTGCAAGCTTCTTACTGGTAATACTGCCGAATGCAACAGGGACCCGAAGCAGTTAGTTAAAGGTATTTTTAAACTGGTTTTTCACCGTATTTCGAACTATTCTGAAAGTTTTAAATGTCTAGATAGTCGGGAACTTAGTTAAGTAAATTTTCTGTTGAATCATATAAACGCTGCCGAAGGCAGTACGAACCTGGAACAATTGACTACAAGTATTAAAATATGTATTGTCACCTTGTTTTGAGTTATCTTGAAAGTCTCAAATGCCTAGCTAGTTGGGAAATTAGTTAAAAATCGATTGAAAGCTGCTTTGTATAGATAACTGAAAGCTGCTAATTGAAAGCTGCTTTGTACTGATAACGATGCCGAAGGCATCAGGAACCCGAAACAGTTCGCTAGATTTTTTTTAAAAATGCATTTTCACAGTGTTCTGAACAATTCGGAAAGTTTCAAATGTCTAGCTAGTCGAGGAGTTAGTTAAATAAATTTTCTGTTAAATCACATAATCACTGCTAATAACAGTAGTGACCTGAAACAGTTGACTAAAAGTATTAGAAAAATGTATTGTCACCGTGTTCTGAGCTATCATGAAAGTGTCAAATGCCTAGCTAGTCGGGAAGTTAGTTAAAAATCTATTGCAAGATTTGTACAAGATATATACAGGGAGAGTGTGAACTAATAGTAGGAATTGAATAACGTAATTTTTATAGCAGTAAAAGAAAAGAATCGGTTGACTAGTTGATTTTATTTACAAGACTGAATAATTTAAAATCATGTGACTTAATGTTGTAACAAGTGTTATATTGTTATATATATTATCGTTTTAAAATATAAAAAAGAATTTTAATGCGCTGTTTTCAAACTAAACCTTCAATAAGACGTTTCACCGTAAGTTCTCATACAATCAATATGTGTACGTCATATTATAAATGATAACTTCTATAAAACTTTATACTTCCCAATTATATAATACTTTAAAATACTTGCACTAATTATTTTGAATGTTTACACATTTTTAGAGATTAAAAATGTATAGAGTTAAAAAAAAAGGGAGAGAGAGAGAGAGAAATAACAATATAAATAAAGACGAATCATTAATAAGCGATATTAAGGGATTTTCTTATATTGTTAGAAATTATTTCGTGATTTTAAAATGTTATTATAGTACTCAAAAAAAAAAAAAAAAATGCATGGAATATAAAAAATCATAATTCTTTTACCAAAATATAAATTTAATTTCATTGCGCTAATCATCAAAACAACGGAATATCAAATACTATTACATTG
The DNA here is from genome assembly GCA_963930645.1 of Salticus scenicus. Lineage (NCBI taxonomy): Eukaryota > Metazoa > Arthropoda > Arachnida > Araneae > Salticidae > Salticus > Salticus scenicus. Next base: position 21,535,608 of record OZ005654.1, read on the forward strand.
ATTATCCGAAACACCGAAAAGGAAGATGCTTGATTTCGACCTTTTTACCAAGCCCAGGGATTACTATCGCAGAATTCATACCTGTATTCATTTAAGAAATTTCTCTACCTATGATATCGTTGTTTTAAAAAGTGGAGAATTTTGTTACATTGTGATTGATATGAATTCTGCCCTAGTGTTCCATCCCTGCAAGCCCAATTCTTTCGATCAGAAAAGTGTCTTCCAGGCAGAGATCGTACTGTTCGCCCTTTTTAAAGGACACTCTAAAAAAAGAGGAATTTTCAAGTTTATTTCTACCACTATTTTTATAAAATAACCGCGTTCAATCAAGGCACATTACTATAAATATACCAGGCTTATTTCAGCATGAAATTAGTGGTGACAAAAAAGGCGGAAGTTTCTTATCTCTGTGAGAGTCCTGAAAAAAGGCAGGAGTGTACGACCCCTGCTTCCAGGTGATAGCAAATACAGTGCTGTCATCCAAATCCGGGAAATTGTTAGTACCGCTCAATTTTTTTCCACCACTTAATTTTTAGAGTAATTCTCTTCAAATATATTTACGATGAAAAAAAAAATACTCTAAGATAACAAATACTCTAAAAATTAAATGGTGTAGAAAAATGGGCGGAACTAACAATTTGCCGGATTAGGTTGGCAGCTCTACAAATATCCTCATTGAAAATGCTTGGTGCACCATTAAGATGATAACTTATTTGATTACAAACGATAATCAGAATATCTTACAGAAATTCTTTTAAAACTTCTTGCAGTTCCATAAAATTAAATTTTGACATCGAATTTCAGAAAATAAGGCCCTGTGAAAATATCTTTGAAAATCTCCTTCTATAAATTTATAGAGAAGCGTCTCTGGGCGTAAAACGTATTTATTTGTCGTTTAAACACTGTCAAGTGTGAAGTCTCTTCCAGTGTTACCAAACTTAGGAACATTTTTATTAAATAATTGGTAATAATTTTGAGACGTCATGTTTGATATACATGATAGACGTTTTATCCTCAATGTGATTAGTAAAACATTATAAATAAAAAGTAGCGGTAGGTATTAAAGAAAATGTTTCCGAAAATTGGCAACACTGGCTGCCTCTTCCGTAAATGAAAAGCACATGAGCTCAGAAATATGCAGAATTGGTGTCATTTTGATTTATTCCATGGCACTTTCAGCCCCGCCTTTCCTGTATTTTCTTTTCTTATTTTATCGCTGCTACATAGCGGAGAAAATTATTTTATAAATAAAGGGGTGCGAAATAAAGACGTTGCTAAAAATACTCAGAAATAAATTAAAATGACAGCAATTATGAACATGACATATTCCTTCAAAATCCACTTTTAGAAAAGCACACACATGCGTCAATCAAATTGCGTTTTAAACTTAGATTATCTAAATAAGGAAACTTCAAAAGAGTACTTCTTTGCATTTCTGCATAGATCACGTTGGCTCACATGAATGCAAATTATAAAATCTCCAATATTGTTGTTGAATTTTTTCTTAATTATAAATGTATAATGCTCAATTAACCTTTCTGCTAATTTTGGTGTTAAATAAATCGGTTTCTGCAAAAGCTTTGCGTCAACGTTATGATTAGCAGAATTGTATCTTTGACGCATATCTGCCTCTTTTTTCAAACCGTTCATCAAAATTATATATTGTATTTCAAAAAATGAACAAAAAGTTGAGAGTAGATGACAAAAACAAATTCTTCAATAATACTAGGCAACTTTTGTTATGTTTTGCAAACTACTCGCCGATAAATGGAAAATTGTAACCCAAAAAGTTGATTTTTTATATTAACTTTTAGAAATGGATTTTTTTTCAAATCCCATACTGAAAAACGTACCTTTTGGGAAAACATAATTATCGGTAATATCAGCTGTCAGGAAAACATACTTATCGCGAAAGTAAGCTGTCGGGAAAACATACCTCTCGGGAAAGTGATCGGTCGGGAAAACGTAACTGTCGGGAAAGTGAGCTGTCTGGAAATCGCCCCTCTCGGAAAAGTGAGCTGTCGGGAAATCTACTTGCTGAGCACTTTACATCCTATATTTGTTTATTATTTAAAAATGTGAGTTTTTTCGTAAATACAGCCATTTTTCTGTATGTAATAGTTGCACTTTAAGTTTTATTTGCATTTAAAATAATGATATGACAAAATGTGAGAGACAAACGTTATTCTCAAAAAAACAAAATCATAATAATTAAATTAGCTACAAAATTTTCGACTGAATTTTTACAATCAATTAAAATTAAAATTAATATTTACTTATATTTATCAACATAGAAAAAAGAATTGAGTTAGTATAAAATCTTTCTAAATATGACTCTTATAAATTACTGACTAACAGAAATAGTCTTTCTAAAGTGTTTTCATAAACTTCGAAAGACACTTATATGATTAAGTATATTTGATCGTCAAACACTGAAATATATTTATGGACAATGCGTAAATGTCAGAGTATGCTTTTAAAAAATTCAAGATAGATAAGCTCGTTTTTCTCAGAGGAATAAATTCGATGGCATGTATGAAAAATTATAATATAAAAATTATTGAAGGCGTTTATATTCTTAATGTGAATTAAACAATTTAAAATAAATTGGTAATTTTGAATGGCAAGATAATGTGATTTCAAACATCAGCGTATTGTCAGATAGAATGTGATTTAAAAACTAAATTTGAAAACAATAGTAATAGTAATAACATGTTAACTCGAACGGTCATCACATCATTTCTGTTAAAGCAAAAAATACGCAAAGTTCTCACTTTTCAGTCTTTTCGCTACCGATGATGTTGGTAGGAAACGAAAAATATATTTTTTGTTTTCATTTAATTTTCTGAAAATAATCTGGTGTGTCACTTGCACGACTTTCTCTTACACCGCATTCTTACACTATAATGATAGATTGTAGATTATTCGTAGGGTAAAATAGGTAAGATAATAAAATTCACTGAACTTTTAAAATAATCTAAAATAAGTTTAGGAACAGTATTATTTGACATATAACCAGGGATGAAAGTGTTCCACTTTTTCTGCCACCGGTACAGAAATTTTAATCATATATTTTCAGTTATTCTTCTGATTTTAAACGTTAAAATTTCTTAGTGGGAATATACTGGGGACAAAAAAGGCGGAGCTCTTTCATCCCTGCATATGCAGTCGGTAACAAAAGTGTCCGAAAACTAACAAAGAATTCCTATGGTAAAAAAGTACACTTCGTACGATTTACTTAAAAAAAATCTTTATCGAATCATGTTCTTACACTGAGTAAGAACAGGATTCTACAAGGATTTATTTAACAAAACCGTATGAAGTGTACCTTTTTACATAGGAATTTTTGTTAGTGTTCGGACACTTTTTTTACCGTTTGTAATTCTCTTTGTTCAATCATAGCGCCTACATTTATTTAAGAAATATATAAGGGTTGTAATTAATTTACCTTTAAATCAACGTAATATAATGTAGAAATGCAGTTACCTCAATTGCATTCGTTAGAAAACAACATTTAGCTGAATTTTGGGTAGTCTATTGCCTATATTGGGTATTGCCTATATTGTATATTGCCTATATTGTATATTGCCTATAAAATATATTCACATCACAATGTGTACTTAAATTTAGTCTTATATGAGAAAAACCTAACACAAAATGAAATACACTTCTAGCAATTTTGAAGTGTAGCACTAATATATCCAAGTACTTTTAGTGGCCCTGTAGTTGAATGGTAAATGATTTCCGTATACAATCTACACAACGCATGCTTTTATGCATATAAGAAAAATATTTTTATACCCATTTGTTTATGGCAGCCCAAGAAAAGTTAAGTGTATCACCACTATATAATTGAGATTTACAATACCATGTTTGGACTTCCTGCAACAATTCGTTTTTGAGATATACTCATAACAGACACATGAACAGACAAATTGTTAAATTTTGATTTTTGGATTCAGGGGACCTCAAAACGTGCAAACTCAATTACGAAAAATTGACCCTTGACCCGAAAATAATGATTTCTCATACGGGTAAAAGAAAGTAAAAAAAAAAAAATAACAATAAAATTTCAAAAATAATAAAAATATTTTAAAATTTTCTGATAATATTTTACAAAAGTTTTGAATTCAGAAATGTGCATAAAGGAAGAATATAATTTTTTAATGTATTTAGATATTTAATTTTTCGAATTCTTACTTTTTAAAATTATGTACTCTCTTGCACTTGTTTTTAATTATCCAGTTAAATTTAATTTAATTTTTATGAAACGATTTAAATAATGAAACTATTAACTACTTAATTGTGAACTGAAATCATAAAAATGTACTTTTAAATAAAAAGCATGTTACAAACTCTAAATTATGATTGCAATTTTCTTAAATTTGTATGTATATAAATATTTACATAAATTACAAGAAATAAAAACTGAAAAAAAAATCCATTTTCTTTATTGATTTCTTTATTTTTCTTTATTCAGGTTCGAATATCAGTTTTAGCATACATGGTCGTAGTATTTCGGCATACACTTAAAATTATTGATCCCCATATAACATACATTAATGAAGATAAAATGATAATTTAGGGACAATCCTGCTCTAATATTTAAAAATAAATCGTTTTTATTTATTGCTACTCTAATTTATATTTTCCAAATGACAAAATTAATTTCAGGGATTGTCATATATAGGAGCATAATTCTTTAAGACTATCACATCTCATTTATCAGCATGCACTACAAGGCATAACTGGACTAATCTACAACTATTTCATGTGATATTTAACAGATGAATGCAGAATAACGCTTTAAAAATATATTATTTATAGCAATAATGGCACCGCAATAAAATCATGCATCTAGGCTGATTATTTATGTATACATATACATATTACATGTATATGTATACATGTACATGTATATGTATACATTATGTATACATATACATACTGTATTACATATATATATACTAACATAAACTAAGAAAACTAGTATTTTGCATCCACCACAAGACGTTTTTCTATATTTTCCTACACAAAGACACTAAGTAAAATTAATTTATTTAAATTATCTAACATGATGAATGCAAATGGTTTTCATCTTAGAAAAAAGAAACACTAAATACCCAAAGAAAGACAGTTTTATTGTTTATATATAACATCTTAAAAAATGCATTTTTATAATACTTATCTCACATATCAAGTTTCGCACAGTTATATGCAATAGAAGATGAGATATTGCTTTCACGTTATCGAGCAATTTTGCAGTATAGTAGAGCCACCTGTTCGCCAATAAGAATCAAAACTTAATCAGCATAATTTCTCATAATGGTCTTCTCACATATCAAGTTTTGTTTGGAGATACACTATAGAACCTGAAATATAACCTTTCTTTAAATTCCAGAAATCACAGTGTAGAAGCGCCACCTGTTGAGCTGTTTACACCAAAAGTTGGTAGGCACTAATATATGTCAAATTGCATCTTCATACAAATTTATATGCAATTCAGCGCAGTAGGTCTTGAGATATAGCCTTCCCTTAAATTGCGGAAATTGTTGTATAGCAGCGCCACCTGTTAACCTATAAGTATTCAAATAGAATCAATATAATGTCTCATAATGACCTTCTCACAATATTAAGTTTTGTTTGATTATACCCAAAATAACCCGAGATATAGCCTCCCTTAAATTGCGGAAATCGTTGTACATCAGCGCCACCTCTTCAGCGGTTGTCACTGAAAGTTGACAGGCACTAATTTAAGTCAAGATGCATCTACATACAAATTTATATACAATTCTGAATAGTAGTTCCGGAGATACAGTCGTCACAAATTTTTTTGTCTCACACTCACATACACAGACAGACGGGCATTTTCTAAAAATCGTCAAATCGTAAAATTTTAATACAATTTTCTGAATCTTTAGCCACCGTGAATAACTGTGTGTAATGACATCTTCAATTTTAATTTAAAATATTTCCATTCATCCATATTATAGCATACAAGAACTACACATTATAATAATATAATATTACTAAGGATGTAAGTATAAACTAAATTTTACATAGCTTTCATATTTTATATTAATTTGTAATGTTTTTTTCTTATTTCTTGAACACAAAGAATAAAGTATTCTTTTCAAATTAGTTTTGAAATATATATATATATATATATGGTTTAAGATTAAAAATTAATATTTTTTTAAGGTTACTTAACAATATTTATATATGTAAAACTAATAAACTGTACAGCGATATTGAATTCGGATATTTAGTGTAAAAACATTATTTTAAATAAAAACTACCAGGAAAATATTTCTTCAGTAAACAAAAAAGCGATTTAAAATACGAAAATATAACTGATCTGTTATCATTTTTTTTAAATCTGTTCTAAAAATGAGAAATAGAAAATCAATGAAATCCCTAAAGAAAACTATTTGCGTAAAGGAATGACATATAAGGCACTTAGATTTTAATGTTTTGTATACTGATTGTTAAATAGAGATAGTCCGTCAAAAAGATAGGGCAATATTGGAATTGTATCGCAGGATTACGAAAAGAAAATTGCTCTTTAGAGATAGATTGATTTTGGTCTTATCTTTCTTTCTTCCTGTGGTTTTGAAATCGAAGTTAAATCGTGTTTATTATTTATTTATTTATTTTTACTTTTACAAATATACCGCAAAGAATGCAAAACGACATTTGATGTCTGTCGATTCTCTTGAACGATAATTGAATAGAATTTAAATTTCAGTTGAAAAAACTTACTTGAGGATTTTGGGCGATGCAAAATTGAAAAACTTCCATAAAGAAAGATTTTTTCTGGTTTTAAATGCTTTAAGCATTTTTTTTAATAAAATAAATAAATTTATTTTATATTCATGTATATTAAATTACTAAACTATTACAAAAACTAGTATGTTGTCGCCATCACATCCCCCGCCCAAATTCTTATGTACTTACTGTCATTCACTACGGTATGTTAGAGAATCTCAACCAAATAAAAAATGCGCCTCTATTTTAATTTAAATACAAGCTTTTTCATTTGTCTCTCCGTGGCTCAGGTGGTTAGAGCGCCATATTAGTCATCCGGTGGTTCCGCGTTCAATACCCTGAAGGCCCGAAGTGTTAATTTTTGCAGACAATTAGTAGAAAAGATGTCAATTGATAAAAGAAAATTTATCGTTGACTACACAGTATCCTAAGAATTTTTGAAGAGTTTTTTTAAGAAGTCTTTTTCTTACATCTCTTTTTAGAAGCAAAAAAGAGTTTTTTTTCTGTACTACAAGCGCCCTCTATTGTGCGGAATATTCACTAAAATGTCAATGATACAAATAACAATACATAATAAAAATGATTAGAAAAAACACATAAACATTAACCAAATCAGTAAAATGTTAAGTTATAATATAAAAAAGTAATAATAAACTAAAATAATAATAAAAATGTGCCTTAAACGAATAATTAAATTGTAGATATTGGCCCTTAATCAGAAAATGAAATCACAAAACTTATAGGTAATCGTGTGGTGCTGCCATTTGTTGTGAATTTTAAGAAATAATTTCTCTTTTCTTAACATAGTTCAAATTTCCCCAATTTTGGTTAATAGACCAACAAATTACACTTTTTTTGGAAATAAAATTTTTTTCTAACTTTTTAAGTATATTATTTTTCTATGTAAATTAAAAGAAAAAAAAAAAAAATGTGATTGAAAATATGCTCTATTGCTTTCTGTAAGAATTAGTTATGCTTAAAGTTACTATGCTTAAAGTTAAACAACCATCCATTAATATATATATATATATATTAATATTCTTATATTATTACAAAAATATTATTATTATTATTATTTACTCATAAGTATCCGTGTAAATAAGATGTTTTCATGAAAGACATAATTACATTCCTGCGTTTTCATGATTTTTTTAATTTCTTGTTGTTGCCTAAAATTTTTAAATATACCTATATATATATATTATAAAAAAAAATCGATACATGCACTTTTAAATACACACCTGTCATGAAAATTGCTTTTTTAGAGACTCAAAATATGTATAATATCTATTATTATTATTCTTTAGTATATATATTTTATAATACGTTCTGCATAACATGTATAAATAATAATAATAACAATAATAATAATAATATTCTTACAGATTATCTATTGCATTATATACATATTATCCATTTCAAAAATGTAGAGGATTTTTTAATTTTACGTATTTTAGTTATTTTTAAATCTTTTTATATTATTATTATTATTATTATTATTATATTTTAGCAATGGAAAATCAAAAACTATATTGGAAACAAATAGTGATGTAAAAGTTAATAATAATTAATAATTATTCCGCTTAATATATATTTATTATTGAACAGAATTCACCAAAATTGCTTATATCACTTAATGGACTTTTAAATATGTAGAGCAATGAATAAAAGCTATATAAGAAACATATTACTATCAAATTGTGAATAATTAAGTATAAATAAAAAATTAATTTAATAAAACAAAGCATTAAAGCCTTTTTTTTTTTAATTTTATGAAAAAAAAAATGATATAGGGATGAATCGGAATTTCTCAAAAATATTTTTACAGTAATTAAATTTTAAAAAAAAGTCAATTATTTCTACTTACAACAATAATGAAAAAACAGGAATTTATGAAAACCGAAAAACGATTATTGATCATTTCATATCTGTAGAACAAGATGCTAAAAAAAAATCATAATAGTGAATGTTGTTTATTCTTGTTTATTAAACTAGGAAATATTAAAAAGATTTAAAAAAAAAGTATATATAAATATTGTAATCATTAAATCTTTGTTTGTCAAACACTCATTTATTGAAATGATTAATGTATAGAATATTCTAAAACAATTTTTTGTATGAAAAAATTATATTTCTTTAACGTTATTTTTTCCAATATTTCATTCTAAGAAAATTTAGTATATTATCAAACATATTATTCAAATAATGTGGTTAAGAAAAATATCAATCTTTCTTGAAAGCCATTTTAGGGATATCAGCATGAGTAATCATGATTAATGTATTGCCATTTTTTACCGAATCCAAATTCAGTTTTAAAGGGCAAAAAAGTTAAAGAAACGTAAATTCGTATATAAACCTAATTTCTTTTCCATTTAGCAATTTTTTTCTTCTTTATGTTCCAAATCCGCATGTTCCTTTCAAAATTTGCAAAAGTATAAGGTATTGGACAAAATATTAGTGATTTAAGTTTATATAGTAATAAAAATTTAGCAGGATGATATTTTAATGTAAATCTCATTCTTTTATTAATTGAATTGAGTATATGTAATATTAAAAATAAATTTTAGATATAAAGAGATCCAAGTCTAAATTAAATTGAGTAATGATATCAATAAATTTGATTTTTGAAGGCATACGAAATTTAGTACCATACTTCATCAAAGGTCTTAAAGTAAGATTTTCCACAATATTGGTATTGCCAGTAATAATATGACCATGAGATGGACTGAAAAAAGATTTATATTTGGAATCATAACAATAGCACGGAGGCTGTTCATTACAAGTAAGAAATTTAGCAAATTTATTGTAGTTAAATATTTTTCTTCCTAAGTAATATTGTATTTAAAAGTCTTTTGAATGACGAAGTCTTTGATGGGAAAAGGATTGGATGGATTATTAAGTATATTGTGAATATGAAGTTTATTTAAAACAGGATGAGAAAGGTTTATCACCAAGAGAGAGTTATTTATTCTTTGACCAGATTTAAAGTCAAGTTTAACAATAAAACACTCAGCCCTATAGTGTAAAATATCAAAAAATACATCACTGAAATATGAATCAAAAGAATGAGAATGAAAAACTTTAAAATATTTAAGAAGAGGCTTCTTTTTTATTCCAAATATAAAATTACGTATATCTTTGCAATCATAAGACTAAAGAAAAACACATTCTAAGGATCTGAGATTTTGTAGTATAGTTGAAATGTCCAGAAGTTGGGAAGAAAACCTAGAAGTTCTAGTAGTCTTTTTAAATAAAGAGTGATAAAATGTCGCATAAATATTACTGTAAAAATAAATTTTTGAAACATAGGAATAAACAATATGTTTTTATTATATTCATTAGAATTTAAACCAAAAGGATAAATTGCATTCATTGATTTAATATGTTGTGATTGAAGTAAAAGACGTTCATTCAAATTCTTCTGAAAATTAAGAATTTTCATAGTAATATTATTGAAGTCATGTTGATGGAAATGCATATATTGAAAATTTGTAGTAAATTGACGTGATTTTTTAATATCAGATCGATGTAAGGTAATACGCTTGTGTAATGAATTACTAGTTTGTGCAATATATATATATATATATATAAATATAACACAAAGCAGTGAAGGGACGAAGCGATATTTTAAACAAAATATAAATAGGATTATTCTTTTTTGTTTTCATTTTAAAAACAAATTGGAGTTTTCATATAAGTAGTGCAATACCTTTAGCTATTAAATTACGAAAAGGACATTTTTTCAAGCTTAATCACTTTGTAAAAATACTCATGGTTCTGGTTAATGTAATGTTAAAGATTCTGAGTGACAGCGCTGGATAACGCAATCTGCTACAGTGGTGAAGGAAAGTTAATACATTCTAAGTTGCACGTCCCGAGACCTTCTTTTCCTCTATAAGTTAAAATAAAAGTTAATGTTATAAAGTATATGTTTCTCTCTGTTACTATTTATATAATTATCAGTCATGGATGAAACAGGAGTACAAGTTTACGTAGCAAATTAAAATTTACACTTTTCGAAATCAGTAATGTTTCATTTTATTTTATAATGTATCAAGAAGTTTTTTATGTTTAAATATTTATTGTACACCAGTTCCTTAATTTCAGTACACCAGTTCCTTAATAAATTATAATTGATATGCACAAAAACCGTCTCTATTTCGATTATTATATCATAAGCATTAAGGGTTAACTTGGCCACTCATGGTTCTGGTTTCTGACAGCGCTGGATAACGCAATCTGCTACGGTGGTGAGGGAAAGTTAATATATTCTAAATTGCACGTCCCGAGACCTTCTTTTCCTCTATAAGTTAAAATAAAAGTTAATGTGTATATGTTTCTCTATGTTACTATTTATATAATTATCAGTCATGGATGAAACAGGAGTACAAGTTTACGTAGCAAATCAAAATTTACACTTACCGAAATCAGTAATTTTTCATTTTATTTTATAATGTATCAAGAAGTTTCTTATGTTTAAATATTTATTGTACACCAGTTCCTTAATTCCAGTACACCAGTTCCTTAATAAATTATAATTGAGATTATTATATGATAAGCATTAAGGGTTAACTTGGCCACACAAACATAAATAAAAAAAACAAATTTAAAAATGCATATTTAAAATCTCATTGTTTTGTGAGGCAAAGGTATTAAAAAGATCATCTTTTTTATGCGATATCATTTTGTCATGATGTGTTTTAACTAAAATATTGATTCCAGAGAATTTTTACATTAAAAATATTATTTATTACTATATACATACTTGTCTATTTATTATTATTATTATTATTATTGTTATTGTCATTATTACACAGGACTATTTTTTATTTAAACAAACAATTTCGCCTGATTTTGCATAAATGATAATATTATATATTTTGAATATATTTATATTATAAATAGATAGTTTTAAAGAACATCATAGACATTAGTTTGTTGAAGATAATTATATGAGCCCAAAAATTAAGACACCAGTAGAAAAAATGATGCAAAAATTTATTCTTTTGCGTGTTAAACAGTAAAGTAAAACACACAATCTAAGTTTTTATTTTAAATACGATTATATTCTTACAAAAAGGTCGTTTATTTTTTATATTAAACGACAACAAGGTTAATTTTTAAACAACATTTTTTTTTTTCTTATCGACATCTCTTGCACCATATTGTATGATATGAGGCTTATAGAGGTGATTATCAAACAGATGAATACATAATTCTCAAAACAAAGAAAAATAAAAGAAAGAAATGCAAAAACAAAAAACAGACACAAAAACACAAAAAAAGAAAAAAAAAACATACACACATACATACAAATACGTGGATATACTCATGAAAAACAAAAATACATACATACAAACGCGTACATGAAGCCATATACACAAAAAAAGAATATGAAAATAAATAAATAAATAAATAAATAAAATACGAGAGCAGAATCAATTATACAGGTATAAAGGTAACATAATAAATAAAGTTGCAAAAAGCCACAAATTCAAGCTTTATCCTGAGAAAAACAGAAAGTGGAGGAGGAATAATTACAAGATAAAACGAACTTTTTATATACCATGGTTTTAAATTTTATGTTGAATCATATAAACTTGACAGTTCTGTGTATTAATAAATACTTTTTTTTTTTTTTTTTTTATGAATAATCCTATTAATTTGAAAGAAAATGATCAACAGGGATAAAGGAGAGCAAATATATGAATATTTTAACACATTTATTAATTGAATAAAAGTATTAAAATAATGCATTGCCATCGTGTTCTGAGCTATTCTAAAAAGTTCAAATGTCTAGCTAGTCGTGAAGTTAGTTGCAATTCGATTGTAAGAGTTGTACTGGACATACAAACAAGAAGGCGAATTAATAAAAACATGGTGAAATCATTACTTACTGAGTTCAAATGTTTATGTATTCTTTTCTGATTTTAATGAGTTTTGTACATTTGCACAGCAAATATTCAATGTTCGAATTCAATGTACAAATATTTACACTCATAATCTGCAAAGTTGCAAGAACATAAGTCAGTATGAGATACTGTCATTAATTGATGGAAAAAGTAATTTTGTCTGAGTAGCTGTCTTGGAAACCTACATTGAAACACACACGCACATGTAAATATATGTATATATATATATATATATATATATATATATGTGTGTGTGTGTGTGTGTGTGTGTGTGTGTGTGCTGTTACCGAATTCTAATTACGAATACAGAAGAGTGATAGTAGAAATCAAAGAGATGGAAAAATTAAAAAAAAAAACATAAATTCACAAAACAAACGCAAAAGTAGAATGGTCAAACAAATAAGAAGAATAATTGTCTGGTTGGTGGTTGGTTATTGGGTTTATCTGGGTGCTGCACAATGAGCAATTGGTGGGGTCTAATTCTCACCCCAAGAGGCGGTCCTGAGACTTGTCATTACAATTTTGGTTTACACGTAGAGTATGGCTTTCTAAGATGGTCCCACATGGAAGAGCTCCGCTGAAGAAGGCCCTCATGTGTTTTGGAATTAATTTTGATTTATCCTTAGTTATTTTGCTTATTTAGTTTGGTTTTATATGTCCTTTAGCTGCATTTGCGCATTAGTTTATATATACTCTGTTCTAATTCTATATTTAAAAATTCAAGGTGTTATTATACTTGATATTTAAAATTTATCATATATATATATATATATATATATATATATATATATTATACACAGATATCTTTAAATATTCAAGACTACAACATAAATAAAATTTGTCTAATTAAATATTCACAAATACTTTATATATTTATAATTTTTTAAAAAATTACAATCCATGTTTGTGTTAATTTTTTTAAAGAACATGTTTGTGTTAATTTCTTTTGTGCACAATTTCTGTCCTAATGATAAAAACGGATAAGGTTTGGAGTGTAGAATAAATTTTCAAAGTATGTATAGATATATTTTCTATCTTACTACCAAACAAAAACATCTTTTATTTATTTATTTATTTATTATTTATTTTTAACGGTATAATTATTATTATTATTATTATTATTATTATTTTTTTTTTTTTTAGTTCGGCACATTTTAAGAATGATGATAAATAATGAATGTTTCACAAATACATAGTCTAAATCATACTTAACATTTGCCCTTATTATATTCAAATACTCTTATAAATATTTTTAGAAGGACTTTCCTTTAATTTACTTTTCGATAGACATGAAATTAATATAGTCCAAAAAAATTCATTTTTAAAGCTATTTAAGTATGTAAAAGTTAAACATTACAGTATAATATGTACATAAATCGTACTCTAATTTATCTCGATGAGAAAAATCCAAAACATATTTAAAAAGAAAATAAATAAATATTTGAAGTCTAAAATTATCATTTTGTTTATACATATAAGAAAAGACACTATTTATTTATTTATTTGATTGATTTGTCCTGAAAACATATAAAGAATGACAAAAATGTGTAACATTTTGATGATTTTTATAATTAAAACATATGATATCTAAGTATAATAACAGAACAATATAACTGAATGTAATGAATTTACATTATTTTATTTTATTATTTTATTTTCATTATTGTTATTATTATTGTCATTATTATTTTTTAAATTATCTTTTATGTTCATAAAATGGTTTTGGAGTCATACAGAAAAGAAAAAAAATGAGGAAACATGGGACCTTATAAACTTGAGCACAAGTGCTGTAAATGTTATTTTAACGAGCAAACGTTCTCTCATATTACATGATTTATAACGATATATTCTCAAAATTGGCGGTCTAGAAAAGACGTGTTAGAACACTCCCAGGGCACTTTCTAAAAAACATGTGGCTGGTATCAAAACATCCAATTATGAAACAGGCTTCTTTGTTAAGATATGGGGTAAAAATTATTGTGTCATAATAAAAAGACAGGAAGTGCTTTGGAAGTTGAGAAATATATAAAACGTTTATTGTTATAAATGGTGTAACACTTTGTGCTACTGTTCAATAATCTCTTGCAACAGTTTTGTTTTTATAACTGGAATTTGTATACATATATTTTATTTATGATAATAACTAGAAAGTAGTTTGCTCAACGTAATAATAATAATAATAATAATAAAAGAACAGCTTCGTTTCAATTACATACAATGAATTAATAGACCTAATTTTTTTTTTATCCTAGGTAATTCGTATAGGAAATTTATATGAACTGAAATATATTATGACAGTTTTAATATTAATTAGTAACACTCCTAGGCAACATTAATGGAGTTAATAAAACAATTAAGTTTTGAATAGGGGGTTATAAATATAATCGATACGTAACATAATTTCAAATTAACATCATTGTAATTGTATTTTTTTTAATTAAGGTTATTAATAAAGGTGTTAAGCAACTATCAAAATAATTGTATTTAACTAAAACTGATTTTAATGAGTGTCTTTTCTTGATGTTCTTGTGGAAGGCACTTTGAATTCGCATGATATTTTTCAAACTTCTGTATATGGTAAGGCCACTTTTACGGGTCAATATCTAAATTTTCATTCTGCTGATCCTAATTCTCAAATAATTGCCGTTTTGCAAACTTTGGTCAGTAGAGCTCTTCAGTTATGCAGTAATGAAGAATTTTTTAAGTTGGAAAATTTAAAGAATTTTTCAGGATTTAATAAATAACGATTACCCTCCTAATTGGTTAAAATAAACTTATCTTAAAAAAAATATCCACTTACCCTCTTCGTTTTCTCCTACAATTTTCCCCTCTCTTCCAATGCAAACGAAAAATTCACTAATTAATAAGAAAAATTATATTTCTCTGCCATATTTTGGACTTCCTTCAGAACTTATTTGTAAATAGTTGCATAGATAAAGAGAAGTTGTAAGAAATGATGTTAAATAAACAAAAGAAAAAATTCTAACAGGGTGGTACAGTATTTTTCTCTATGTAATATGTTGTTCAATTTCACGGTATTGTACATAAAATAATGTGAACCGATAGACGGTGTATATAATGATAGAACTAACGTATATAATGATAAAGATAAAGTGTTATGTCTCTGTAAAATATATAAGTTGTACATTCACCTAAATCAATGAATTTCTCACGACAATGACCTATAAAATGTATATAAATTTTCAACTGAAATGGATGAAGTATTTAGACGCTATCGCACTTAATTTGTTTTTAACCCATAAGCCATAATGATAAAGAATGTTTCGTTGTGTCCCTGTAAAAAAAAAGTAAGTCCTATATTCTCTATAATTCATACAGTTCGTGTGAATAGTGACCTATAACATACATACGAATTTCAAGTTCATTTTAATAAGACTCGCAGACGCTGTCTCAGTTTAAATAACTTAAGCTCATAGGCCATAATGAAAAATAAATTTTCATTATGTCCCTGTAAAAAACTCTAACAAGTTAAGTATGAATCTAGAAAATTCCTATTGAAACCAAACCAAGCTTAAAGTAAGGGACATGGTCGAAAACATAGGATACGGTACAAATTTTCTGCAACAACCCCCATGGGGACGAGAAATTAACCCCTAACAGCTTTAGTTATTTCTATAAGAACCAACAAAACACACATCGCAGTAAGAATGGGTGGTTTAGTGGTAGCGTGCTTGCTTTGCGATACGGAAGTTCTGAGATCGATTCCCCGCAAGGGCGTTTTGTATTTCAATTTTTATTTCAACTGAAATATTTATTTTTTTACGCTTTTAATGAAATTAAATTATTATTTCAAGATAAAATATTAATTATATTAAAAAAAGTTATTTTCAGCCCGGATAATTTAACATATATTAACCAATTTATTCATTTATTTATTAAATTAAATAAAAATTAATAACTTAACGTGAAATACTTTTATATTACATTTCCATAAAAAAATTGTTAATAATTCCTGCTAGTGTTTTATGTAATTTTTAATTACAATTTTTTATCAACGTCATTAATCACAAAAGGTAATCGTCAATTCTTAATTGTATTATTATTCTAGCAAATTTTGTATGAAAAATCCTGAATGAACAACAACAGTTGTTTAAATATGAGACGTCGCTTTTAACTTTTATTTCAAATATTACATTAAACAGCTGTCAAAATTTGTGGTGTCGGAAGAACTGATAATAAAATTGAACACAATGACAAATTTTCTCAAAGTGATTTCTCTAATTTATAATTAAATTTCATCTTAAAAAACTCAAAATCCTGGTAAATATGAATTTAACACAGCTAGTAATTTTGATGAAAAGCCACATATTTTACAAAATATTCGTGATGAACAATAATTGACGGTGAACTAAATTGTACTTCAAATAATTTTGATACATCTTCTTATATTTCCGGTTCTCATTGTGAAAAATACTTATGGTTTCGTAGTTTTCTACTTCTAATCATAATTGTTATAAATTAGAACCCTACCCTATGTTTTCACCTACGCTTTTTAATTTAAGCTTCGTTTTGTTTTAATAGCAATTTTACTGATTCATAATTCCCTTGTAAGTGCTACAGTCTCCAAAATTTATGCAGTCCGTTGGATGGTAACCTTTAACAAGTACATAAATTTTCAGCTCAATTAGGTAAGATATTTATATAATATTACACTTTAAATAATTTCCGTTCGTAAACTATAATGATAATGAAATTTTTGTTGTATTCCTCAAAAACTACAAACGATAGATTCACCAAAATCTACGCAGTCCATGTACAGATTTTGGTGAATGTTTTCGGTGACCAATGAACGCATAAATTTTCGTAAATTATTAACGTAGGTGTTTTTTGTGAATTTATACTGTGGTCCCTAACGTATGTGTATAAATTTTTAGTTTATTTTAATAAGAGGTTAAGACACTTTAAATAATTTGAGTCCATAGACAATAATAATAAAGGAAATTTTCCTTATGTACCCTTAAAAAAATTCATATGCTAAATTCACCAAAATCAATAATATACGTGCTACGACGTCCTATAACATAAACATCAACTTTCAGTTCAATCGAAGGAAGCGTTCAGATTCTTTCGTGCACACTCACACACATGAGCAAATACACACAAACTCATGCGCGCACATACACACATATTCATTCAAAGACATACACACGCACACATGCATTTATCACCGTAAAAATAGCAAAAATGAATTCACAAGATCTAAAAATGTGTAGCTACACCAATATCTCAAATCGAATTTTTGTCATGGTTACAATACTTTCCTAACATGGCACGTTCGGAAAGTAAAAAATAGTTAACTGAGGTATAACACGCTGTTAACCAGTCTCTAAAATTAAACACAGAGAACAGATATATAGCTGGAAAATATACTTAAATTGCCTATAAATGGTGCAATATAAACCTTTTGATAGTAGAAGCAAAGAATGAGAACGAAGAATAGTTAGTCAAACCACGGCCCTACTAGATCTCTGCTCGGCGCCAACGTGCCAACGTCGTGAAAGCGGCCATAACAATCGACGATTTTTCCAGAATCAAATGCAATGGAAGTTAGGGTTGGCGCACAGCGCCGCCACGGCAGAACTAACTTAGTTTTGTATATGAAGCTGCATAAGTTTTTCGTTTGCAGGGCATTTAATTTGATTTAATTAAATTTAAAATGCAGTCTTCCGATACGCAAAAATATATGAATCATAAAAATAATTGTGACAATAATTTTAAACCAATTCATTGAAAAATAATAAATGATATTAGTCGTTTTCTCCTAAATAAAATATACTCTTTTTCAAATTTTTGTTTTGCATGAAAGAAATGAAATAAGGACTAGAAAGAAAGAAAACAATCATTTAAGATTTTTTTAAAGGGAAAAAAAATTAAGAGGACACACATCCCTACCCCTTCATGATGACAAGAAGGTACACAATAGTACACCATTTTACAAGATACAAATGCTTATTTTCATGTTTGTTTACAACTGGAATCGATAACACAAACTGATTTTTAGGGTTGGCAGCGAGCGCCATCTACTTTATTCCGCGGCATGCATTGATCTTTGCAGTTTTGTTACGGCCGCTTACGACGTTGGCGTGTTGGCGCCGAGGAGTGATCTAGTAAGGCCGTGGTAAAACAATTAAACAAAGAGACATACACACGCCAAACAAAGTAACAAAATTTTCCAAACTGATTCAATTATCAAGATCATTAATAGCACTGACGCCAAACCACTGTACAACAATTCCTGGTGAAAATTGAAATTGGAACGTGTAATTAGACTCTGATGAAAAGGAGGTTGACTTGGGACAATATTTCAATGCGAAAAAAGAGAACCCTGTGATGAACAATAATGACTCATTAAGCACAGTAGAAGCCAAGCAACAGACACAAGATCACCAAAACCACAAAGACCAATAAGGATGAACAATTTCTCTATGTAGGAGAACCTCAGAAAAGTGAAAAAAATATTCATCAGGGGATGAAATACACATATTTAAAGAATCCAAATTTAATTTTCAACAGCCCGCAAAACAAACGATACAACAAATCAACTCAACCAAATCCCAACAGAAATATTCAAACTATATATATATATATATATATTATTCCATTTATAATTTAATAATAATAAAAAAATAAACGAAAAATAAATATAAAATGAAATTAAATTAAATTAAATAAAACAAAAAAAAAAATATTGTATATATATATATATAAATATATAATTGTCAAATTTTGATTTTAAACACAATTGAAATGTAAACCCATTTCAAAATCATAAAGTCTTATTTTATATAGTAATTTCATTTTATTAACCAAAAAAAAAGGAGAAAATGGAAATTTAAATTCATTTAAATAAAATTTTATATCCCTTCCAATGCACTTTACAAATCAATGTGCAAATAATATTTATAACAAAAATAGATATGCTTTTATTCAGGAATTTTTTTATGTGTAAGAGCAGAAGTAATACATTTTCGAGGGGAAAAAAACACTACTGAATTATGTAATAGATTCTTAAGGTGAGAATATTGTTTAGTCAGCATCTGTGGTTTTCACAAGTATTTTCACGCAGTGATTCTGATATAAGAATATTATTCTATTGCCAGAACTGCTCTATTCATATGTTAAAATTTTATTGAAAGTCTTTTCGCTATTGAGAATATTCTTATTTGATTTTCTTATTAGGTCATAATATAGAAGTTGTATAGTTCAAATATTTGTATTAGATATTTTTTAGCTATAAAATATTTAAATTTTTAGATTTTTTTTTTCATATATATGAATGCATTACATTTAATTTTTTGTTTTAATAATGCATGTCAAAAGTCTCTCGAAAATATGACTTTTAAATATAATACGAGTAGATGTTGTTTGCCGTTGCTTTGTATTTCTGTATTTAAATTACTAAAACGATTTCAATTAGTTTTTAAATTCTGTCGCAGTATTTTCTAATAACTTTATCATGAAGCAGTAATTTACTATGTGATTATATAGGAGAAAAATTCATTCTGTTTATAGTATTTATGCTAGAAACAATACTGGAAATAAATACTTATAGGCAATGTACAGTGCACATGTAAAAGTGATATGTTATTTAATAAAGTCATAATGCGTACTCGCATTAATACCTGAAAGAGTTTGATATGATTCAAGAAAATCATTTCACTAAAATTTAAAATATTTCAAAATCGAAGAATTTATCATTCATTCCGTTACAAAAGTAGAACTGATTCCTTCGATTTTTTAATTGCTTCTGATAGGGAAAATTGCAATATTATTTTCTTGTATGCTAGCATTTTTCCGAAAATGTTTACTATGTAAGATAAATCACTTATTTTGTGCATTTTAGAATTTCCATATTCATTTACTTTTTAATTAATAAGTGACATGCAAAATATGTGATTGAATGAGTGGGTTTTACGTCTTACAGTCTACACTATAGGTAATAGGCCACCGTCTGCGACGCACCCTTGAGGGTGCTCACAGCACAAGTGGAGACATGCCAGCACAATTTTGATCCTTCACATTGGAGATGGCTCTCTCAATTTGGTGAACCAAGAAATATAGTTTGGTTTATAACATGAATGGCATTGCAGTCATGACAATTTTTGCGTGTACCAGTCATCATAATTATACATAGCAGTTTTCGGCTGACCATCGGCCGTATTCACCATTAACTTTAACTCTCGGTTTAACGAAAAAATACGAAAAGCGTCTAAAGGAGAGGTACAAATTTCTAAAAAAAAGCCTCATTCTGCCATCTAGCGACGACGATTTCATATATTCTTTGATAGGTTATTATATGCTGAAAATTTTGAAAGTAACAATGCCGCTAGATGACATAAGCAACACATAATTTTGATAAAATGTTGTACCCATACTTTATGCGCTTTTCATGTTTTCATGTTCAACCGGGAGTTGAAGTTATTGGTGAATACAACTTTGAGACGTCGAATATGCAGTCTTTAAATTACGGCCTCGGAGTTCTTAACCCCAGGCTGCATCAGCCTCAACATAAAAATAAATAAATAAATAAAAGACAAAGGAATCAAGATATTTTGATTAAAAAACGTAACTTTAGCTACATTTACACTTCATATCATTTTGTCATACCGGATGTCTAAAAGATTAACCCATTTTGAAAGCAAATACTAAAAGCCCGATTTCTGATAAAGATGTAACATTTGATGCATTGCTATAAAGAAAGAAATAATTTTTGAAAAGCACGTAGGTAAAAAATCTTTACAAGTTTCCCCGAGAGAGGGCGCTGCAGTTATCGCTGCTGTAGAAGGAAATTCTACTTTCTCGTTAATCGATTTTGAGTGAGTTCATGCTGTAATAACGTGCATATTTTCAGTAAGTAAACGAGTAAACGTACAACGTGAAAATTTCAGTAAAAAGTGAATATTTATATTTTTAGCTGAGAGTGCCGTATTGTGACGAAATTTGTAATTACTTTTAACAGACTGAATGTATATTGCCTTCCTAATAACAATGCTGCAATCGTCTCAGTTTTTATTTTAAATCAAGTTTTTATTATTTACGTTAAAATTAGGTCAGTCATTTATTATAACACAGACCTTTTAGCATATACAAATTCAAACCTAAAACACTTGGTGGGCTGCATTGGAAATCTGTTTTATTCACGCGGGCCTCACTTTGTATATATATATATATATATGTGTGTGTGTGTGTGTGTGTGTATGTATGTGTGTACAATTGTTTATGAGTGTTATGTATGTTCATGTATGTATATGCTTTTTTCGGGAAAGAGCAAGTGGAATATTCGGAGCAGAATAAATTAATTTAAATTATTTTCATTCATAAATTAACAATAGACTCATAAAAAAAAATATGACATACACATTGATAGCTATAATAAAAGAATGATTCATGGATCTAATAATATTTCATAACAATACTTTAATGCTTTAGTTACCATAATCAGCGAAAAGTATTTTCACCTTGAACAGTCAGAATGGATTCATTAATTTTAATGTGTTAACCAAAGTTGTCAAACCATAAATATCGTAAGTCTATTCGCAGGTCAAAAAAAAAAAAAAAAAAAAAAAAATACACGAAAGGCCTCATGTGTCCCGGGGCTAGCAGGTTAGCCACTCCTGTACTAAAGCATATCTGATTAGCGGATTTGTAAAAATTCACAATAACTTAAAAAAAAAAAAAAAAAAAAGATTTATTTGGTATTAGTTAATAGTGATAGAAAGTAGTGCATCTGGCAACAGTACAAAGACTTATCGGGGACTTTGAGACTATCTATGTTTATGTTTGTGCCCGATGTTCTTAAGTAAGCTAGTCTTAAAATAAATTAATTAATAAGTGTAATCTTAAATATCAATAGAAAATTGAAATAAAATACTGAAAAAATTCGTCGTGTTATAACAAAACGCAACAAAATGTTGCGCTTTATCTGTATAATTTTTTAAATAGCTAAAAATATGCATACGTAAAATTTCGCTTATGTAGTACAAAATGTTAAACAAATGTTTAGCACTATTTAAACACGCCATCAATATTGTGTTTATTTTCTAATTAAAGTGAAAAACAAAACAAAATATTTTTTTATATATATAGAAAGGAAAATGGACGAAAATAGAAACAAAAAATTTCATAGAATGTAGGAAACTGTTCTATTAATTTCTCAGACTAGAACATTAATGCCTAAAAGGAGAATCATAGATAAATATTCAACAAAGTCGGACTATATTGCTACCCACCTAAGCTTCATTTAAGCAGCCACGTGCTAGCACTGTTTAGTTCTTTACTAATGAAAAATAATTCGCGGTTGAGTGGTACTCACATTTTAAGAACATAAAGAATCAAAATTAAAACTGCCGGATTGCTTTGAAACAAGAGAATGAATGAAATAGAACGATGCATACTTTTTATGAAGGTTTAATGATTATAATAAAATAAAAAAAATTATTTACACTTTAAATACAATTATTTACAAAAAACAATACTTAAAGGAACGTACTTCTGAATCTAAATAACTCTCATAGTGAGAGATCGAATAATTCTATCTTCGAACACAGCCGAAGAATCCAAAATCTAAAACGGAATTTATTGGCTGTTGCCAAAATCTATAAACAAAATATATAAGTTCTTCTTTTTTCTTTCTGCGGCGACACAGCGCCGTCTAAATGGAATTGTTTTTACTACACAACTCCCCGCCGTGAACTCTTACAGATCTTATTCACAAATCAAAAATCTCATTAATTTAAACATAAAGCTCAAATCTGAACAACTTCTAATAATCATAAATTGTACAAATTTCTAAATATTCAATTAGTACTAAATCACATAATCATTCCTTTTTTTTTCAAAATATCAACAGTTATCTAATATTAAATACAAATGTAAACAGTATTTACTAAAGTACTATAACTAAATCAATAAATGATAAAATCAAAATATTAAATTGAAATATCCATATTAAACATAAATCAAACACATTATTATTTAAACAATTAACTCTTAGTTATCAAATATAAACAAAGTTATTTAAATATAAAGATAATAACACATGCAAAATTTTAATATTTTCAATTATCAAATAATATTCACTAAATTATTCAAAAAAGGATATAAATTATTCTGAAAATTGAAGAATAAGTGTTCATTAAAATGAAAGTTTATAAAGTTCAAATTTTTCTCAAAAGTTTTTATTATTTTATCAGTTCGTAGCATTAAAGTTTTTAGTTCAATCAATTCCAGTGGGCATAAATGTCGAACAGTTCGTTTTAAAATACCATTGGCTGTCTTAACCTCATAAGATCGGATGTTGTGATCTCTGCCGACGATTGTTTTCGGGATTATACCAAGTTTAAACAAATGTTTGTTTTTTTGAATCATCACACATTAACACTGCATCTCCTACTTTCAGTTCAGGCTGTGCTGTAGGATTCCTTAAAGTATGTGCTGTTTTCAACTCCAATAGGTATTGGCTTTTCCAGCTATTCCACAATTGCTTTAACAACAGTGATTGGTATATTTTACGACTTAAGGCAGATATTTTGTTTGAAGCACTTTCAATAATGTGAGCGAAATTCACTGGGTAGGTGATTTCTTTGCCGAAATTTAAAAAGTGCATAGTAGTTAAGGGGTTCGGTTCTCCAGAGTCCCTATACACGTAAGTTAAGGGTCGAAAATTGAGCACTGTTTCTACTTCTGTAAGGAGATTAGACATTTCATCATACTTCAAGAGGGCTTTGCCGATGACTTTACGCAGACAGTCTTTGACGGATCTAACTAATCGTTCGTAGAACCCGCCCCACCACGGGGCCCTTTCTATTATATTTTTCCATATGATTCTTTCATTTGCAAAAGTCTTTAAAAGTGAATCATCAGAAAGTATTTGATACAAATTTTCTATCTCTTGTTTCGAATGCTTGAACGTTTTGCCGTTATCCGAATATATAACTTTACAGTTTCTTCTTCTCGTTAAGAACAGGGGGTGAATCAATTCCCCCTCTCCCTAAATCTTTCCTTTTGCTACAAATGTCCCTCTTTTACATTTTTTCACCTGTGTATAGAATCCTGCATCGTGTCGGGTAACCCGATTTTACCCGAATCCGACCCGACCCGGGGTTTGGGTTCGGGTGGCGGTTTAGTTTTCAATGAATCGGGTCGACTTGAGAACATATTTCAAAAAAATATATATATTAATAAAGTAGAAATTTGTTTGGTCTATACACCCAAGATGAATATATGCTTACCTAAATTATCAGAGTAAAATAAGCATCCATATAATAATTTTATGGAAATTTTATTTACTAACGCAATGAACAAAAGAAAAAAAGAAAAAAAAAGCAAATATTATTTAGAATATAAGCTGTGGAAAGAAGGCTACTTCTCTCATAGTAACCAGATATATGATTCATCTACATTGATTATTCGTATCGTTTTAAAATAGACTGTGAATTACAACTAATAATTAATACATAATTTTTCTCTTGCAGATATTTTTAAGAAGATATAGGAATGTAGATTTAGATGAGTTTAGCGAACGTTTAGTTGGCGTCTGCAACATTGTATTATTTTAATATTATTCTGTGTGTGACAATTAAACAATAAAACTATAAACACTAAGATTGAAACCCAATTTTGTATGCTTGAAGTTCACAACACACATAAATAGTTAAAAATTATTATAACACATTTTTCAGATTTTTTAATTGTTAACTTAGTTATAACTTAGTATTAGTAATTACATTTTTAATTCTTTTTAAAATGGATTAACACACACACAGCAGTGTGACAGTTAAAATTTACTTTATTTTATAAATAAAAAATGTTTTCCGTGATATTTAGATGAATTATTAATTTTAATTTAGATCCGGGTTTCGGGTATTAAGAAATCGAGTCCAGGTAGGGTTCGGGTTGCTATAAAGTCTTTAGTGTGGGTTAAGGTCAGTTTTCGGGAAGAATATAATTTTTTTTGTCGGGTTCGGGTCGTCTATATCTGTAACTCCCCAGAACATATTTAACCGTTAAAATAATTCACCCCGTCCTTCAAGTCAAATGTGTAGCCTTAAAAATACCGAACAGTGATATATATAGAGGAAGCGTCTAAAAAAACGGTGGATGTTGAGGCAAAATGTACGTCATATACGGATTTAGGAGGTCATTTACATAAGCTTTTATAAGAAAGGTGTTAGGGTCGATTTTCATGCAGATCAGTACTATTAGACATTGGTTAGACATTGAACTTTTCTGTATAGTTTAATTTTGAATAATAATTCATTCATTAAAAAAATAATAATAAAATAGGTAAAGTAAAAGACGTATTGTTCGTAAACTTGAGATAATTATCCAAGGATTACTTGCACAACATTTCATTTTTAGCGAAATTATGCAAAATTCTTAATTATTTTATTCCTTCAGAAAAGAAATAGAAATATTTCTTAAATTCTCTTTGAAATCCATTTATAAACAACAATGAAGTACAGACTGCACTCTAACTATTATTTAAATAATGTAAAAGGCGAAAATCTACTGCATCGTTTTGCTTCACTGGTTTACTTCTGCTTTATGAAACGCATTACTTTTTTTATGTTATATTTTATTCATGTTATATTTTACGTCGCGAAGTTGATTCTGAGGAAAAAAAGAAGAGAAACTGAGAGAAATTTCAATTATTTACTTTTAAAATGAAATCGAGTTTTTGTTCTGGGTGAATTCATTTAATTTAAAATTTTCTTGAAATTGAATGTGCTTTTATTCCTTCACAGTTTCTTCTCTGAAAACATATGAAGTGGAAATTTAAATATATTGTTGAATATGATTCTTATTTACTCTGAAAAAGAATACAGACTTGTCGACTAATTGTTGTTATGGCGATACATTATCTTATAAATGAAATTTAAGTTGGTAAATAATAACTGTTTTTAAAGTTTTAATAAATATATTTACTTCCATATTTTAATTATGTTGAATTTTTACTTCTTAAGAGAAAAATCGTAAATTAGCTTTAATAAGATCGAAAAAAAAAATCATAATTCATAATTATTAAATTTTTGTATATCGTTATTCTTAATATTTCTTTCTTTCTTCTTTTTTTTTTTTTTTTTTTTGTAAAAGAATAAGAAAAAAATAATTATGTCATTTTGTTTAATTAAAATTTTTACAATTCTGCAAAGCAAGCAATACAAACCATATTTCTTTTCATTTTATTATCATTAAAATACAGCTGAAGGGTCGGAAATTTCTTAAACACAAGTGATACATGAATGCCATTTTTTAAATATATTTATGACATGTCAAAATAACAGACCCAAAGTAAGTGAACTATATGGAATATCAAATTAGTCCAAACTGAAATTATCAAATTTCAACAAGAAATACACACACACACACACACATATATATATATATATATATAAGTCATTCTAATAAAAGTAGCATCAAATAATTATCGTTTTAACTAACTCGAACATATATATTGTAGAAATTAACATAGGATTATATCAGTTAAAGAATATGACATAGAATTTAGCGGAATTAATAAGAATTAGATTTAAATTGTTTCGGTCAACAGTCGTTAATCTAAGTAATTTACTCAAACCTGCTGCAGAACGGTATTTTTAACTGTCAAATCTCTTCAAGAATAAAATGTTATCTTTTCAGTGACGTCATATTTTGTAATTGACAAACATTTTGCGCATGGAATTAAAATATATAACTGTAGTTTTATAGGTTGAAAGAGCTGTTGTTTTCCTAATTTAATTCAATGAATTTAATTCACAACTTTATGTTTCTCACAACGTAAAAGGACTGATGAAATCATCATTTACTGTCCAAATGTTTTTTTTTTTTTTTTTTTTTTTTTTTCTACAGACTTTGCTTGGAATATCTGCTGCTGGCTGGAGAGAATCTGACTTGAATTTTTCTGACTTTGTATCATAAATTGTAAAGATTTTTTTCACTCTAAGTTTTATATATATATTTATTTATTTATTTTCATTTTTTTTCTTTATAACAACTGAAACGAAATTTTTCATCTTTTTCCAGTATTCACTTTAATATAATCGCAACGTAATGAAAATTCTTTAGTTTCTGGAAAGATAAGTTTTAACCTTTTTAACTTTCCTTTATTTTTGTAAACGCTTTTGGCTTCCTTTCATCTTACATTCAAATATCATCGAAATATCCCTTTCAACTTACAAAAAAAAAAAAAAAAAAAAAAAAAAAAATCTCGAGTGCTTTCTTGTTGCTTAGTTTTCATTCAAGGACTAGGTAAGATATTTGCTTAGCTGCTCATTTCTGACGAACTTGGCAAAATCATGCCAATAGTGATAAGCATTTGCCGATGAATTAATGGTCTTATTTTCAAGAAAAAAGACACGAGTTTATTCGGACGAAAACCGAAGCCTTGGTCTTTCTTATAGTTTGATCTTGGCGCAATGATGGCAATACTAATAACCATTCGAAAATAAATTAATGCTAGTATTAAAAAAAAAAAAAAAAAAAAAAAAAAAAAAACTTAAGATTTTGAAAACTGCAGCCTTCCTCTCTCTAGTAATTTGAACTTGGCAAATGAAAAAAGTAAAAACCTAGGGAAATTAAATTTAACTCTAATTGTTTAGATCACTTCCGATTATTATGTAGCTACGTATATTTTAGGAACTTGTGTCCCATGCTGTTCCCCTATTCCATACTATCATATTGGTAAATTATATTGCTAGTGACCACATCAACTATAGTATAAGTTTTAAAATATATAATAAATTTATCTAAATTGCTAACCAAACGTTTTGCCTCATGGATATGAAATTGTCTGTACTGCTGTGCTTTTTTAATTAGTTCTTAAATTTATGTTCTATCTTATCGTGAATTTACCAAAGCAAAGTTTATCTCTTATAAACTTTGTTAAAGTACGTGCATTAAAAATTCAACAGATGTAACTATATTGCATAATTATATTGCTGAATATTATTAATTATCATCCTAATGCATATAAATTTACATAAAATATTTCCTGAAATTCCAGAGGAATTTCATGAAACATTCTGAAAGACCGTAAGCTTAATAATTAAAGTAAAAATAATAATATTAATAATAATAATAATAATAATTGTAATCATTCTTATATTCATCAAAGTTGATATGTAAATAAACACTGGAATTATATGAGATTATTTAATAAACGTATGTGTAAGTAATTATTATATTGATATTCACAATTTATAACAAAACACTCGTGAAATAATATACACAAGTGACTCGCATTCTAAATAAGTGTTTTAAATTATGAAATCTCTTTCTTATGACACTTAAAGTAAATATTAAGCATATCATCATAAATCACAAATTCCTATTTCGAAAACTCCAGATAAAACAAAGCAAATTATCTTAATGCAGAGATAGGAAATAAATAATTTATCCATTCTGCGTTATCTTTGTGTTCCATATCGTGAAATTCATTCCTCGCAATTCTGAGTATTAGAAACAAATAAAAGGTTTTCTTTTTGTAAATGAATCCTTATTTATCAAACGCATGATAAACAATCTCTGTGTTATTGTAAAGAATATTTTAGGATTTTATGATATGCGTTTTTCCAAATCGTACAAAATTGGAAAGTATTTCATAATTACATTTGCATGTTTTTAAAGTTTTCTTTACTGAAAGATATCTAAGACAAAGAAATATTAATGATATTTATAAAACTATATCGATTTATTTAAGGTATCCATGGACATTTTTTTATTAAAAATACCAACTGGTTGAATAGAAATTTCTTCATGTATTTTCAGAGTATATTAAAAAAAAAATGTAAATGCAATATACATTCCTGGATGTAAATGTCTTAATATATATAAGGGTTAAAAAATAAAAACTACTAGATAAATCTTATTGTTTTTAATCTGTATAATTAAAGAGAAATACCACGTCCCAATTGTCTGCTGTCTGTAATTCAGGAGACTGATCACGGAGCTACAAATCTTGGAAAAGGAAAGAAGGGTAGCACTTGGTAGCCAATGTGATGTTCAAAGGGATGCCAATGAAATATTTTGCCGATTTTATTAAATGTATATATATATATATATAATGATTATCATTATTTACCTTTAAAAAAATCATTTGTGTATAATGAGTAATAAATCAAGCAAATTCTACGAGTTATAAAAATAATATAACCCTTGTTTTACAACATTAAGGGAATTCATTCTTAAGCAATTAATTAACAAATGACGTTATTTATAAAAATTAAAATATAAATTGTTTTGAGTATTAAATTTAACACGATTTCTTTTAATGTCAGAAAAAGGAAAGAAACTGCTTGATTCATTTGTTATCGCCCTCCTTCGCCGCTGTTAATTTTCTCATATCGCGTTGCACCGATTTTAAGAAATAAAGCCTCAAACTTTTTCCACTATCATATTTTCTAAGTATTCGTGTTCATTTGAAACCATATTTCTTTCTGAATTTTTTGGTCATTGAATTTTATTTTCTTTATTTTATGACATTCTTTCTGTGTGTCTAAACAACTGTAATGGATTTCAACTCAGTTGCTTCTAGATAATAACAAGTAATTTAATTTAATCGCAATACACGTATCTCAAGCAAAATATATTTTAACTTTCCAAAAGGCTCGTTAAGACTGTCTCCACATATTCAGTTTGACAAGATGCTTTTTTTTTCCCTTTCTTTTTGTGAGATTTTTAATACGATTTATCTTTATTTTATTCCACGTTATACTTTTTAGCAATACCTCAGTCATACCTTCGACTGAAAGCAAGTTCATATCTCACGTCAGCTATTTACTGAAAACAATACCTCATACAGATGGAATGCAATAAACCAATTTTATTTATTTTTTCTAAATTCAGATCTAACCATCTAAACTAAATTACCCCAACAATATCCATTAAGTTAAAAAAGTTTTTAATATTTGATAATTATTTTATCGTTGTTGTTGTGAGAAATCTGTTACTATTATTTCTATTTTTAATGTTTTTCAGAGTATCATATTAAAGGATTGAAGGATTGATTAATACAGAGGTTTTCTGCCTCTGCACTATCAATAATGATAAAAAACTTTCAATATTTGACGACTCTTTTTACTGAAAGTTGCTACAGTTGCCTTATTTAATTTTGACTAAGTTGAGTTATTCTTTCTATTTTAGCTACTCATAACGACGGAATTTTAAGCTATTATTTCAGATCGCAGATGTTCCGTTTCATAAAATAACATGTACAGCTAAATTTGTTTACAGCGTAAAATGTTTAATCAACCAACTGTAAAATCAGAATGTAATTTTTATTATTAAATAACATTAATGTACAAATTCGATGTAAAATATATTATGAAATTATTTTTTTCATATTTATATGTCTTTTTGGTCTAATTCTAACAATATATTTGAAATTAAAAGTTTGTGAAAAATATAACAACTGAACAAAATGAGAAACAATTGCTAATAACACGGTTGTTAAGGTTATTTACTATTACGTTCATTGGTTTCTCATCGGTGCCAACTTTGAAAACTGTTAATTTTATTTTTCTTTACTTATACTAATATATTCTTTATCTAACTAAAACTTTTAAAACGATCAACTATTTTCACCTTAATTTTTTCACAACTATTTATAAATAGTAAAATTCATTTTAAGTTTAAAGACACATTTCATAATCAAAACTGATACTTAAAATTAGTGGAAACACATTGATCATGCGAAACGTGAACTATAACACATATACGTATATATTTTAATTTTCACACTTGAAGTGCTTACTTTAAAGCTACATCCTGTATATATAACTTAAAAGTTAACTAGAAATGTTTTCATCTCCAGTTTTAGAAAATTTAATTTCAATTGCATTTCCATACCACAAAAAAGTTTATTATGTTGCAATATTTCAAACGGCTTTCCTTTCATATTAATATAAATTAAGGAAAAAATGTAAGCTATGTAATAGATTTTCCTATATTTCGAAAAATAATTATTATTACTTCGAATACATTTCTTGAAATAAGTTACAAGTTAAGAAGAATATATATGCAATCACAAAAAGTAGTTTTCTTTATTCATATCGCAATACATTTTTATATACTTAATCTGATTGATTCTTGGAAGAACGATATAAGATTACTGTTTTGGTTGTACAAACAATGCATTTGATTACTAAGGTAAATTAATACCAAAATAGTACTATAAGATTTGTAATAAAAGCTTAATAAAACAATATATTTTGAATAGCTTGAAATGTATGTTTTTTAACATTAATAAAAAATAAGCATTTTACATGTTTTAAGTAATACTGAAATTTCAAGATTGACTCACTTCAGAATTTTGCAGCAAGAAGTAAAACAGAAAGCAAAAAACATTTTAAAAGACAGTTTCTTAGAATATACGTCGCGATTTCCACTCATATTATTAATTAAATAAAATAAAATTACTTAATTTAAGGGATAGCGTATATATATATATATATATATATATATATATATATATATATATATATATATATAAGAAATTATAATATATGTTTTTAGTCATAAAAGTTGAAAATAAGTAACAAAAATAACTAAAGAAAAACTTACGAGAAAATTAATTAATGTGATAACAATTCATAAGTAAAACTTTCTGCAAAAACTTAAAATAAATGATTTAAACTGTCAAAAATGCCCCGTATGACTTGAGACATACGTGCGGGGTTAAAGCATGCTTTTAATTGATCAAACTCTCCCCCTAGGCAGACAGTTAATAAAAAAGCACATATAGGTCTATAATAATATGGATAAAATAAAATGAATGAAATAATATGGAACAATTTTGATATATATATATATATATATATATATATATAATAAAAATGTACTTTTAATTTTTCGTATGAAAAATTTATGGGTAAATCCTAGGTTTGTTACACATCATTCGAATATAATAGTTAACGAACGATGGGGAAATAAATATACAAATTTAAGCGTTTCATCGGATATCTAGAGAAAAAAAAATGTGGGAATCGCTTTGTACTTCATAGGTTTGAAGTTCTCATGTATTTCAGCGAAGTATATGGAAATTCACGCAGTAAAAAAAATTATTAAAGTCGTTATTGAATAAAATTATCTTCCATGATAATTCAGTACGATTTTCATATTAGAGAAGCAGTATTACACTAAATATGCAGAAAAAAAGTTCACTTTATTCCCGATATTACGTTAAAAATATATATGTGTTTAAAATGAAAAAAAAAAAATCGATAACTTTATTTTAAATTTTCGCAGATGGATGCTTCTTCCATTCATTTTAAAGGTATTGGCGAGCTCTTTTGAAAGATACCCGTCATTAAAATGTATTCCCCTCGAAGGGTGACTTCCACCAGGGGGAGAGGCGATGCTCTACATATACATTTCTTTTCCAGTTGACTATCTCTATTATAAATAATTATTGTAAATTTCATAATGATTGTTAAAAAATAATTCTCTTTATGCCCATTTATACAAAATTTTGTCCTATACCACCACGTTAAAAATTTAGAAAAAAACGGGACGGCAACGCAACCTGTTAGAATTTTTTACCAAAATTTGGTAAGCACTAATTTATGTCAATGTGTAACTACATACCAATTTATATGAAGTTATGTGCAGTAGTTTCTGAGATAGAGTTGCCACAATATTTTGTCACACACACACACAGACAGAAATATATTTTCTAAAAATGGTCAAATCGTGTTCTATAGCCTCTGAAAACGTGTAATGCCATCAAAAAAGCTGAGCTCGAAATTTTTACGAATCCAATACTTTCTTATATTGAGTGTAGGAGAAAGTAATAATGGTGAAAAATAATACTTACAATATGTTGTTCCTGTAGCATGCAATTATATATATATATTTTTTTAAATAAGTTAGGTATAATATAAAGTAATATTACAAATTAAAAATACATCTGGCTGTTAAAGTAATACAAAATTCCGCTAATTATTTGATAACAAACATGTTATTCAAATTTTACGCTCATATCTTCAATTGTTTTTAAGTTATTAAAAAAAAAAAGTTACTTCGACTTTTGAAAATTAATGCTGAAATATCAATGTGTGAAAGAACGCTTAAAGTTAAGTCTCTTTTAGAAAATCACTGATAGCAGCTATTTCTATCGCCTATATTTTTTTAGTTTTCAAGACAACTATTTGCATATCATTTATAAGCTGTCTAAAATATTTTTCTATTAAATTATGCAAACAGATTTTTTTTTTAACAATAGCGTATGTACAGTTACAAGTCATTTGTAATAAATGTTCAAATGTCATTAATGGCGTAATATATTTATTTTATAATACAGTTTTTTGTTTCTAATATTTTTGTCATCGTATCCGAAACTTACGTTGAATTTGGTTGGAAATTCCGTGTGTTACATCCAAAAATATGCATTTTTTAAGCAAATTTTATACCTCCATAGAAATGAGCGATAGCCTTAAAAGATAAACACAAAAATTAAAAGTAACCCAGCGAACAATATTATATGGTTACGTGCCAGGTAGACTATTTCTATGTACAGGGTGGCGCAAAAGATTATTATTATTATTATTATTATTATTTGTTCAGTTTGTAGTCGAAACTCTGAATGCCCCCGTCGTCAAACTGTTATTAGAAAATATATGGTCAACCTTCTACTTCACTCACACAATACTAAAGAAATTTACAAGTATTTTTTAAGACATTTGACTGCACGTGTTAAGTCGAAGATAGTTAAATTGTTTTGTTATTCAAAATTAAATTATTTTGTACAGGTGTATGTATACGCTTAGTTTTGAAATAGATTATTTACGTCTAGTATAATTTTTAAATATTTTGTTGCATTGTTTCTAAATTTTTCTAATTCATCTCTTTCATTTTAATAATATGGCGTTCACCCACTCATGCACATTATTTCAATAGATAAAGCTATTTAGAATCTATACAGTCCTATCTATGAAATTATATCTATGTAGTTCTATCTATGCAGTTATATATATGTATACAGTTCTATTTCCATATACAATTTTGAAAAAAAAAAAAAAAAAAAAAAACTTTGAGAGGATATATGCAACTGTCAAAACTTTAACTTTATTACAAATAAATATATTTATAATAATAATAATAAAGTAAATCATTGTAAACCTTGACACAATTTTATAGTTAAACATTTGCAATTACAGTCGAACCTCGTTAAGGGGGATAAAAAAATTGTTCACGTTATCAATACTTCATGCTATCAATAACTACTCTTCGTTTTGACGAGGATTGGGGAAATATTTCTTGTTAAAAGTAATTCACGTTAACAGTGTTCACGTTAACGAGGTTCGACTGTATTACGATTTCTTTTAATAAATTAAAAATGTATAAAAACTTTTAAGACTGTAAAGTTTCATACCATTTATACTATTGTATTATCTTACGTAGTACTTTGTGTGTATTCCTTCCACACAGATTACTTGCAAAAGACTTTTCAGAAAGGATTTTGATAACGTCCTGCATGTCAAAACTATATTTCATCCCACACTAACAAAACAGCAAATCTAAACTCACAAATAGTATGATAATCTCCTTACAACTTTTGTTTTACAAATATTAATTGCTTGAACAGCAGTTTCAGTTAATTTGGAAATTTAATCTTTAAATATGTTATTTATTATAAATATCACAAAGTTTTAATTAATTTAGGAAAAAATAAATAAAAAAAATATTTTAATAAGTAACACTGCAAACATATAGAAGACTAATAATGTATGCATATATAAAACTAATAATGCTATAATATATATTTGATGTGGTAATAAAGAAAATTGTATAGTCATTTCAAATATATGCATGGCATTTCTATTAAATCTGTTTTATTGCAAAGGAAACACAAATCTATTACAAAATACATATTTCTGAATTGAATAAAATCCCTTGAGTTTCGAATTTCTTTATTTACTCATACCGAAAAAAATCTGGTCTCTCGGAAATCTCAAAGGTAATAAAACTTAATAAAATTTATTTGAACTACAAACATTAATTTTAGTATTACAGTACAGATCGAAATATTTTTTTCGAAAAATTCATTACTTCTGTTTGATAAATTCAACATATATTTTTAATCTTATGGGTATACTAAGAGCAGTCTTATTCATGTTTTTCAATCAAAATGTCATTTACTAGAATGCTTATTACATTTATTTAATTACTTTGAAAAATATGCTATAGTATTTTTAAGAAGCTGATTTTTCATCATATATGAATTTTATGTAATTAAAATAAACAAAACTATTTTAACAAGTAACACTGCAAACATTTAAAATACTAATAATATATACATATATAAGATTAATGACGCAATATAATATATTTGACGTGGTGAAAAATTAAAGTGTATACTAATTTAAAATATATCCCTGACATTTTTATTAATTCTGTTTTATTGCGAAGAAAATACAAATCTAGTATAAAATACATATTTCTGAATTGAATGGAATCCTTTGAGTTTCAAATTTCATTATTTACTCACACCGAAAAAATCTGGTCTCCTGGAAATCTCAAAGGTAATAAAACTTAATAAAATTTATTTGAACTACAAACATTAATTTTAGTGTTATAGTACTGAGCAAAATATTTTTTAATAAGTATTTTAATAAGTAACACTGTAAACATTTAGAAGACTAATCTATATATATAAAAGAGCAGAGTCTCTCTGTGTGTGTGTGTGTGTGTGTGTGTGTGTGTCCGCTATAGAATCCTAGGCCGTTTCACCGAGCGGGACCGAATTTGGCACTGTTAATGTTTACGGCCCGAGAAAGACAACGCCGCAAGCGATTTTACAAAATTCGTATACGGATGGGGGCAAACGTAAAGGGGCAAACGTAATTTTGAAATGGGCAAACGTAATTTCACAAAATCCTTCATATCTCAAACAAAAAAACAGATATCCGTAATTTTTTTTCTTTAAAATATAGCTAATACAAATGTCTAAAAATCGGTTTCTGGAATTTTTGAAATTCGGTCCCCAAGGGGGGCGGGGGGGGGGGGGGCAAAACGTGATTTCACATGCGTAAAACGTGATTTCGCATAACCCTATATATCTCAAACAAAAAAAAAAAGATATACGTTAAATTTTTGCTCTAAAATATAGCTAATGCAACTATCCAAAAACCTATTTCTGGAATTTTAGAAATTCAGCACCCAGGTGGGGCAGCAAGGGGGGGGGCTATGGAGCAAAAAAAAAAATAATAATAAATAGAAATACAGGCCGTTCAAAATAGGTACAGATAGGTTTTAAAGGCCTGCAAGTCGAATGGGGATGTTTTCGATTGTGTAAAGTTATCAGGAGGGGCATGAAGGGGTGGGAGGGGAGGGGGGGGCAAAAAAAATAAAAATAGTGTCAGATCTTTCAAAATTGGTAGATAGAGGTTTTCGATACTTATAAATCGATTGCGGATATTTTTGAATTTGTAAAATTATTAAGAGGGGCGGGTAGGGGGGGTGGGGCGGTAAGGGGGGGATATGGGGCAAAAACAAATAGAAATACAGTTAGGCCGTTCAAAATTGGTACAGATAGGTTTAAGAGGCCTGCAAGTCGAATGGGGATGGGGGAGGGGAGAGGGGGGGCAAAAAAATAAATATAGAGTTAGATCGTTCAAAATTGGTTTATAGAGGTTTTCGATACTTACAAATCAATTGAGGATATTTTCGAATTTGTAAAATTATTAGGAGGGGCGAGAAGGGGGAGCCATGGGCAAAAATAAATAGAAATACAGTTAGGCCATTCAAAATTGGTAGAGATAGGTTTTAGAGGCCTGCAAATCGAATGGGGATATTTTCGAAAGTGTAAAGTTATTAGAAGGGCCGGGAAGGGGAGGCAGAGGGGCAAAGAAAAATAGAGTTAGATCATTCAAAATTGGTACATCGAGGTTTTTGATACCTACAAATCGATTGCGGATATTTTTGAATTTTTAAAATTATTGGGAAGGGGAGAGGGAGCGGAGGGGCAAAAAAATAAAAATAGAGATAGATCGTTCAAAACTGGTACATAGAGGTTTTTGATACTTTCAAATCGATTGCGGATATTTCCGAATTTGTAAAATTATTAGGGCGCTCATATATATGCATTCGCGCGTGCGCATCGCGCACGGGTCTACGCTGCAGAAGGCAGTGGGGACCCGGTGCGACATTTTTCCCGATCAGAGTTTTTTTTTTTCTTTTTTTTTTTTTTTTTTCACATGATTTTTTTTTTTTCACATGATCACTTTTTTTTTTTCCACATGACATCTGAAATTTTGAGAATTCATTAATTATAATGATTCATTTAAAAATAGTGACCAGCGAAGAGGGCGTAGCCTGCTAGTAATATATACATATATAAGATTAATGATGGAATAATATATATTTGACGTGGTGAAAAATAAAAGTGTATAGTAATTTAAAATATATGCTGGGCATTTCTATTGAATCTGTTTTATTGCAGAAAAGAAATACAAATCTAGTATAAAATACATATTTCTGAATTGAATGGAATCCCTTGAGTTTCAAATTTTATTATTTACTCACACCGAAAAAATCTGGTTTCATGGAAATCTCAAAGGTAATGAAACTTAATAAAATTTATTTGAACTACAAACATTAATTTTAGTATTACACTACTGATCGAAATATTTTTTCGAAAAATTCACTACCTCTGTTTGATAAATTCAACATATATAATTAATCTTATGGGTATACTAAGAGCAGTCGTATTTATATTTTTTAATCAAAATGTTAATACTAGAATACATATTACATTTATTTAATTACTTAAAAAACAAAATTCTATAGCATTTTTAAGAATCTGATTTTGCATTATTTATGAATTTTATATAAATGAAGATCAATAATTTTAAACATGTTATGAAAAAATGCTGCTTATAGATAAATCTACGAATGGAAAAATGTTCATGATGATTACATGAAGGAAAAGAGTTTATATTAAATTGTTGTTTTAAACAATGCAAAATATATTTGTAAAAAATATTTATTCATAGATTAAGAAGAAGTAAATCGCTTACTTATGATGCATTTAAAAAATCTTAAGTATTCTCATGCAAAAATACTTTTATCTATGAAAGGTAGAATGTTTTAAAATTTACTATAATGTTGTCTAAAAGTCTAACTGCTTCACTTCAAATACAAACCAGTGACGTTTATTAAACATAAATAAGACAGACACTTGACAGATCATTTATTATTTAGATCGTTTATTTAAACTACTCACAAAAGTTTTAATGTTTAAAATGATAATTTTGAATGCTGTAATTTCTTTGCTGTTATTTAACCTTTTCAGCGTTAGCCGTTTTTCGGTATATCTGCTTAATGATTCATAAATTTAATACTATGCACAGTACAAAAATGAGCATTTTATATTATATACTACACATATTTATTGATCTTATTTTCTCCAAAATAGCAACATATATTTCAAAATATAGCCACACCAGCTTTTTATTTTGACTATACATGACAGAAAAAGACAGGCTAAACAACTGCACTTTTTGAATAACACACACACACTCAAAAAAAAAGAAAAAAGAAACTTACTTCCTGCTTTATTTAAGCAATTTTAAAACCTATTGTTTAGGAACGTCCAAGGATACATTAAGTTTTTTTTTTTTTTTTTTTTTTTTTTTTTTTGTAAAACAATAAGCATATTAAATGAATTCTTATATAGTACCTAAATTAAATTGTTACCCGGTCATGAATTAACTTTCATTAAAAGGCCCTTCTTTAGGTGTTCCTCTGAAACAATACATCATTTTAAAAAAGAATTTTGTGCATTCGTGTTTAATTTATTGAATGCTATGGGTGTATATAATCTACAGTTGCAATTACCGCATCAACTGATTGGGATAGAATTTTATGATTTAAACACGAATACAAAAAATTGTTTTTGTTAAGTAATGTAATATTTATAGAAACACCAGAGATCGGGGTTTACAAATAAAAATAAGAAAATATGCGGGTGTAAAAAGTATAATATGAAGGGACTAATATCTCGACTAAATACGTTATATTTTAAAAGTTTTAGTTATATTTAGCATCATAGTAAGTACATTTTTTAACCATTTAAAATTACATGAATGCTAAAAGCAAAAATTAAATTAGTAAAGATTTAAGCATGACGTGTAAATAGGTTCAAAGACTTTCGTTTTTCAAGGCAGATTTATTACCCGAAAACTTTTATAATGGTTTTCGGCTTTTTTCAATCATCGAAAATATATATGACATATTCCTTTAAAAAATAGTGGTATAAATCTGATTAAAAAAAATAGAAAGGTTGACAGTTAAGTGCATCATCGAATTTTTTTTAATGGATTTTTT
Source organism: Salticus scenicus (assembly GCA_963930645.1). Taxonomy (NCBI): domain Eukaryota; kingdom Metazoa; phylum Arthropoda; class Arachnida; order Araneae; family Salticidae; genus Salticus; species Salticus scenicus. Next base: position 21,575,633 of record OZ005654.1, read on the forward strand.
GTTAGTATTTTGCACGTAAGTACTAAAACTCTGACGTCATTTTAATTTGTTTAGTTCATTTTCTTTATATAATATATTTTTTAAATTAATATTGCGCTATGCATTTTAATCTTTCTAACAATCATATTAAAAATAACGTAAATTTTATAGAAGTAAAGTAAAAGAGACGTTTGGCTAGTTCATTTTATTTTACAACACTTGATAATTTAAAATCATGTGCCTTGATGCTGTAACAAGTGTTGTATTGTTATAGGTATTATCGTTTCAAAATCTAAAAGAGAATTTTAATGCGATGTTTTCAAACTAAGCCTCCAATAAGATGTTTTACCGTAAGTTCTCATACATGCAATATGTATAATTCATATTATAAATGATAACTTCTATAAAGCTTTATACTTCACAAATATCGAATACTTTAAAACACTTGCACTAATTATTTTGAAAGCTTACACATTTATAGAGATGAAAAAGTATAAAGTAAAATAATAATAATAATAATAATAATAATAAATAGCAATATAAATAAAGAGAAATCATTAAACAGTGATATTGAGAAATATTCTGATATAGTTAGAGTGATTTTAGATTGTTTGTATCGTACTCAAAAAAAAAAAAAAAAAAAAAAAAAAAAAAGCGTAGAACATAAACAATCATAATTCATTTACAAAAATATAAATTTAATTTCATTGCGCTAATCATCAAAACAACAGAATTTCAAATACTATCACATTGATTGTCCAAAATATAGAAAAGGAAGATGTTTGATTTCGACTTGATTACCAAGCCCAGGGATGGAGCACTGGCACAGAATTCATACCGGTATTCGTTTAAGAAATTTCTCTACCTACATTTTTCATGATTTAAAAAGTTGAGAAGTTTGTTACATTGAGACTGGTATCAGTTCTGCGTCAGTGTTCCATCCTTGCAAACCCAATCTTTTCGACCAGAAAAGTGTCTTCCAGGAAGGGGTCGTAGGCTCCGCCCTTTTTTCAGGACACTCTAAAAAATGAGAACATTTTAAATTTTTTGCTATCACTATTTTTATAAAATAATTTCTACCGCGTTTCATCAAAGTACATTACTATAAATATACCAGAAGTATTTCAGCATGAAATTAGTGGTGACAAAAAAGGCGGAAATTTCTAATCTCTGAGAGTGTCCTGAAAAAAAAGGGCGGAGATTATGACCCTTGCTTCCAGGTGATAGCAAATACAGAGTTGCCATCCAAATCCAGCAAATTGTTAGTACCGGCCATTTTTCTACACCACTTATATTTTAGAGTATTCCTCATTAAATATATTTACGATGAAAAACAAATACTCAAAAAATTAAGTGGTGTAGAAAAATGGGCGGTACTAACAATTTGCCGGATTAGGTTGGCAGCTCTGCAAATATCCGCAATTAAAAGGCTTGGTGCATCATTAAGATGATAACTTATTTGATTACAAACGATAATCAGAATATCTTACATCAATTCTTTTAAAACTTCTTGCAGTTCCATAAAATTCAATTTTGCCGTCGAATTCCAGAAAATAAGGCCCTGCGAAAATATCTTTGAAAATTTTCTTCTATAAATTTATAGAGAAGCGTCTCTGGACGTAAAACGTGTTTATTTGTCGTTTAAAAACTGTCACGTGTGAAGGCTCTTCCAGTGTTGCCAAACATAGGAACATTTTTATTAAATAATTGGTAATGATTTTGAGGAGTGATGTTGATATAAATGATAGACGATTTATCTTCGATGTGATTAGTCAAACATTATAAATAAAAATTATCGGTAGATATTAAAGAAACACTTTCTGAAAATTGGCAACACTGGCTGCCTCCTCCGTAAATGTAAAGCACATGAGCTGAGAAATAGGCAGAATTAATGTAATTTTGATTTATTCCATGACACTTTCAGCCCCGCCTTTCCTGTATTTTCTTTTCGTACTTTATCGCTGCTACATAGCGGAGAATATTATTTTATAAATAAAGTGGTGCGAAATAAAGACTTTGCTAAAAATGCTCAGAAATAAATTAAAATGACAGCAATTATGAACATGGTTGTATGGCATATTCCTTCAAAATCCATTTTTAGAAAAGCACACACATGCGTCAATCAAATTGCGTTTTAAACTTAGATTACCTAAATAAGGAAATTTCGAAAGCGTACTTCCTTTGCTTTTTTACATAGACCACGTTCGTTCACATGAATACGATGATTAAAATCTCTAATATTTTTGTTGATTTTTTTTTCAAATATAAATGTATAATGCTCAATTAACCTTTTTGCTAATTTTGGTGTTAAATGAATCGGTTTCTGCAAAAACTTTGCGTCAACGTTATAATTAGCAAAATTGTACCTTTGATGCATATATGTCTCTGTTTTCAAACCGTTCTTCAAAATTATATATTGTATTTCAAAAAATGAACAAAAATTAAGAGTAGATGACGAAAAGAAATTCTTCAATAATATTAGGCAGCTTTTGTTATGTTTCGCAGACTACTCGCCGACAAATAGAAAATTGTACCTCCGAAAAGTTGATTTTTTATATTAACTTTTAGAAACGGATTTTTTTCAAATCGCATTGTGAAAAAGTACCTGTCGGGAAAGTGAGCTGTCGGGAAAACATACATTTCGGGAAAGTGTGCGGTCGGGAAAACATACCTGTCGGGAAAGTGAGCTGTCGGGAAAACATACCTTTCGGGAAAGTGTGGGGTCGAGAAAACATACCTGTCGGGAAAGTGATCTGTCTGGAAAACGTACCTCTGGGGAAATCGTACCTGTCGGGATATCGTACCTGTCAGAAAAGTGAGCTGTCGGGAAATCGACTTGCTGCGCTCTTTACATCTTATATTTGTTTATTATTTAAAAATATGATTTGTTTCTTAAATACAGCCATTTTTACTTTCTCTTACCCATAAGGTAGAGAAAGTATTGTTTTAGGGTAAAATTTTCGAACGTGAGTTTTGTTATATTTACACGTTTTTAGATCCCCTGAATACGAAAGTCATGTTTTCAGCGAATGGTCTGTGTGTCTGTCTGTCTGTGTATCTGTGTATGTGTGTTATCAGCATAGCTCATGAACGAATAGTAGCAGAAAGTCCAAACTTGGTATTCAAAATGTATATGATATAAGGATGACACTAATCTTTTCTTTGAGATGAAGCAAATGGTTCTTGTACAGGGAGGCCAAAGAGTATTCAAATACATTACGTCTATTGGGGAAAATGCTGATAAGTAGAATTTAGTACCTATACACTGCACTAAACCAAATGAAACGAATATAGATATTTTATACGCGTATAAGCATGCCTCATGTAGAATATGGTAGGAAAATCCTTCAGTGTTTGTTTACAGGGCTGCACAAAAGAACTAGATTAATGTGCGACAATAGTTGCAAATCGACATAAGTGTATTTCAGGCTGGACCCTGAATTATTACTATTAGATTATATTTAGGTGCACAATGTGGTCTGTATATAATCTTCGAAAGATACAGGACTGCAAATATTTAAGCGATAACATTCTTTTTTGTTGTCAGTGGATGTGCTTTACCGATAATATTTTACCATTTCAAGGACAGCTGTTTGGGAATTGAAATGAATTCCTCATAGAGATATGGTAAATAATGTATGTTTTTAAGATGAATATTCATTGCTTATTTTTTGTATATTTACACTTTTTGAAGCTTCCTGATTACCGTAGTCAAGTTTTTTGACGATTGATCTTTGTCTGTGTCTCTTAGAGTGACCGAAAAACGAATAATTTTAAGAGATCCAAATGTTGTATTTTGAAAATATAAGTTTGTTGCTGGAAAAGTTTGATCAAGCTTGATGATTTTCAAGGAATTTTGCGTGCGAAAGTTGTCTGATTAATTTTAAGTGAACTTTAATTTTAATAACAGATTTAAATTCTATATAAATATAAGTGCAGTAATGAAACGGGGGGTTGACACAGAACTAATTACCATATAAAACTCTTCCGAAGCCTAATTTGAATTGTTTTAACATAGGTTTACATAACAGTACTCGTTATGTTACTGCTTAATCTCCAACATGTATTTATAGTATTAAATTTCAGGGTAAGAGAAAGTCGTGTGAGTGACACACCAGATTTTTCTGTATGCAATAGTTGTACTTTAAGTTTTTATTGTATAAAATGAATGATATGAAAAAATATGAGAGACAAACGTTATTAAAAAAAAAAAAAAAATTCTAATCATTAAATTAGCTACAAAATTTTCGATTGATCAATCTATAATTTTTTTTACAATTATTTTAAATTAAAATTAATATTTAGTTATATTATCAACATAAAAAAAGAATCAAGTTAGTATAAAATCTTTCTAAATATGACTCTTATAAATTACTGACAAACAGAAATAGACTTTCTTAAGTGTTTTCATAAACTTTCAAAGACATTTATATGATTAAGCATATTTGATCGTCAAACACTGAAATAAGTTTATAGAGAATGCATAAATGTCCGAGCACGCTTTTGAAAAATTCAAGATAGATAAGATCGTTTTTCCCAGAGGAATAAAATCGATGTCAAGTATGAAATATTATAATATAAAATTTATTGAATATGTTTATATTCTTAATGTGAATTAGACAATTTATAATAAATTGGTGATTTTAATTGACAAGATAATATAATTTAATACATCAACGTACTGTTAGATAGAATGTCATTTAAAAACTAAATTTGAAAACAATAATAATAGTAATAACATATGAACTCGAACGTTCATTTTTTTAAAGCGAAAAATACGCAAAGTACTCACTTTTAGGCCTGTTCGCTAACGATGATGTTGGTAGGAAACGAAAAATATTTTTTTTTCATTTAATTTTCTGAAAATAATCTGATGTGTCAATAACACGACTTTTTCTTACCCGAATTTTTACACAATAATGATAGCTTGTAGATTATGTTGTAAGATAAACAAGATAAGATAATAAAGTTCACTCAACTTTTAAAATTATCTAAAATAACTTTCGGAACAATACTATTTTTTACATAACCAGGGATGAAAATGTACCACTTTTTCTGCCACCGGTATTTTTTTACAGAAATTTTAATAATATATTTTCAATTCTTCTTCTGATTTTAAACGTTAAAATATCTTGTAGGAAAATACTGGGGACAAAAAAGTCGGAGATCTTTCATCCCTGCATATTCAGTCGGTAAGAAAAGTGTCCGAAAACTAGCAAAAATTCCTACGTGAAAAAAGTACACTTCATACGGTTTAGTTAAATAAATCCTTATCGAATCATGTTCTTACACTGACTAAGAACAGGATTCGACAAGGATTTATTTAACAAAACCTTATGAAGTTTACTTTTTTTACGTAGGAATTTTTGTTAGTGTTCGGAAACTTTTGTTTCCGGCTGTAATTCTCCTTGTTCAATCATAGCGCCTACATTTATTTAAAAAATAATATATCAGGGTTGTTATTAATTTAGACTTCAAATCAACATAATATATGTAGAAATACACTTACCTCAATTGCATTTATTAGAAAACAACATTTAGCTTAATTTTGGGTAGTCCTGTATATTGCCTATAAAACATATGCACATCACAATGTGTACTTAAATTTAGTCTTATATGAAAAAAAAAAACTTAATGAAAAACACTTCCAGCAATTTCGAAGTGTGACAGTAATATATCCAAGTAGTTTGGGTAGCCCTGTAGATGAATGATAAATAATTTTCGTATACAATCTACACAACACATGCTTTTATGTATATAAAAATAATATGTTCATTCCCTTTTGTTCATGGTAGCCCACGGAAAATCTAGTGTAACATCACTATATAATACAGATTTACAATACTGTACTTCCTGCTGCTACTTGTTTTTGAGATGCACTCTTGACAGACACACATACATACCAATCGCTCAATCTTGATTTTTAGATTCAAGGGACCTCAAAACGTGTAAAAAAAAAAAAAAAAACTCTATTACGGAAATTCAACCCGAAAATAATGATTTATCTACCATATACATGGGTAAAATAAAGAAGAAAAAAAAAGAACAGGGAAAAAGCCGAAAAAAAAATAAACAATAAAATTTTAAAATTTTAAAACTAATAAAAATATTTTTAATTTTTCTGATTATGTTTTACAAAAGTTGCGAATTCAGAAATCTATATAAAGAAAGGATATGATTTTTTAATGCATTTAGATATTTAATTTTTCGAATTCTTACTTTTTAAAAATATATACTCTCTTGCGCATTTATATACTTGCTTTTAATTATTCAACTTAATTTAACTTTATTTTTATGGAACGATTGGAATAATGAATCTGTTAACTATTTAATGGTGAACTAAAATTATAAATATTTACTTTTAAATTAGAAGCATGTTACAAAATCTGAATTATAATTACGATTTTCTTAAATTTGTGTCAGTTTCTAAATCTTAATATTTGGATGTTTGGATGTATATAAATATTCACATAAATTACAAGAAATAAAAACTGGAAAAAAATGTCAATTTTCTTTATTGATGACAAATGTCATTAATTAATTTCACTTAACATCATTCCTAAAAAAAAATCATTTTTTCCGACATGGTGTCAGAAATTATCGTATAACCGATGGTCTACCCAAACTGATATTTGCACGACAATACAAAGAAATGCTAATTCAGAAAGGGAAACTCAAACGTTACAGCTAACCATTTTTCTCACATTCGAATACAGCATTAAAATCATTACGTTAAAAGATATTTCAAGGAAAAGGAAAGATTGATAGAAGAAAAATTATTCTGAAAATACTGAATTATACATCCCATCTGCTGTTTTCGGGGTGACAGATTGTGATAAGCTTTTGAGGGCTTTGTGCAGTAAATGATTGGCTATTAAGTGCAGTAAATGATTGGCTGCAGTAAATGATTGGCTATTGGATTCAAGGTTAATTTCTCCTATAAGTTACTTAATGTCGTACAATTACTAAACTATAAATATTAAATTGGATTTACATCTATGAAGTCTCCGTTACAACTTATACTTATTTTCAGTGAAAACGACACTTAAGATGCTTATAGATACAGTTAATTTTATTTGAACTTTGGGGTGAAGCGTGGCGTGGAACAAAGAAAGAAATCACTAATAATTTAAATTAGGTAATGTTAATCTATCATAGAAAAAATATAGCTCACCACTTGCAGCTTACAAATACTAATAGTTGAATTCGTCAAGGACTTTTGAGAGCGGTAACAAACGCTTTATAACACCAACATCAAACTTTAGGAACCAATGCACATTCGTCAAATCTGATATTAACACACAATGCTTCAATCTCCAAATAGCTCATCTATCAACACAACACATCACAACTCCAACAACACAACTTCAATGACACACAAGTGCTCCATTAATTGCTCTATTTATTGTTCTCAAAAATAGAAAATACGATTCACTTCATTTTGCCGAACTAATTCTTTAAAGACTAATCACATTCAAAATTTAAACACCTTTTACAATCTAGGGTGAACTAACTATTCAATAACTAGACACACTATGCTAACTCAAGCTCACCTCTGCTAGACACCTTCAACTAGCTATCTCACTCACAGCATCACCGAACTATGCTGAAGCCATCTAGTAACTTTCGAAATCTCAACCAACATTCTATCCCAACTCGAAGCTATCACTTTATGCTACTTTCAATACTGACATCCCTCGGTGGCGTTTACTACCTTAACTCGACGCCACTCCTACCTCACACATCTAATATATTATCAATTGGAGATTTATACTTACCCTAGAGCTATATTTTCTCTTTTTTGCTTCCTTCTGTCAGCTATGTAATCATTGCATTTGGTCGCATCAAGATTAGCGCGTTAGCCTGTCGTTCCGCGATTTCGGGTTCGAATATCACTTTTAGCATACATGGTCGTAGTAGTTCGGCATTCAATTAAAAATATTATCCCCATCTAACGAACATTAATGAATATAAAATGACAATTTAGTGACAATCCTGCTCTAATACTTAAAAATAAAACATTTTTATTTATTAATACTTTAATTTATATTTTCCTAATAACAAAATTATTTTCACGCATTGTCATAAATAGGAGCATAATTCTTTTAAGACTATCACATCTTATTTATCAGCATGCACTAAAAAGTATAGCTCAACTAATCTACAACGATTTCATGTGATATTTAACAGATGAATGCAGAATAACGTTTTAAAAAATATATTATTTATAGCAATAATGACACCGCATGCATCTAGGCTCATAATCCATTGTTGTATTAGGTATACATATATTAACCTAGACTATAATAACTAGTCTTTCGTGGCATCCTACAAGACTTTTTACAATATTTTCCTATACAAAGTCAAAAAGTACAAATAATTTATTAAAATTATTATTCAAATTGAATAACATGATGAATGCAAATTATTTTCATCTTAGAGAAAACAAACACTAAATACCTAAAGAAAAAGAGTTTTATTGTCTACATATAACATCTTAAAAAAAGCGTTTTTATAATAGTTATCACACATATCAAGTTTCGTACATTTATATGTCATAGAAGTTGAGATATTGCTTTCACGTTATCGAGGAATATTGCAGTATAGCAGCCCCACCTGTTGCGCAATAAAAATAAAAATTTAATCATCATAATTTCTGATAATGGCCTTCTCACATATCAAGTTTTGTTTGGAGATACACAATAGAACCTGAAACATAACCTTTCCTTAAATTGCGGAAATCGCAGTGTAGCAGCGCCACCTCTTGAGCAGTTGACACCAAATGTTGAGAGGCACTAATTTATGTCAAAATGCATCTTCATATAAATTTATATGCAGTTCTTCGCAGTAGTTATTAAGATATAGCATTCCCTTAAATTGCGGAAATTGTTGTATAGCAGCACCACCTGTTTACCTATAAGTGTCCAAATTGAATCAGCATAATGTGTCATAATGACCTTCTCAGAATATCAAGTTTTGTTTGATTATACCCAATAGAACCCGAGATATAGCCTCACATTAAATTGCGGAAATCGCTGTACAGTAGCACCACCTGTTCAGCGGTTGTCACTGAAAGTTTATAGGCACTAATTTAAGTCAATTTGCATCTACATATAAATTTATTAACAAATCTGAATAGTAGTTACGGAGATACATTCGCCACAAAATTTTTGTCACACACACACACAGACAGACAGACGGACATTTTCTAAAAATGGTCAAATCGTGTTCAATCGCAATATTTTAATACAATTTTCTAAATCTTTAAACCTCGTTAATAAGCGTGTGCAATGACATCTTCAATTTTAATTAAAAATATTTTCATTCATCCGTATGATAGCATACAAGAAGTACACATTAAAATAATTTAATATTATTAATGATATCAGTATAATTATTAAACTAAACTTTACATGACTTTCATATTTTATATTAATTTTTTATGTATTTTCTTATTTGTTGAACGCAAAGAATAAAGTTTCCTTTTTAAATTAGTTTTGAAATATATATATATATATATATATATATATATGGTTTTAGATTAAAAATGAATATTTTTTAAAGGTTACTTAACAATATTTATATATGTAAAACTGAAACATAACTTTGATAAACTGTACAGTGATATTGAATTCGGATATTTAGTGTAAAAATATTATTTTAAATAAAAGCCACCAGGAAAATATTTCTTCAGCAAACAAAGAAGCAATTTAAAATACGAAAATATAACTGATCTGTTATCATTTTTTTTTTTTTAATCTGTTCTAAAAATGAGAAATAGAAAATCAATGAAATCCCTAAAGAAAACTATTTGCGTAAAGGAATGACATATAAGGCATTTAGATTTTAATGTTTTGTATACTGATGGTTAAATTGAGATAGTCAGTCAAAAAGATAGGGCAATATTAGAATTGTATCGCAGGATTACGAAAAGAAAATTGCTTTTTAGAGATAGATTGATTTTGGTCTTATCTTTCTTTCTTCCTGTGGTTTTAAAATCGAAGTTAAATCACGTTTATTATTTATTTATTTATTTATTTATTACAAATATACCGCAAATAATGCAAAACGATATTTGAAGTCTGTCGATTCTCTTGCACGATAATTGAATAGAATTTTAATTTTAGCTGAAAAAAATTACGTGAGGCTTTTGAGCGATGCAGAATTGAATAAATTACATAAAGAAAGATTTTTTTCTGGTTTTAAACATTTTTTTAATTAATAATTTTATTTTATATTCGTGTGTATTAAATTGCTAAACTATTATAAAAACTAGTATGTTGTCGCCATCACATTATATATATATATATTCCTATACAAATTAAAAAAAAAAAAAAAAAAAAAAAAAAAAAAAAAAAAAAAACAGATTAAAAAAATTGTGATTGAAAATATGCTTCATTTCTTTCTGTAAGAATTAATTATGATATTTATGCTTAAAGTTAAACTATCAAAAATTGATATATATAAATTAATATTCTTATATTTATGTAAAATTATTATTATTATTATTATTATTACTCTTGTAGATCGCCTAAAAAGTATCGAAGCAAATAAGATGTTTTCATGAAAGACATAACTACATTCTTTCGTTTTCATGATTTTTTTTTAATTTCTTAATGTTGCCTAAATGGTAATACACAATCGGTAACAAAAGTGTCCGAACACTTGCAAAAATTCCCATATAAAAAAAAGGAAGAGTTAATACTGTTTTGTTAAATAAATCCTTGTCGAATCATGTTCTTAGACTAAGTAAGAACATGATTCGACCAGGATTTATTTAATAAAACAGTATCAACTCTACTTTTTTAACATAGTAATTTTTTCTAGTGTTCGTACACGTTTGTTGCCGACTGTATATATATGGGTGTTTGTGCATTAAAAAAAAATCGATACATGCACTTTAAAATGCACACCTTTCTTGAAAATTACTTTTTTAGAAACTCAAAATATGTTAATGATATATTATTATTCTTTAGCATATATATTTTATAATACGTTCTGCTTAACATTTATTAAAAAAAAAAAAAAAAATCCTTACATATTATCTATTGCATTATATACAGATTATCTACTTCAAAAAATGTATAGGGCTTTTAAATTTAATGTATTTTAGTTATTTTTAAATATTTTTATATTTTGTATATTATTATTATTATTATTATTATTATTATTATTATTACCTTTTAGCAATGGAAAGTCAAAAACTATATTGGAAACAAATAGTGATGTAAAAGTTAATAATAATTAATAATTAGTCATCTTAATATATATTTGTTATTGAACAGAACTCATCGAAATTGCTTATATCACTTAATGGACTTTAAATATGTAAAGCAATGGATATAAGCTATATAAGAAAATTATTACTATCATATTGTGAATAAGTAAGTATAAATGAAAAATTAATTCAATAAAACAAAGAAAGAAAGACACAGTTTTTTTACTTTTATGGCAAAATTTTGATAACTTTAGGGATGAATCGGAATTTATAAAAAATATTTTTACAGTAATTAAATAAAAAAAGTCTATTTTTTCTACTTACAACAATAATGATAAAACAGGAAATTATGAAAAAAGAAAAACGATTATTGATCATTTCATATCCGCAGAACAAAAACGAATATTTTTTATTTGTACAGATGCTTAAAAATGATTCTTAATAGTGAATATTATTTATTCTTGTTTATTAAACTAAGAAATATTGAAAAGATAAAAAAAAAAGTATATATAAATATTGCAATCATTAAATCGTTGTTTGTCAAAAACTCATTTTTTGAAATGATTAATGGATATAATATTCTAAAGCAATTTTTTGTATGAAAAATATAAATTTTATTTCCTTTAATGTTATTTTTTCCAGCATTTAATTCTAAGAAAATTTAGTATATTATCAAATATATAATTCAAATAACGTGGTTAAGAAATATATCAATCTTCCTTGAAAGCCATTTTAAGGATATCAGCATAAGTAATCATGATTAATGTATTGCCATTTTTTACCGAATCTAAATTCAGTCTTAAAGGGCAAAAAAGTTAAAGAAACGTAAATTCGTATATAAACCTAATTTCCTTCCAATTTATCAATTTCTTATTCTTTATGCTCCAAATCCGCATGTTCCTTTCAAAATTTACAAAAGTATAACATATAGGACAAAATTATAGTGATTTGGTTTTATATAGTTATAAACATTTAACAGGATGTTATTTGAATGTAAAACTCCTGATTTTATTAATTGAAGTGATTATATTTAACCTTTTACAGGCCTATGTTCCCAATTGGGAACATCAAATTAAAACTTATTTAAAAAATTAAATTGCACTAATATTGACTTGAAAAAATTAGCAGACATACTTAAAAGATGACTTTATTTTTTAAAACAGAAGCAACATTCCTATCATTAATTGGTAACTGTACAAAAAATCCCCAAAATGATCATTTTCATATTTCTTCCCACAGAGTACAAATAATAAAAAAGCATAAAAATTTAAAAGTATCCAATGACTCTGAATATCAGTTGGTTTATTTTAAACAGCTCTTATTATCAAAAAGGACATCAAACTTGATAATATTAATCAGATTATATTAATAATCTATAATATTAATCTTAATAATTTAAGAATATTAATAATTATTATTAATGGCAATTAATATTTATGAATGTATTTTTTTACATTTAAATGATTAACATCCCTTAACTAAAGTATTATAAAGTAAAATATGCAAATGACTAATGAAAAATATACCTGGATCTAAATTCGGCCTGTGAAAGGTTAATATTAAAATCAAATTTCAAAGTTTTAACAAAATAAAATGAAGGAAATTTAAACTATTTTAGCTGCAAAAAAATATTTTTAGAAACTTAATTTGCTTCTATTACTATTTCAGCAATGCTTTAACACTAGAAGCGCCGTAGGGGTCATTATGCCTTTTTTCTCGATGCCCCATGCTGTATTTCAACGTACAAGCGAGCACCGCAGCTCACATTTTTTGACTTTTTCTAAAATACTTCTAAGCGTACTCTGACAATTTTTCGTATTTTTATATTAATTATTCAAATAAATAAGCATAGAAATACCTAAAATAGCCAACAGGGGTCATTTTGACCCTCATACGAAAAATGGTTGATTTTCAAGTAAAAATCTGTTTTAGAATTCCTGATATCTTATTTTTGTTTTCTGTGCACGAAGAAATACTCACCTCTTATCGCGATGACTAAGAGGAGAAAAATAAACTCCAGTTTGGGTTTGTTTCGATGACGCATAGAGATGCAGGGAGACCGCTCTTCTCTCTATTGCGCGCGCACCTTCAGGGAGCAGTGTTACTCTGCGCACTGAAATGCGCACGTATCCTAAATGCGCTGGTGTGCTAAGGAACGTTTGGAGGGAGAAACATTCCTGCTAGAGCTAATGTAGAAAACAGAACACGACGTCACAATCGCACAACAGTGTTTTCAAAACTTTTCATTGTGACCAGAGTGTAAACATTTTTTTTTTTTATAAATGCGGAGAGGATTGAGTACACAGGAGGCCCTTGCTCTCCTAGAGCAGTTAGATTCAGATATCAGTGGTGATGATAGCAACGATGAAGATTTTCGTCTTGATAATGTGAACTTACAGAGTTCGTCGTCATCCGAAAGCAGTGACAGTGATGCCGCGGAACATTCTACTAATGTGATTTCCCCTGTTATTCCCAAATCAGGACGTTCTCGTGGGCGTCGGCGGTCGCAAGGACGAAGGGATAACGTACCAAATCTTTCTGATGGCTGCAGTAACGATAAGTACTCTTCATCCAGCGGTATTATTTGGACTCCGATGAACCGTAACTGGCCACTTCCACTGCACGTCGCACACCAGCTCACAATATTGTATCAATTCCAAGTGGACCAACGCCTTTTGCACGTCGTAATATTGGGACAAATCCTGCTTAGGCCTGGCGTTTGATGGTGAATGAAGCAATGGTAAAACACATTCAAACATGTACAGTTGCTGAAGCACGACGTCAGCTTGGAGATGACAGCAACTGGTATGTTACTCTAGTGGAACTGGATGCTTTTTTCGCTCTATTATATGCCCGTGGAGCTCTACGTCATTCAAAACTTTGTGCAGATGAGTTGTGGAACAATAAATGGGGACCACCCGTGTTTAGAGAGACAATGTCACGCAATCGTTTCTGTGAAATCATGCGGTACCTCAGATTTGATGTGCGAAGTAGCAGAACGGAACGCCTTGCCACGAACAAATTTGCTCTTGCTTCTGAAATTTGGTACAAGCTGATTGAAAATTGTTATTTGTGCTATAACCCTGGAGCAGAAATAACCGTTGATGAACAGCTATTGCCGTGTAAATCAAGGTGCAGATTCATCCAATACATGGCATATAAGCCAGACAAGTTCGGCATCAAGTTCTGGCTAGCAACTGATGTAGAATCTAAGTATATTTTGAATTGCTACCCTTATTTAGGCAAGGATGAAGAGCGGCCAGCTGATGTTCAACTTGGGGAAAGTGTTGTGCTCAAATTACTACAACCACATCTAAACAAAGGACTCAACGTCACTACTGACAATTTTTTTTACTTCTGTAAAACTTGCAGATGAACTTTCTGCGAAGAAAACTACAATCGTAGGGACGATGCGTCTGAACAAGAGAGAATTACCACCCATTGCTCGCGACACATCTTCTCCACGATATTCATCTTCTGCACTAAAATATGGGAACAAAACACTCACTATATATAGGTGCAAGAAGAGAAAGAATGTCGCGATTCTTAGACTATGCACACGGATGTGTTTACGGACAACAGTGCAAAGATGAAGCCGAATACTGTTACGTACTACAATCGTACTAAATGTGGAGTAGACGTTGCAGACCAGATGCTTAGGAAATATAGTACAAATTGTGGCACTCGCAGATGGCCTGTGCATCTTTTTTACAACGTCCTTGACATTGCTGCATTGAATGCTTGGATAATTTTCAAACAATCCTCAGACACCTCTTTTTCCCGTCGAGAATTTATTCTTTCGCTCATGGAAGAACTAAGAGTGGATGCTTTACGAAATAGGTGCCCCCCTATAGATCGGGTACCGATACTTAAACGAAAGAAATGTGCCTTTAAACGCTGTAAGGGACAAAATAAAACATCTGCAAGCTGTGAAGGATGCCAGAAACTAATTTGTGGTAAGTGTATGGCTGTCACTGTCAAGCGTGCATATTGTTGCACTTGTGCTAACGTCTAACTAACTTTCGGACTTTTTATTTTATGTGTTTATTCATGGTTTATATTTTTTATTTTCTCATTTTGAAACATGTTGTATGCTAATTTGTATTTTTTGCATTTGTAACTTTTGTGTTTTTTTTTATTACCTGTACTACTGCTAAAGCATATTGTGCAGTAAAATATATCGCATTATATATTTTCATTCATTTACTGTCATTAACAAAAAAAAAAAAAAAAAAAAAAAAAAAAAAATTACAAAACCTTCGAAAACTCTTATATATTGTAATTTCAATATCATTTATCTTTAAAAAGACTCATTTACTTTAATAGGGCTTGAATTTCTTATGAAGGTCAAATTGACCCCCAATGGCTGTTTTAGGTAAGTTCAAAATCCGGCTGTTCTAGTGTTAACA
This sequence comes from Salticus scenicus, assembly GCA_963930645.1. Taxonomy (NCBI): domain Eukaryota; kingdom Metazoa; phylum Arthropoda; class Arachnida; order Araneae; family Salticidae; genus Salticus; species Salticus scenicus. Next base: position 21,591,239 of record OZ005654.1, read on the forward strand.
ACATAAATTATGAGAAGCTTCAATTTATTTAATCAGAGACTTATATTTTAAACTATTAACATTAAGTCTCTACATCTAATTGCTAAAGGTTTTATTTTGATATATGAAAAATGAATAGATAAAAAAAAAAAAAAAAACTGTCATGACATTTTAGCGTACGGATTTCATTAAAAAATCTCCAATTCAGGATATGTACATAATTTGAACAAAATTTGCATATAAACGTTTACACTTTTTCAAGTTTTATTTTTTGATTTATTATTATTATAATTACTGTTATTACTTTTCGGTTAGTTTTAAAAATATTTATTCACTTTTAAAATGATTTAATATGTAGATTGAAAAGTATTCGATAAAGATAAAATAAATAAATAAATAAATAAAATAAAATAAAAAAATAAATAATCGGTAAAAACTATGTTATTTCATTTATGGGTTTATTTAGCATAGCTACAAAAATTTACCATTTTTGGATAGCTATATAATTTTATTAAAACATTTGTGATAGTTTTGTATATAAAAATAAGCTGAAAACCTCCATGCAATGCTGTCCGCCTAAAAACAAAGGTAAATGCCACATACCTATCCAGAGAGTTAATGGTTATATATATATATCTATATATAACAAAAGAAGACATTTCATTGTTTGTGTGTAAGTGTGTGTAGACAAGAAGCTACAAAATTTTGCATAGGGGCCAGTTTTGACTTTTTGAATGCACCTCCATGCACGATTTTTGAATTTTTTATTAGTTTCGATTAAAATATGAACTAGGTTTAATTTAATTAGTTTTAATTAAAATATGAAAATAAAAGAAATACATTAGCATTAAAATTAGCTTTAAAGCATATCCAGCTCATGTCAAAAACTTTTACGCGTTAAATTTTTTCTACATAAAAACAAATAAATTTATTCACTTGAATAATTAAAAAAAATAAAATAAAATAAAAAATAAATAAATTTGTATGTGTATCTGAAAAAAATGGCACAATCATAACTTTCAAAAGTATATAATAATTTTATAAATATTTCATATATACTAATAAATTTTTATTTCAATTCACATGTACATAAATAAATATACATCTTATATACATAAATAAAATGTATTTGATTAAAATGAAAAGAATGGATATATATATATATATATATATATATATATATATATACGTGTGTGTGTGTGTGTGTGTGAGTGTGCGTGTGTGTACGTTGTTATAAATTATGATTTCATTTAGACGGTAGATTTAGTGAAGCATTTTACACATTTCTGTATATTTCATAATGTTTCTTACTCAATTTTAAAATTATAATGAATTTCCCATAACAGTCGCATAGCTATTTAAAACTTACGTTTAGTTTACAAATTTAAATCAATAAATCGAAATTAACTATTTAAAATGGAAAGTGATATTCAATAATTAAAAATTGAATTGTCACATAGGGTTGCTTTATGGTTTGCCGGATAATACAAATGCCTTTCTCTCTCTCTGTATTTATAAACAGTTTTTTCATATTTAATTATTTTTTCCAAATATATATATATATATATATATATATATATATATTAAATGTTATACTAGATCTCGCTAAAATATAATGTCAGAACTGAAATTATTAGTAGATACTGAGATATAGCCATAGCTACTAATTGTTCTACTCTAACTGCACCACCACTTGTCATCAGTAAAGCTAATAAATGAGCCGTTCAGTGCACACATCGACTAACTCCACTTTTTGAAAAATCTTAAATTTTATGTCAAAGCACTTGGTATAATCATAACTTTTTGTATTTATAATAACTTTCCGGAATAATAAAGATTAGCACCATTAAATGGCAAATTTTTTTTGGCCATTGAATAATAAGTAATTTATTTCAGAAGCCATTTCGATTAACTCCATACTCTAATGTAAATCGTTTCGGTAACGCTGTATCTGTTCTGGCCGTGCATCGACGCTTATTTGTTTTTAAACAGCGGAAGATGCTCTCTCCCTCTCAATAATATTCGTAACAAAATCGCATCGGTAAACAGATAAAAAGAACAACGTTTACAGTAGACTTTACCTGTAGTAAAAGTAATATATTTTTTTCTTTTAAATTATACTGCTAAAATAAAAATACCATATTTTTGGATCTCTATTTTACAGAAATTTACAGAAAATCGTATTTAAATCAAATCATTAGATTTTTTTATCATGATTATTTTTTATCATGATTATTTTTTTATCATGAAAAATGGAGAGACATGATGGACCTGCTAAAATTCATTCCTCCTGTTAAACACGATTACTATAAGAACTTGTCAACAAATCGAAATGACGAATCCTCGCATACAGCTGATGAAGAAGACATTATTTATAATATTGCTGAATCATCCCAAAGAATAATGCCGCTGACATAAAACTGCTATGAATTAATTACAAAAATTATAATATAACAGAACTGACAACATACATTCTTATGGAAAAGCTGTGATAAAAATGTATAATAACTAACTTTTTCTGTAATAAAAAACTTAAAAATGTAAAGACTTAATTTAACTTTATTACTTTTTTCAGTTGCCAAATCGATTAACTCCACCAGTCACATAAAAACTGTAACATTACTGACGATTGTTTGTTGGCTATTCTTTCTTATTAATTTTATACACCGTTAGATGAAAGCTATATCTGCAATTATGCATTCTACATTATATATTTGAATTCATATTATCAGAGGAATTTTAAAAAACAATATACATTACATCATCGCGTTTCTCAACTTTTTGTTTTATGGAGTTAATCGATGTGTGCACTGAGCGGCTCAAATAGGGGTCTCGTCACCGATATACCGTGAACGATGAAGATTGTACATAAAGCATAGGAGATACGAAGCGATATTTTAAACAAAATATACATAGGATTATTTTTTTTAGTTTTTATTTTGAAAAAACCTAAAATATAGTAAATTATTTTTAAATTCTCTTTAAATAATGTGATACGCGATGCGGAGAGAGCCTGTGAAATATAAAATAAATAAATAAATTAAATTAAAATTGTAGATTTTTCTCAATTGCATAAAACGTTTAATTTTAAAAATATACGAGAAAAAAATAATAATTTTAATGTAATAAATTTTGATCATAAATTTACCAGTTTAAAAAGTTAGACAATATGTTTATGTATATATATATATATATGCTGTTTATCTTTTGTCTGGATAAAAGTAAAAAATACACATTCATTTGTACCATAAAATATGTTTTTCTTTAAAGGATAGCTTACTATATTCAAATTTTGAAATGATGATTTAAAAATAAAATCTGCACATTTTAAAAATAACAAACTACTATTATACATTGTATTCAATTTATAGTTTTGCTAAAAGAAGAACTTCATTCTTTGCGATACATTGTATTAAACCTTAGCTTAATTTTGTTTACGTTTCCATCAAAACAGGCATCCAGAATGAACAAAAGATTATGGGTAAGTCCTTTAAAACGATAGTTTATTTCTTCCAAATGATTCCACAGAGTCAGCAAACAAATTTTTCTTCATTTATTTCTCATTCTATTGTGTGCTGAATCAAAGAGTTATTTAAGGAGCATACAGAGCTAAAATACTATATTAATGTACTTCTTGTAAAGTCTAAAAAGTAAACAAGAAGATGCATTAAAAACGTAAATGTTAATGACAAATTTCGAATTTGTTTAAAGTGTCTAAGTTTGTGTAATTGAGAAGTCCTGATTACGAGTTTTCGTTTATATATATATTACGAATACGCTATTTACCTAAAAGTATTTAAATATTTTTTAACTTTGCGTTTTGTGAAATATCTCAAAAAAAAAAAAAAAAAAAAAAAATATTTGCGATTTATCTTGAAATTTCGGAGGTAAAAAGAACATATTACTTCTCATATTTTTCTCTCTATGAGGTAAAGGAGACTAGAAAAAAAATTAAAAATTCAGAATGTTTTGGATCACCCTTTAAAAGGTAAAGCTTGAAATAAATTTTAACTATAGCATAAGATTGAAATTCTTATAACAAAAAAAAAAAAAAAAAAAAAAAAAAAAAAGACACACCAAGAAGGAGTTATCCGAATGGGACAAAAATTGGTGGATGTGATGTACATGTGGAGAAAAACAATTGATTACAATTTCAGAAAATTGGAATGATATAATACAGGGAAAGGACCTCAAAAAGTAACAAGTCAATAACATGTTCGTCCACTCCTGGCCCTTATGAACGCAGTTATTCAGCTTGGTTATTAATTGCTAGAGTTGGCAGATGTGCTCCTGTGAAGTATCGTGCCATATTCTGTCCAATCGGTGTGTTATATCGGCAAAATCCAGAGCTACTTGTAGGACCCTTCTTATGATGCTTCAAACGTCTTCAGTGCAAGAGAGATCCGAGAACTGCGTTCAAGACCATTTCACTGAACCGCCTATTAAGGGACTTTGAAGTCACTGAAGTACCAATTGCACGTAGGATCGACGATAATGATGAATTGGAGCTTTGATTACTGCTTTGCGATTGACTGGTTCTCGCTTTCTGTCCTATGTTTAGGCCGACCGCTTCCTCCCTGACTCGGTGTTCGGCCGAGTTTCACCCATTCCAGTCAATATCATCTAATAGTGGTACCGCTGCTATCCAATTGTCAAAAAATTCGTAGATTAGACCAACCGGGTTCTTTGAGCCCAACTACACTCCTTTCTCCAATGCTGACATCCCAAGTAGCACGGGAACGTTCTGTGAACGTCTAATAACGGTTACAGTCGTTCAAACACCGTGTTTCGTGTCAAGAGAACGTTCGATTAGACGTTCAAAAATAGTATTACTTAGAACGTTCTGAAAAGGTTTGCTTTGTACCATCTATAAAACGTACAAGTCCAGTTCTATGAAAAACGTTCAAGTGTATCACCGTCATAACACGTTCTGTCACAGTGTGATTATAACGAATATGACAAAATGCCTTTTTTTTTTTTTCCTTATTTTCAGTTTTAAATTTTGTTGACACGTAGAATAATCATTGAAATGTAATAGAGATGCGATGAGAAAAAATTACAAAATTTTAAACTTTAATTATATGTTATTATAATCATTATAATTATTTATAATTTTATTTAAATTTTATGTTGTTGAAATCTGTCAAACACATTACTCCAGATTATTTTTGCAGATATTCATTATTATTTACTTCTTAAATTGTTAATAAATTAAGTTACAAAAATTAATTTATTTTATTTATTTATTTATTATTATTATTAATATTATTTTGTATATACCAAGAAAAATGTGGGAATTTTTGATCTCCGGTTTTCCATGGGTTTATACACTCTTGAGATGTCCAGAACACAATTCTACCATTCTTTCAAAATGCCGGTCTGTCTGTTTTTTTTTTTTTTTTTGTGTGTGTATTATCAAAGTTTTGTGGACTCTGTATTTCACAAACCAATGGACGGAATTTAACCAAACTTGATGTTTAGTTAGACTTTAAACTAATTTGCTAAATATCAGGAATATTTAATTAGATATTGACCTAAATATCAGCTTTGGTGCTCATTAGCCTCTGAAATGTATCACCAGATAGGGTTCGCTTCTATTCTGTAAATTCTCCCTTTTATGGGGAGATTATATCTCAGCTTCTACAGTGCACAAATGCACCAAACTTAATATGTGAAGCAGATATTATGTAACACTACGCTGATTTAATTCGGGTGCATATATTGGCCAACTGATGGCGCTGCTACGTAATGGCAATAATTCAGTTTTTGTGATATAAATAATTAAAAATACACTGATTTCGGTATGTAAAATTAATATCATATAAAACTTTGCAGAATAATTTTGCGTGCATATCGGACAACTGGAGGCAATGGTATGCTGCAATTTAATTTTATTCAAGGGAACGGAACGCAATAGCTCATTTTCTATGATTTATAACTGCTCTAAATTTGGTACGTGAAATAGATATTACGTAAATTTTACTGGTTCACTTCGGGTACATATCAAATGACAGGTGGTTCTGTTACGTTTCAACTTACGGAAAGCCTGTACCTCACCTTCTATAATACGAATACTTATCAAACCTTGTATGTGAGACATATATATAATGACAAAATGTGCTTCTTCAGTTTCCGTATATATCCACCGATGGATGGTGCTGCTATTGCTTTCTGCGATTTTTCAGATATCTGTATTTCAGCATTTCTTGGTGAAAAATGTACAAAATTTCATATATAAAAATGTTAAATATAAAAACCTGTGATGATTAAATTTTTATGATTAAATTAATAATTTTTTTAATTTTATGGATGCTGTATCTCACGAACTAATGAACGTAATTTATTCAAACTTGGTTTACTTGGACTGTGACCTAAAGTGGTGGCGATTATATTTGTTAATAAATCGTTCAATAGGTGGCGCTGTCATACCATTATTTTCAGAATTTTTAATATGTCATAATAGGTCAAAATTTCGTATAAATGCACATGAGTGAGCATTGTTTTTAACTTTTCCCTGGAAAATTAAATATGTGTATATATATATATATATATATATATATATATATATATATATATATATATAAATTTATATTAGTAATATTTAATTTTAAAAAAATGTATGGTTAATTTGTATAGTTCATCGTTTTCGCTATTGTATTAAAATTCTTAATACTCTTGCCAGAAAAGTCGTCTATACTTTTAAAGCGAAAGGATGAACCCTAAATATGTGATAATTTAAAACAAAGTTATCGACTTTTCACATTTTTCATTATGTAAAATACATTTCTTAAGATACATATTTTGTATACTATAAAATTGATTTTTTTGGATATTTAGTGTTATACTTGTTTGATATGAAAATCGTATACATTTACCATGGAAAATAATTTTGATAGATTATTTTAGCAAATAATATTTATGACATCGACCTGCGCAGGAAAATATAGAAGAAAATTTTAGGATGGCCTCAGTATAATAATTTTTAAAAAGGTTAAGTTTTGAACAGTATGAAAAATATTTATTAGAAACGGGTGTTATTGCTTGATCGACAGAATGTTTCGGCGCGTGTAAATTGCATTCTGCTCTGTAATGGCCATCTGCACAGGAAGTTTGGTATTTCTTGGCGTGGCCCGTGGGATCCCAAAGTCCTACTGCTTGCTTAATCATCATATTTTGTATTTACATTCAGATTTGAATCTAACTTTCGGATACTTCGGATACTAACTTCAAGATACAGATAAGTTCGTTCACTTACTTTTCCTTTATATAAAATTTTCATACGTGTGCATTGAAATATTACAAAATTTAGTTTATTAAAATTTATCAAAAAAAACATATAATATTTTTAAATTAAATTTGAAAATTTTAAATTTTTTACATCTTTCACGCTAACTCCTAAATTTATGTCGTTCGATATTTTATTATTACAGTTCAACGTTGTAATCTAAACTAGCAAACCCATGCGAATTTTTCGCACTTTTCTTTTCTTATTTACTTTTAAAATTTGAAACTCATAAATATTATACCGAATTCCCCATCTAATTAAAATTTTAATTTACCAGAAGCCAAATTATTATTATTACCAAATTAATATTGTGCAATAGTAAGACCAAGATCATTCAAAGAAAGGTTTCAAAATAAAATTCATGGTTTAAGGCCCAGTTTCATACTTTCGCAGGCAGTACAGTTATAGTAGAGGATTTCCATGATGCCTTTTAAATTTTTGTCGCGATGTTGGTGATGACTTTTTATTTATTTTGTTAGAATATTTTGTTAAAAAAAAAATAATAATTCTTATTTTGATTATATTTTTATGTTTATGATTTTTAGTCAATTTATGACAATTATTCATATTCTGTATAATCTTTAAAGTATTTCTATGCTTAAAATGACGCTTATAAAGATTGAATAAGCAATTTTTAAAAATACAGTTTTCCATAAAATAATGTAAGCAGACAAATTTCGTAATTTTTTCTTATTAGTTCATTGAGTTGAGTCCGCATGCTTAAATATTGTTCATTTTTAAATATTATTTTTTATCCTCGCGTATTTCAATAATTAGACTACTATATCGTTTCGGCAAAAATTAATTGCAACTAATCCACGTTAAAGAAATATATAGATAGATTTGATCATGTATGTTTACATTTTACATTACACTGTAGAAATGTAAAAGCAGGGAAAAGTATTAAAAAAGAAATAGTTACTAAGGTGAATCTTAATATTGCTAAATGTTTTAAATTTTGAAGTTCATTTATTTTACTTTTATTTATTTATTTGTTTACAGAATAAATTTTTAATTATTTATTTATTTATTTTTCAAAATGTTTCACCACATTTTATACTGTCATATTTCACTGCATGTGTATGTAAAATTTATAAACTCAAAATCGATAATTTAAATAAATTTCGCATACGCATGATTTGAAATATGAAAATATTAAGTAAATTTCACGTAATCTATTTAAATAAAAAAAAACAAAATAATAATAATAATTTTTATTTTTTATATTTTTAAACGTACTTAAAATACACCGCTGTTCAAAATTAAAGGAACAAACCTGCTTTCCCATTTTCTTCTTTTATGCATAACTTTTAATTAAATAAACACATGGACATAAAATTTGGATGTCGTGTTCGTTATTATATCATTAATCGAATTTTACATAACTTTGGAATAAGTAATAATTTAAAACTAATAATTATTAATTTTTCTCAAAAGTAAGCTTTGGAAAAAATTAAAAATTTCAACAATTTTAGCGAAGAAAACTTAATGAAAAATTGTGTTAATGATGCATTATAGATAAGTGAGAAGCACATGCCCTCAAATGTTAAACAAAATCCTGGATTTACTTTCTGTGTTCACTTTTCTTTTACTTTAATAACGGAATTTTTGAAAAAAAAAAAAAATACTAATTTGTATAAACTGTGATCATCACCCGAATAATAAAAATGTCGATAAATAATTTAATAATGAACGCCTTATCCAATTTTCATATTTCTATGTAAAATTTTAAAAAAATTATTCACACGCGAAAAAATGAAGAAAAAAGAAGAAACAAAAAAGTGACTACATGAAGAAATATACGGTTTTAATCTAACGCATAGATGCGCGTACATTTTTAACCTATCTGTAATACATCTTCATGACCATTTTTCATTAAGTTTTCTTTTCTGAAATTTCTGAAATTTTTCATTTTTTCAATGTTTACTTTTGAGAAAAATTTACTGATATTTAGTTTAAAAATTATTACTTATGCTAAAGTTATATAAAATTCGATTTATTGTATTTTAAAAAACATACTATCCAAATTTTATACTTCTGTGTTTATTTGTTTAAGAATTATGTGGGGAAAAAAAGAAAACGATAAAACAGTTTATTGTTTAAATTTTGTACACTTGTGTACTTCTTTTAACTAATTTTTATATTTTGCTTTCCATTGATTGTGCATTATTATAGTTTAAAAATAGAATATGTAACATATCTGGGCATTAATTTGAGATTTCATTGATAATTTAAAATTTAATAAAATACTTTTGTGTTTGAATGCTAAAAGTTTGCAGTAAGTTTAAAAATTTAGACATAAATATTTTAAAATTTTTTTGCTTAAGGGCCCTCTTCACTCACCGCCGCTGGAAACCGAAACTAATGTTATTCAAAGGGAAATTTTTCTTTACAAATAACTTATTAAGTAACACATATTTTTAAATTCTGTTTTCACATTATGAAAATTCCCAGCTGTTAAATTGATGGACCTTTTTTAAAAAATTATTTTTTTATTTTTTTATATTTTACTTCGAAGCTGCAAAATACGAATTTTCAATATGTGAATTTTTTTTCATTTTGCAATTTCAAAATAAAATATTAAAAATTAAAAAAATACTTTTTCAAAAAAGGTCCGTCAATTTAACAGTTGGGAATTTTCTGAATGTGAAAACAGAATTTAAAAATATGTATTAGTTAATAAGTTATTTGTAAAGAAAATTTCCCCATAGAATAACATTGGCTCGGGCCACCGGCGACGGTAAGTGAAGAGGGCCGTTAATTTATTAAAATTAATATCCAAATATGGTTATATTCTATTGTTCAATTATAATGATGCAAAATCTAGGGGGGGGGGAAATAATTAGTTAGCAGGGGGCATATTATCTTAAAATTTTTCAAAATATTCCAGAACTTGAATTTATTTATTTGTTTGTTTTTGAATTCAAAAATTTATCTAGAATATTCAAAATACTTGATCTTTTGTTATACCATATTTCAATGCATGTATGTAAAATTTCATAATACAAGACAATTATTTATGAAAAAAAAAAGTAATAAAAAGATGAAATAAAAACTACACAAAAAAGAAAAAAGAAAAGGAAAGAAAAATAAAGGAAATGAAGGAAAAAAAGGAAAAAAAGAAAAAGTATGAACTTTGATCAGACACTATAAAATTCACGAACTCGAAGCAATTGTTCCGGGTCGAGAAAAGACACAACCCTTCATCAACCGAACAAAGTAGGCACGAGTGCTGCAAATAATCTGCAACGTAGCTCTTGTATTTGCAGCACTCGTGCCTATTATGTTCGTCTGACGAAGGGTCGTGTTTTCTTTCGACCCGAAACAAATGTTGCGAGTTCTTCCATTTTATTATACATGAAATACATTTTTAGCACGTTCAAAGAACGTTCAAAAATTGTTTACATAACGTTGTGAGAACGTGTGTATAGAACGTTTTCAGAACGTTTCTACACTATTTTAGAACGTTTACAGTACGTTTTCTAGAACGTTCTGAAAATGTGTATAACGTTTTGAAAACGTTCTAAAAACGTTTAGAACGTTCTGAGACCGTATACATAGAACGTTCTCTGAACGCTTCTATAACACCTATGGTGATAGCTACACGTTCATTGAACGTTCCCTGAACCGTACTATTGTACGTCTTGAAGATGGACAAATAGACGTCTATAACATGTTCAAAGGGAACGTTCTTAGAACGTGTTTGCAGAACAATATTTGAACGTTCAGAGAGCGTTTCGGTGCTGCTTGGGATCTGTACATGTTGTTTGTGCACCTATATGCGAGGCGTATTTACTGTCTTTCTGAGGAGACGGAATAAAATTCTCAAAGAATTCATGACCTGGAAACAAAATTTCTTATTTTTAATATTCTATATTCTGCCAATTGTGCATTTAAGAAGTGCTGCAGCATCGCATGCTCATTCGATGGCAGCCAAATTTTAAAATTTTGCATTTTCTATCGAATCCTGTATGTTGTCAATTTGTGACCAGTTTTCATTACTCCTTCTTGGTGCGTCGATTTTTTATTTTATTTTTATTTATAGATTATATATATATATATACTTAGGCTACCATGGAGATGTAACGATTTCTTTAAATAATTACAAAAAATATTTCGATTTTTTTAATTATAGCACGTAGGGTATTAGACCCAGTGCAAAGGCTTTTTAAGGAAATGTGGCATATTACATTATATACAGCATACTGCAATTAGAATGCAGATCCATACAGCACAGAATGTTTCAGTTATGTTTCAAAAAACTCTCAATTTTGAATTGCGCTATACATACTTAAACCTTTCTGAAATATGAGGTTCTCTCTGTTGAGTGATTGAAACGCTTCTCTCTTACGTGTAAGATTTTTTGTATCGATCGCGGACATTTCTACGTTGTTGATACTAATCGGAATACAAAGTGAACGTTTCGAAAAGTTTTTGAAATATTTAAAATATTTCGATATTATATGGGTCGTGCACTGTAAAAATAAATTTTCTCCTTGTAAACGGATTTTGAAATAACAATTATTTTTGCAAATTTATGTGTACGATTAAAGTCAAGATTCAGTAATTGATTAGTCGATTTTTAGTGTTTAATACAAAGAAGAGTTATAAGAATTTATAAATTATAAGAATAATAAATTGAAGTAACTTAGAAACTTTCTTTTCATAATGACTATTTACAAGCTTTAATTTTCGGAAAAAAAAAAGTAATAATGTCATTTATGGGATTTTAATGCAATTATTGGAGTTTCTTCTATTTTACAATGTGACTAAATATGATACAATTAATCAAAAGCATACTTATTAAAAAAATGTAGAGTTACACCACTTTTACAATGAACCGTCCATATGACTGTTGTGTTTTTGGAATATTTTGTACTGCTAAGGGAAAAGTTAAACATCTCATGAAATATTTAACTACATTTTTAACTGTGCATGTACAAGCTTTAAAAAAAATTCATTTGCATAATTCCATAGCCAAAAGTATTGAGTTTATTTTATGAAAACACAAAGAACTATCATGTAAATTAAAAATATATATATCAGCGATAGAACGAACTGTATTTCTGATCGTCTAAAATGTATATATAATCCTTTTGGTAGTAGAAGCAAAGAATGAGAACAAAGAATAATTAGTCAAATAATTCGCCAAAGAGACACACACACGCCAAATAATATATATATATATATAATGATTTATTAAGCGTAGAAAAGCCAAGCAACAAACGCAAGACCACCGAAACCACAAAGACCAACAAGAAAGAAAAAATCCTCCTATGCAGGAGAAGCTCAAATAGATGAAAAAAAAATCACCAGGCTATAAAACAGAAAAATTTAAACTGAAATGAAATAATTTAAAAAATAATTAAAGAAACTTAAGAACGGAAAGACGGAGGCAGGCGGCAAGACTTGAGACTTGCCTGTGGGGTTAAACTAGTTTCACACTGGCAATACTCCCCCAGCCTGACAACTACAGATTAGGAGACACATGAATGAAAAAAAAAGTATATATATATATATATATATATATATATAAAGGAAGACATGTTTATTTACAGTTAACGGACACTGATTGAACCAGAATAAAAAGTAAGTAAAACAACACTTTTTGAATTTTCGCGATATTTGGTGTTTTTATATAAGTAGAGCAATACCTTTATTTATTAAATTATGCAGAGGATTTTTTTTTTTAATTTTCAGCATACTTTTTTAAAAATCACTTTGTAAAAATGCTTATCTTTCGTAAGATATTTAGTATTTTTTCTCTCTGATTGCAGTATGCTGTGTCTAATTTAGTATGCTACGTTTTCTAACAATGGCTTTGCACAGGCTCTAATACCCTACGTGTTATAGTTTAAAAAGTTTTTTTTTTTCATTTTTTTAAAAGAAACTGTCATAGTACACTGAATATATGGGGTAGTTTCACACAAAATTATACAGATTATTAGAAGACGACTTATATTCACATACTATAGCCAAAACGCTTTTCAAGCCTTTTTTTTTTTTTTTTTTACCCCTTTCTTCTATCAGTTACGAATGTTTTAGTGAAATATATGAAGAATAACATGCTCTTTATACTCAGTTTTTTAAGTCTTTTTCTTTAATTAAATTTATTTTTTATAAGAGCTTCTTATAAAGTGTGTTTCAGAGCTCCTATTAGTATCTATTTTATACGAGTTTATTATTATATTTTTCACAATGCAAATATATGTATATACGTATATAAACATATATGAGGTGTGCAGTGTCACTAATTTTAGCAAATTCAATGATCTTTTATTTTTAAACATATATATATATATATTAGCATTTAATTGCAGGTCAATCTTATCAGTGCAAATTTCCACAAGCACACACACACACATGTGTGTTGTATAAGATGGAGAGATAGAGAGTTTATAAAATTATCACTAATTAGAATGACTATATCACTAAAAAGTAATTTGAAGTGAATGCTGATCATTTTTATGTTGAAAGAAAAAACAGTAAAATTTGATAAAAGAACGCTTAAAAACACGTATATTTAAAAACATATTTAATTAAATTAATTATTTATAGTTAAAATACATTTCAAATCTTTACGTCTTGACCATCAAAGCATTATGAGGAATATATATATATATATATATATATATATATATATATATATATATATATATATATATATGTTTTTAAATTGTGTTTCTAAAGTGCAGCTCTCTCTCTACATATATCACACATTCCAGTTACAGATACAGTTAATATTGATGCATAGAAAATTTGAAAATAGTATTCATAGAAGTCAGTTCTAGTCGAAAATCTGGAGTTGATTATTGTGGGCTTTGTTGGGTTACAAGCCAATCAGCTCCAACTAATATATTTCTGAGTAAAAGCGAAAGTTTTGAAATGTACTTTAACAATAGATAAGTATTTTAATTAAATATATTTTTAAATATAAGTATTTTAAATTGTCTTCATAACAAATTTTATAATGATACTCCTGTTTTTTATTTAACTAGTACCTTTTTTATGAAATATGATGTCTTAGAAAAATAGATAGTTTGTACAAATCAATAGCACTGTAGATCTCACAAATGGAAGTTTAATATGTGAAATGCCCAGAAATTGCATAAAATTGTAAGGTTTATGAAGCTTCTCTTAACTATGTCAGTAAAATATTAAGAAGTTTTACTTAAAAATCGCTTTCCGATAGCTGTAATTGTGTATCGATTGTAGTGAGAACGTTATTATGACGATTTCGATGAGCATAACGAAATTTTTTACGAGTATGCATGTTAATAATCTGCAAACAACTACTCAAAAATCTGAATAAGTTTTTTATTTGTGAGTAATTTGCTTGACTCTCCAGAGATAGGTTCATTGTTCCGTCACTGTATTGTCATATTTTCTCTTCTATTGATAATCAGACAGACGCTTATGATTAAAAGTAGGTACAGGTTCCAAACAAACATTTATAATTGAACGAGAATTCGAATCTACCACATGTATAGGGAAAAAAGGGGGGGGGGCAGTTGTAAAAATTTGTGAAAAATAGAAAAATCCTGTTATACCCGTAATTTTATAATTTACTCTTTTCAAAATTGTCCTTATTTAATACTTATAACTATTCATGTATCACTATTTAAAGCTTCAGTTTTTTTTTATATATACTTTAAGTTGATAATATACATGCATTTTTTTTTTCTTGTCAGGAGGATATAAAAGAATGTATAAACCTATAATCACTTCTTTGGAAAAAAATTCGTTGTATTTAAAAAATGAACGATCCAGCTTTACACAGGGACCTCTTTCTTAGTTTGTCACATGTCATATTGTATTGTATATTCAATAAAAAAACTACTCTAAAAGTGCTTGATTTTTTTTTCTAAACTTTAGAGTTAATCTTAAATAATCTTGTAGAAAGTTAACCAAATACTTAAACGAGTTTACTAAAAATTTTTCGTAAGTTTTTTTTTTTTTTTTTTTTTTTTTTTTTTGTGAGGTTTATTCATAGTGAAATAACTATCCTGTAGTGTTTTTAAATGTAGTATTTAAGTAGTAACGATTAGAAAATATTAAATGTATAACATTGTTCAAAGTTAAGTTTTTTAAAGTATTTTAATTTAGAAGTTTACAGATATTTCTACTCAATATCGTAAGTTTATTCCTATACAGTCTATAAGTATATTAGAAAGTTATTATGTTAGATACAACTCTAAACAAAAGAGAAGATCTCATTCTAAGATAGTTAATTATAGCTCTCGGTTAAAATTCACTAAAATAAATAAATTTTATTTTGGATTTAATGAATGAGATAGGAGAGTTTTTGCTTATTTGAGATAAATAGGACCATTGAATCGAAATTTAATCACTCAATATCTATAACGCATTAAAAAAATTATATTTCTGTCGGCATAAAACTAATTGTTAGTACAGATACTTATAGTTGAATATAATTATCAAACTAGAAACATCGGTAGCACATAACGTTGTTATAACTAATTCTACACTGTTCAGACTTATTTCCAAGGCTATAATAAAGTTGTGGGTTAAAATTTATTAAAGTTAATAATAATAATAATAATAATAATAATAATAATAAAGTATAAAATGTTCTAAACTTTTTTTTTGTTTGTTTGTTTAGTAATATTTCCTGCAAATAACGGAAATTTTCTTTCATGAACGAAATGTCTAATGATAATACGTTAACTAAGTATGAAATTTTACTGTTTAAAACCTTACAGCTCTATTCAAGAATTGCTTTCAATTTAAAATTTTAAGCGTAAAGAAAAACTCTGTGAGGGATATCACTAATAACATATACTTTTTATTTATCTATTTTTTTTTTTTTTTTTTTTTTTTTTTTTTTATGTTCATTTAATGAAAATCATCTATACAATCAAAAAATTTTAATAGAAATTATACATGAAATATTCAATAATCCTAATTAAATGTTTTCTGCTAAGTAAATTTTCTTTGAGAAAATTACCTCTTAAAATTCCAGAAGACTTCACTCTTAAAATATATATCAGTTTTCATTCATAAAATATTTCATCTAATTAATTATAGTAATGCAGATAATTGAATAATATATATATATATATATATATATATATATATATATATGTGTGTGTATATATACATTGTCATACATTAAAATGTTTTATATATAAGCAACACTATGTTATTTATTTATTTATTTATTTATTTTTTCATTTTTAGATTTAATATGCAATAAAATATTCTGTGAATATATCATTAGAGATACAAATTTATATAGACAATTTTCGTCTTGGATACACATAAACACACACACAAAATTATTGATTTCTAATAAGAGATGTATTATACTTTCTAAGAAGAGAAGCATTACGATAATTAATAATATTACATTACATTAATGTCACATACATTAGATAATTGAAGAAGGTAGGGGAGCAAAAATTGTAGAGAAACATTCAGCTAAACGGTTGAAAGCAGTATCGATATTAGAGACTAAAAGACAAAATGGGATATTGAGTTTCTGAACTTTTGGCACAGAATAAATTCTTAAATAATTAGCTATAGAAGGATAAGATGAGATTTAGTTTAATTCCGAAACAAGGGACAGTATATAATAGCAGATTTAATTTTATCTAATTCTTGTGGAGAGGTGTCATGGGACAGAAAAACCAATGGACCACCATTAATTAGTTTAGTTACACTAACAATATATTGTTTCTTATCTAAAATAGCAATCTGATCTCCTTTATTAGATTTAGTGATGGTAATGTTTTAATTAGGTTTTAATTCATTCGGTTTTTTTTTTTTTTTTTTTTTGCTGGAGGGATGAGATTAGATTTTTTTTTTTTTTTTTTTGAGTTGTGTCGAATGTTTCCTCTCTGTTGGTCAGTGAGACAAGAATTTTTGAAAACGTTTTCAAAATTAGCAATTGACTGAGGAAATGAATCTGATGAGTTAAAGTTAGCATTTGAACTTTCTAATTTTACGCTTATTGATCTTAATTCTTGAAATCACTACGACAACCACTCTTGTAAATTTTCGATTAAATAACATGATAAATTCTCCCACCTCCGTAGTTCACAGAAGCTTAACAGTTCCAAAGACCTTCCTGAAGTTAATAAGAATATCATCATTAATCTTTCTAGTGCTGACATTTCCGATATTCAGTATTCAGTTCTTAAACTTAGTTAAAACTTTTTATTTCTAAACCATCTTCATTTTCCCAATTAATTGCTCCTGTTGATTTTTTTTTTTTTTCGTCTCACTGACAACCAAAAAGAAAATCTACAACATTTAAGCATTAATGCTAGCTTCGATTCTACAAAAATTAAATATAATCTCACCCTTGCAGAAAAAAAAATGACTTGATAGAATTAATCTCTAATAAAAATATCATCATTATTATAGCTGATAAAATAGATCAGATTGTATATTTGTAGAGAATTTGACGCCATGATCTTAATTTTAAGTTGACTAAACTTAAGGTTGAATGCTGAAATACTTAATTTATGAAGAAATGACAGAGTCAGATTTGTAAAATCAATGGAGCTTTAATTGAGCTTAAATAAGAAGGGGGACGCTGGACTTTGATTGGATTTAATACGTTTAAATGGGCAGCCCTCTTAAATGCTTTGACATCTATAAATAACCCCCGTTACTTTACTTTACTTAACTACTCGCAAATGGTCTCAACTACTTTTATTTAAATTAGCTTCTAAGGCCGAGTAATCTTTCGCATGTAGGAGGATTCCCTGACGCTACAATGCTACAGGACTTACTCTCTTCTATCCTACGCCGCTAACAGCTAGCTCCCTCAACTCTCATACTAACACACTCCAACTACGAAGTACCTCCTCTGAACTAACACTCTAGCTCACTCCTTCCAACTCTCACTCCAATTAACTAACACCCCGAAACAATCTTCCTTCTCCTTTTATCTATCTTACTTTCCAAAATATTTGCTTATCGTGAATTACAATTTCAATTTAGGATGAGAACTAACTCTACTAGTTGACTTGAATCCTAAAACAGCACATTCACGTTTTACCCGCAAAGTGCGAGTTTTAATTGTAGCACTTTGCTATACCTGACAGTTCCTCCCCCCAAAAAAAAATTCGCGGAAAAAATCCCCAACGGGTTTTTACCCGTGCAAATTTTAAATTATTGCAATACTATGCAAAGAAAAGTTAGCTGCAGTGACTAACTGTTTAAAATTCAACTATATAATATTTTAGAAAAAGAAAAAAGAGGGGGGAAACTTAAATTTAAACTAGACTGCCCCAAAATAACTATTGGCTGTTTTAAAAAAATAATCCAATCGTGAGAAAAAGTAAGGCCGAGCTTAAAACTGCCCACTCAGGAAAGATAAAAATACTTTTCTTGTTTAGCTCCATCTGAGGTGCTTGACGGCAGAAACTCCATGCCCTAACTTAGTTTAAACTTATCTAAAGTCCAGCGTAATTACAGCGGGGCTTACATTCATCTTTCCTTAAAACAAATGGAAAGGAAAAAAAATTCATTAATTTAAAATAAATTTTAGTAGAAAAAGTATCGCCTAATAAAAATAAATGCGATCGTTATTGAAATTAAACTGTGACATTAAAAAGTATTTATTGACAAAAAACTTGTATATCTTTATCCATCTGCAGGTTAGTCTTAACCCAGATCATCAGCTAGGAAAAATACTTGAACGGGCATCAGAAAAAGGACTTACAGTTATCCACTGTGAGTTAACTTGAAAGGTCAATCCACTGCTGTTGGCACTGTTCCGAAAAGCACCTTTGACTTTAGAAAACAGAAACACTGGCACAGTTCCAAAAATACCGTCTTTAGCATCAAAAGTAAGAATTGAAGAAATCAAGCTGGCTTTTCAGATTGAACATCTATACTTCGGGTTTAGAGTCAGGATCAGCAACTGGACCTCAGATTTTCTAAAATTAAAACTTTTTTAAACGTATACATCAAAAATAGACGTGAACTACACTTTTATATATAGTTAAATGACATAATTTTATACATAAGCCATATTTCAACTAGGTATTTGCGTACGGAAAAAACAAAATGTTAGTGGATTAATAAGGTTAGTCGTTAAACGCGAATTTACATGCAAAATAGCTTTTAAAAAAATTCTCTTTTTGCCCCATACTAATAGATATACATACATAAAAACTTTTAGTAAAAAATTCAAAAGTTTACAACAAGAAAATTCATTTGATACACTTTATACAACATTTAGAAAACATATTTAAGGATACAAAATTTTCAAAACTGCAGTTGATCGCTGAGAAATAAAAAATGATTTACGTACATACATTTTACATTACATTTACAAAACTATAGAGAAAAATGTTTATACACTTATAAAATTTCATTTTATATAATCGAGAGAAATATAGTTAAAAAATATATACAAAATATTTCGAAAAGTTTGTTTTTTCAAACTGGCGTGGCTGACTACAAAATAGAAAAATATTAGAGTATATACATATTGATCATGTAAAAACTTAGAGAGAAAATTTATATACAAAGGTAAGAAAATTTATCGTACGAATTGCTGCAGGTGATGGCTAAACAGAAAACATTTAAGTACAGATATATAGATCATTCACAAAACTAAAGAGGAGGGAAATTTATATAAAATGTTCAAAAAGGTTTTTTTTTTTTACCAAAAACTGCTGGTGTTGGCTAGGAATTAAAAAAACATTAACTTACATACATGCATATATTATATACAGAAAAAAATTTATGACATGTAAACAGTACATGAAATTTCGAGAGATAGAAGTTCATGCTATACGTTTAAATTTTGCATTTTTAAATTTTAAAAAGTTCATGGCTTGGAGCTCATGGTTGAAAGTCCAGAAGAAAGTTCTACATGTCGAAAATTTCATAACTGCTGTGATAGAACTACAGTTTAAAATGGAAAAAATATAAAACCATAGCACCTGACAGATTGATTCCTTTATAGCAGCAAAAAAGAGATGCAGGTCAGACTGGCCTGTAGAGTTGCAGCGTTGGTGGCTTGCAGATTTAGGTGAGACGTTGCAGGATCCCTGGTGTCCTGAGGAGGGTTCGAACATGGTGCCTGGTCACTCTCAGGAGGGGGTTTCACACCCAGAGCCTTTTCACTGTTCGGAGGAGGTTTTAAACTCTGAATCCGGTTCTTGTGGTGAGGGGGTTTCGGGCCCGTCGTCTTGTCACTGCCCATAGTTATCACAGAGGACTGCGTTCGCTCCGTGCTTTTGAATTCAGGGCTGCTAGACTTTCTAGAAACTTCACAATAGGTTACATGGCTTTTTGAAACTACCTTTTTTAAAATAACATCTTTTTCGTTCACTTTAAGCGGCATGTCATTTTGACAATTTAAGTGCAATTTCTCATTGAAAATATTTGACTGTGTCGGCTGTATAGATTTAAGACTGGCAGCTAAAGTTGCGTTACAAGGATTAATCGAATCATTTACTGATTTTACATTTTCGCTTGGTTTAACAGTTTCTGAGAAATTAAAAGAGTCCGTCGACTTGACTGTTTTGGAATTTAATTTATCAGGAGGTGAATTTAAACGACTAGAAAAGTTAGCCGCAACATTTATTAATTTGTCACTGTCAGTCCGTTTAACGGCTTCAGCGGCCGCAGTTATTTTAATTTCCTTTACAATTTCTGTTACCCGAGCTTCAGTTACGTTTGATATTTCGGCTTGAGCCGGTTCAGCCTTTAAATGCGAATGATGAATATATGAGGCTTTAACAGTAGAATTTAACTGATCATTCGTTTCACTTAAAGCAAGGGATTCATTTACAGAATTTGGTTCAATCGTATTTTTCTTTTCAACCGCCGTCTGTACGCTAGAGGTTTTATCGGATTTTTCATCCATAGCCAAATGCTGAAAAACAGAGGTAGATTGGTCTGTAGTGCTGGTTAAAGGCGTAGTTTGCTCATTTGGTTTAACTTGTGTTTGACTTTTGTCACAAGGATTACCGTTTTCATCGTCAGTTTTAGGTTGGTTTAAACTAATAGAGCTTGCTTCCTGTGACTTAATAACTTCTTGTAGTTTTTCCACTGGGTTTACTATTGCTTCCCACTGACGTTCGTGAGGGGGGAGGGAGCGGTCATGCTCTAACCTTTTTCTATCATCCCGAGTGTCGTCATAGGTTGGATTTGGGCCAAGCGAATGGCAGGCGATTAGTCTATGCCACTGTCGTGGTTCTCCTTCTAAGGAACATGCTAACCAGGCATAGTGGTTGGATTGATCGATGTTATGAACGTTAAAAAAATATTCAAGCTGCTCAAAAAATTGCAGCACACTATTAGTGCAGTCAAAAAATATTTGCTCGGGGGGGGGGGGGATTCGAGCAAAGTTGGGCGCCAGTGTAGAGAATTTGACGCCATGATCTTAATTTTCAGTTGACTTAACTTAAGGTTGAATGCTGAAATACTTAATTTATGTAGAAATGACAGAGTCAGATTTGTAAAATCAATGGAGCTTTAATTGAGCTTAAATAAGAAGGGGGACGCTGGACTTTGATTGGATTTAAAACGTTTAAATGGGCAGCCCTCTTAAATGCTTTGACATCTATAAATAACCTCCGTTACTTTACTTTACTTAACTACTCGCAAATGGTCTCAACTACTTTTATTTAAATTAGCTTCTAAGGCCGAGTAATCTTTCGCATGTAGGAGGATTCCCTGACGCTACAATGTTACAGGACTTACTCTCTTCTATCCTACGCCGCTAACAGCTAGCTCCCTCAACTCTCATACTAACACACTCCAACTACGAAGTACCTCCTCTCAGCTGACACTCTAGCTCACTCCTTCCAACTCTCTCTCCAATTAACTAACACCCCGAAACAATCTTCCTTCTCCTTTTATCTATCTTACTTTCCAAAATATTTGCATATCGTGAATTACAATTTCAATTTAGTATGAGAACTAACTCTACTAGTCGACTTGAATCCTAAAACAGCACATTCACGTTTTACCCGAAAAGTGCGAGTTTTATGTGTAGCACTTTGCTATACCTGACATATTGTTATTTTAGATAAGAGGCAATCTATGGATAGTGTAACCAAACTAACTGGTGATGGTCTATATATTTCTCTGTCCCGTGAATTCTCTCCACAAAAATTAACTAATCTTGTCTCTTGTTTATAGATTTTTCTAAATCTCATCTTATCACTTCTATAGCTAATTGTATCAGATTTTATGCTCTTCCAAACACCTACAAACTCAATACCCCATTTCGTCCCATACCCAAGTAGCACGGGAACGTTCTGTGAACGTCTAATAACGGTTACAATCGTTCAAACACGGTGTTTCGTGTCAAAAGAACGTTCTATTAGACGTTCAGAAATAGTAATATTTAGAACGTTTTGAAAAGGTTTGCTTTGTACCATCTATAAAACGTACAATTCTAGTTCTAAGAAAAACGTTCTAGTGTATCACCGTCGTAACACGTTCTGTCTCAGTGTGGTTGTAACGAATAAGACAAAATGTCTTTTTCTCTGTTTATGTTGCCTTATTTTACGGCTTGTTAACATGTTATTAAAGAATGTTAATAGTGATGAGGTAATAGGAAAAAAATAAATAAATAAAGTTTAAGTATCTTTATTTATAATTTTATTTTTTGAATTTAATAAAACATATTACTCCGGACATTTTTTTTTTTTTTTTTTTTTTTTTTTTCAGATATTCAATATTATATGTTTCATAAAATTTTAGCAGATGTATATAAAGTTAACGTAATAGTATTTCTACTTTCTTCTGAGAAAAATGCATTTTATAATTGAAAATTTCTGACTTCTGGTTTTCCAGTAGTTTATACAATTGAGATATCCAGGATACAATTCGACCATTTTCAGAAAATTTCAATCTGCGTGTCCGTCTTTTTGTGTGTGTATTGTAAAAATTTTGTGGACTCTGTATCTCACAAACCAATGAACGGAATTTCGCAAAATTTGATATTTAGTTAGATCTTGACCTAAATTGTTGATGATTTTTCTTTGAATGTATCGAATGAAAGGTGGTGATGCTATTTTGTAAATCGGGGAAGTTATATCTCAGATTCTACGGTATATAAATGCACCAAATTAACATGTAAGCAAGATATTATGTAAAATTACGCTGATCTAATTTAGAAGCGTATATTGGCCAGCTGGTGGCGCTGCTGTTCTGCAATTAATCCCGCTAACATAAAGCAATTTTTCAGATTTTGTGATATAAATTATTATAAATACAGTAATACTTATAAGCACTTGATTATAAATACACACACTTGATATGGAATATTGATATCATATAAAACTCTGCTGATTCCATTTGGGTGCATATCGATCGACAGGTGTCGCTGGTACGTTGCAATTTAATTTCGTTAACGGAAAAGCAATAGCATACTTTCTATTACTTATTAATGCTCTAAACTAAAAATAGTATAAAAATGTGATATTGAAATTATGTAATATATATATATATATATATGTGTGTGCGTGTGTGTGTGTGTAATAGCAATAGCCAACTCGACTAAAAAAACTAGGGGTGATTTTTGTAGGTCATCGCTTTTTCCTATGGGTTAAAATTTCAACATGTTCGTTTTACAAAGAAAGTCATCAATACCATTAAAACGAATGCTTGAACCTTAAAAAACTGTGAAAATTTAAAACAATATTATCAATTTTTAACATTTTTTATTTATAAAACACATTTCCTAAAATATCTTCTGTATACCATAGATTTATTTTTTTTTTTTTTTTTTTTTTTTATGCTTAATGTTTTACTTCTTTCAGATGAAAATCGTCTGTATTCATCATAGAAAATAATTTTAATAAATATCATGTACTTGTACAGAAAAGCATAAAATAAAGATTTGTAATGGCCGCAATATACTAGTTTATAAAAATATTTAAGTTTTAAATAGTATAAAAATTCCGAATCAAAAGCAGATGTTAATGTTTGAACTGCATTTCGCTTAATCAGCAGAATATCCCGACACGTGTGCTGCGGCCATCTGCTAAACTTTGCAGGAAGCAGGAATGCATATCATTTTGGCATATTTATTGCGATTTGGCAAAATAAAACGTGTAGAATATGCTATGATTAATATTAATGATTGTTTTAAAAAGTCTCACAAATATTTTTCGAAAAAATATGATATATAATTCGAAATTGCTCCTTGTTAATATTCAATAGTATAAAAATTTGTTCTTTCTATACTTTTTTGTTACACAGAATATAATGGGCACAAACTTTTTATACGATATAAGAGCTATTTAAAAAATAACCTATTTTAAACTTTTATTTTCCATATAGAGCTCTAAAGATAGATTTCGGGAGATTTCTTCTTCTTCATTTGAAATCAAGCATATTTTAAGGCATTATCTCTAGCGTTTATCACTAAATTAAACAATGTAGTGAAGTAGAGATGGAAAAATTTTTATAAACTATGAAGTCCGAATTATTTTTCTCTTTTGTTAATTATGAAATTTATTACTAAAAAATAAATAATTTCTGTATTATATTCGTATCAATAAAAATATAACAATTTTTTCGTTGAGTGACACAGATATAATACAAAATTAGTTATGCTCGGACCATCATAAAACTTTCTTTTATATCATTCTATATGAACAGCGTTACCTACGATTAGCATATACAGAATTTTAATCAATTTACTTTCATATAATAAACTTTTTATTTGTAATTTCGTGTAATTTTCAGCATCTGATGCTGAAGTGTAGACATCTAGAAATCGTACAAAGTAATAGCAGCACAACTTGTTTGCCAATTTATATCCGCATTTAATCAGAATAAATTTTAATAATATATTTTTCACATACCAAGTTTGGTGTATTTAAATGACAGAAATTGAAATAAGATTTTAACTAAACGAGTAAAACTTCAACGTAGTAGCGCTACCTAAAATAGACGATATGGAAAATTAATTTATTTAACTTTACAATAGCCATCTCACAAACGAAATGTGATGACTTTAAATATCATAGAAACTGATATATTGCTTCCCGTTAACAAGATTAAATTGCAGCATAGCAAAGGCACCTGTCGACCGATATGCACCCAAATTGAATCAGCAGAGATTTACATATTGCTGATCTCATATATAACTTTAGTACATTTATGTATCATACAAGCTGTGATACAACCTTTCCTTAAATGGGATCGCATTATATCAGCGCCACATGATGGACGATAATATCTCAAAAGCTACTAAGCACTAATTCCAGGTCCATTCAAATGTTATGTTACTTTGCGTCAATTGCTTTGTGAGAAACCGCGTTCACATTTTTATTTATTTATTTATTTATTTATTTATTTATTTATTAACGAACTCACAGTCATTTTCAAATGATAAAAAAGCCAAATCATACTCAGAAGTCACAAAACGTCTATATTTATCGAAAACCGGAAGTTGAACATTTCCACAAATCTAGTGCTTTTTTCTTATGTAAGTAACAAACATAATAATAATAAACAGTGATGATACGTTGTAAATGATCTTTATGATATTGTAAATTTAGAAGCTGAAACAATAAAAAAAAAAGTAGCTAAAAATTTTGTTTTCCTTATTTATTTATTACTTTCTTCTATAATAAAAAGAAGAAAGATTTGATTCGTAAATATTTTTGACCTTCGCGTTTCGATAGATTTTTCCCTTTTTAAGATGTTCTAATAAAAAATTGATATTTCTTAGAAAATGCCTGTTTGTCTGTGTGTATGAATATGTGTGATAAGAATTTTGTGTCAACTATAAGTCAAAAACTAATGAACAGAATTTCCTGAAAACTTATATTTAGCTCCATCTTGATATCAGTTAGTGATTATTACCTTCTTTTTTTTTTTTACACATATAACGCTCAACAAGTCGCGCTGTCATTTATTTTTTCAAAATTTTAATATTACAATAGAGGAGAAAATTTCTTATAAATGCACACAATAGGGATTTCTTTAGCTGAACATTGTGAAACTGATTTTTTTCAAATATTAACGGTGAACATGAAGACTTTTAACAATCCTTCCCCACTCGTCGGGTGTGTAAATTTTTATAATATTTTTTCAAAATTACTCGTTGATATCTTTTAAAGCGAACGGTTGAATCACTTATCTGTGATAATGTAAAACAAAGTTATCGATATTTTTTTAATAATAATAAAAAAAAGTTTATTGTTATTATTTATTTATTTATTTATTTATTTTATTTTGTTTTTCAATTTTACTATGTAAAATGTGTGATTTGATCTAAACTATGTGAATTGTATTAGAAAATAAAGAAAAGAATTGTGTGATAGTCACAAGACAAAAGTTTAACATTTCCTGTAATTTATTGTAATTGATTCATATAAGCAGGTATGCGATTATTTTAGTTACGATAAAATTTGTATATTTTACTTCATAATAAACGTCAATTATCATGTAAAATATTATTAAATAGATACGCAATAACACGTAACATTTAAAAAAAAATCTGAATAAAAATCTTGAGTTTTGTATTTCTCATAAAAATAATAAATATAACTAAAATAAATTCCTTTTCAATTAATAATATAAAAGTGACATACATTTTGCTGAATCTTGAATCTTAAAAATAAAAGAAAAAAATCGCCAAACTGTGAAATTTTTATTGGGTTTGCCAGTTATGACTACGGAAGGACTCCAAGGTCCAAGATAGATAACGGTAACTTTTTATGAGATCATTTTCATTGCGTTTGGTTTAAGATTTCTTCCTGACATTTGGATACACTATTACAGATAAGTTCATTCTACACAATTTTCATATGTCTAGTCTAGGATTTGCATAGTTTTGCCCAAATCTGCATTAAAATTTAAAAAAATTAAATAAATTAAAGTTTTCAAAAACCATAAAAAATAAATAAATAAATAAATAAAGAGTAATAATAATAATAATTTGAAAACTTTAATTTTTAAATTTTTCATGCTAACTACCTTTTAATTATTTATTATTATTACTATTTTTTTCCCCATTTGATTTTGTATTATTACAATTTAATGTTAGATATATTTAAGTATACTTGTTTAGATTTTATTATTACACTGTAGTATTGTAAAATCAAGGGAAAAAATAGTTAGCAGCCGGCTCTCTAAAAATTTTAAAAAATATTTTAAATTTTAAAATTTATTTATTTTATATTTAAAAGATTTTCAAGAAATTTTATCATATTTTATATTGTTATATTTCAATGCATGTGTAAGTAAAATTCATAAGCTTTAAATCAATACTTTAAAATTAAAAATTCACAAAATCGATTTAAATTAAAAAATAAATAAATAAATAGATTAATTAATTATTATTATTTTTTTTTAAATACTTCTCTTAAATATTTTTATTTTCTCCCATCATTTGTACATTATTACTCTTTATCAATAGAATATATAACATATCTAGGTATTCATTTGTGAATTCATTGATAAGTTAATGTTTTAAAAATAGTTCTATGTTTGAATGCCAAAAGTTTGCAATAAGTTTCAGTATTTAAACATATATATATATTCTAACTTAACAAGAAATTCACAAATTAATTACCCAAATATGGTTAAGTTCTATTGTTAAAATATAAGAATGTAAAATCAAAGGGAAAAATAATAATTAGTCAGTAAGGAGCATCTTAAAATTTTTCAGTTTTCTTTGATTATAGTTTTCCAAAAAAAAAAAAAAAAATTGAAAATACTGTATGTTATTATATTTGAAGACGTGTATGTAAAATTTTATAACACAAAGGCAAGTATGCACACGTACATACAAATAAATCACAAAATCCAAAAGGAAGAAAAATAAAAGAAAGAAAGAAAGAAAAGAAAGAAAGAAAAAACATAGACAAACAATATGAAGGTGATTCTTAATACTTCTAAATGTTTTAAATTTTGAAGTTTATTTATTTATTTTTATTTAATTATTTATTTTATTTCATTAATATTATTTTAAGCAATTGTTTCGGGTCGAGAAAAGACACAACCCTTCCTCAACCGAACAAAGTAGGCACGAGTGCTGCAAAAAAAACTGCAACGTAGCTCTTGTATTTGCAGCATTCGTGCCTACTATGTTCGTCTGACGAAGGGTCGTGTCTTCTTTCGACCCGGAACAAATGTTGCGAGTTCTTCCATTTTATTATACATGAAACACATTTTTAGCACGTTCAAAGAACGTTCAAAAATTGCTTACATAACGTTGTGAGAACGTGTGTATAGAACGTTTTCAGAACGTTGCTACACTATTTTAGAACGTTTACAGTACGTTTTCTAGAACGTTCTGAAAATGTGTATAACGTTTTGAAAACGTTCTAAACACGTTTAGAACGTTCTGAGACCGTATACATAGAACGTTCTCAGAACGCTTCTATAACACCGATGGTGATAGTTACACGTTCATTGAACGTTCTCTGAACCGTACTATTGTACGTCTTCAAGATGGACAAATAGACGTCTATAACACGTTCAAAGTGAACGTTCTTAGAACGTGTTTGCAGAACAATATTTGAACGTTCAGAGAACGTTTCGGTGCTGCTTGGGTAGTCTCTAAAATCGGTACTGGTTCCTATCGTTTAGCTAAATTTCTCACAACCATGTTTGCTCCCATTCTCTTCAAATATCTACACTGTAAAGAATTCTATTAACTTTGTGAAAAATAATCAAAATTGTTCTCACTCTAATCTTTATTTTTCTTTGTAATGTTCCAAAAAGTGGCAACTTTTGCTGTCCTGAAGAGAGATTAAAAAAGTTTCATTTCAGGTCTTTTGAAATACAAGAATTAATTTCTCTCACCCATATATGTTTATCACAAACTACATTTTCATACCAGAGAAAATTTTATTGTCAATCAGAATGGGTTTCCCTCTCCCAATCTCTGATAATTACATGCATTTTTTTTAAAGTACACTTTTTAAGAAACTGATTTTCCCTTTTTGTTGCCGTTACGTTAATGACACCTTCACTCTTATTGAAGCATCCCGTCACAATATTGACTATGTCTTACAAAATATAAACTCTATAGACAGCAATATACACTTAACATACGAATTAGAAAATAGTGGCTTACTTCCATTCTTTGATACCTTTGTCACTTGCACTGAGGATGGCTTATCCACCACCATCTATCGGAAAATTTTGCAGTCTCTGTAACTCACCATGCACGTTCGTGTCATCTACCTACCCAAAACGGGCAGCGTTCTATACTTTTGTTAATCGCACGCTTAATATTTCTTCCGATTCTGTTTTATTAAGCTCTGAAATAAAATATTTGAAAACCATGGCAAATGACAGATGCTATAATCCTTTCATTATAGATAAAGCTCTCCAAAAATTACAATGTCCTCGTACTTCGTCTATTAAACTAATCTCTTCTAGTATCAGTATTGTTTTACCCTATTTTCCTAAATCCAGTGATATCATAGCTAAAATTCTCAAACAATATCATTTTACTATAATTTTTCTTGATCTTCAATAAACTCACCTTTTCTTAGTTAAAAGATCCCACAGGTATGTATAATTCTTGGGGCTCCTGTATAATTTCCTGTCAATGTGGATTATCATACATTTGTCAATGTAAACGCCGTCTTAAATGCCGTCTAAAATATATTAGTTACGTCCGTAAGCAAGAAACCAATAAATCGGTTATTTCTAATTTTCCAATAAATCGGCCAATTCCAATAAATAGCCTATTTCTGTTTTTGGGAGGAAAACCGTAATTTTATATTAGGTTAAGCTAAAATATTTTGCAGGCCTAAATCCACTCATGAACTCGATTTCTTTGAAGCATTTTACATTTATAAAAATCTTTAAAAATATTGTTAATTGTGAATTCACTGTACTCCACTTCTCTGATTGTTTGAAATTTTACATTCAGTCTACATTTTCTTAATTTACTCTACATTTTTCACAACTAGTGTTTGTTAAATTCCTATCGGCCAATCCCCCACATTCCACGTAATTCTATTGTTTGATCAAATTTCGATTCCTTTCCTATATACAAATGCATTTCTCTCTCTCTCTCTCTCTCTATCTCTCTCTTTTTTTTTTTTTTTTTTTTTTTTTTTTTAAGCACTGATACAATTAGGTTAAATGCTACTGAAATAGCTGTCTGCTTTCCATTTTGTTTTCTATTTTGCGTTCTAGACATTGTATTTTGCCTTGTTTTTAATAATCACATTAGTAGAATTTCCTTTATATTTTTTAATAAAATATTAATAATTTTTTTTTAAATATTTATTTATATTTTACATAAATAAATGCATTTAATTTAGATATCCAACAGAATTTAGTAGATATTCATCTCTTTAGCCACGAACTGCATAAAAGTAACAAATATTTTAAGCTTGTTTATTTATTTATAATTTAAGTATCATATTAAACTATGTTAATACTTAAAAACAATTAAAACCTTCAAACCTTTCTATAAATATTTTCTATTTATTAAAAAAAAAAAGTCTTCAATTTAGATATCTCTCAGAAACATATTAGTAGACCGTAACTGCATAAAGATATTATATAATTCGATTTTATTTATGTATCACCATTATAAATATTAGATTATTTTTATTTCGAAGAAAAACACAAAATTAAAACCTGTACTTATGTTTGTAAATATTGCGTAAATTTTTATTTATTAAATAAAAGAAAATAAATTTAACTAAACTATTTAAATAAAAGTAAATATTTTTTATTTATTAAATAAAAGTAATTGTCTTTAATTTAGATATCTCTCAGAAACATATTATTAAACTGTAACTGCATAACGATATTATTTAATTCGATTTTATTTATGTATCACCATTATAAAAATTATAAACATTCAAAACAAAACACAAAATTAAAACTTGTAATTCTGTCTGTAAATATTGCGTAATTTTTTTTATCTTATTTTAAATGAACACAATTGCGTGTATATATAACTCCATATTACAAATACTGGTCATTAAATCTCTTAGAGCTCGATAAAGTTATCTTATTAATGTGTATGACACAGCAAGAATTTCCCAGCATTTAGCCAAGATTAAGTGCCGATGGCTATGTAAGCAGCATTATCGAATAAATCGATTTTCCAAGCAATTAAGGGACGTCGATTCATCACGTTTCTGCCAAATTAAGTAAACTGATAAAAGGCCTGTCAGCGTGCTCTTACCCGAAAAACAATCACTGGAAATGATTAGACGCCCATTTGTACAGAAACTAAATAAATATCATACGATTATAAAAAAACAAATTGCTATTTTACCAAATGGACTAATAATAGTTAGTAGAAAGTACAGAAAAAATATTTAAAACATAAATTGAAATGTAATATATATATATATATATATATATATATATATATATATCATAAAAACGTTTCATTCCTTATTATTTGAATGTTTACATATACTTGTAGAACTGAAATCAATATCTAAAATGTTTATATATTTTTATAAGTTGAAATATTATATTAATTAATGTATACCTTTATGTATTATACTAATATATATACTTAATATACAGTTATTTATTTATTTTTTTAGATTTCGTTAGTTATTGTACATTAATAATGGCAGTGTTAAGTTTTTCTTTTCTTTTTTAAACTTGTCGAAGAAATAAATGAATACGTACAACAACATTTATTAAAAAAAAAAAATAGTTTTTAATTACTTTTTTTTTTTTTTTTTTTTTTCAAATTTTATGCATGCGTAATGACTAAACACATGGCAAAAATTTCTCTCTCTCTTTATCTATATTAATAAAATCAGACTTTTGTCTGTAAATTTGTCGGAATCGAAAAATTTTGCGATATCTTCACGTTTCACACCCCATGAAAGCCAAAAATGACTTCAGAAAATTTTGCCTGTGTGTGTGTGTGTGTGTGTGTGTGTGTGTGTGTCATCGTGTCCGTATGTCGCTTTTTTTTGTCCGGGCATCACTTGAGAACGGCAGGACGGAATTCAACGGCGTTTGGCAGGGATTTAGGTCTTCACCCAACTTAAAATTATATCTATCAACTTTTAAGAAATTCTCCCCCGTTCCCCCCTGGGGGATAAAAGACTAAAACACGTTTGTCCGGGCATCACTCGAGAACGGCTGGACGGAATTCAACGGCGCTTGGCAGAAACTTAGGTCTTCACCCAACTTAAAATTATATCTATAGAAATTTTCAAAATTCTGATTAGTGTTTAAATTGTGGGTAAAAAATGCCTGCGCATGCGCCATAAATATTTTTTCACTAAAACGCTTTCAATGGAAAAATAAAATGCAAAAATAAATTTTTAAGATAAAGAATTTTTTTATTCGCGTGATTCGCACTACAAATTATGAAAATATTGAAATGAAGTTTTGCCATCTGAGTTTCATACTTTAGTTAATTTTAAAACATCTAATTGTCGTATCGAAAAACTGTTTACACCCCAGGATTCAGAAAAATCACCTCTTTCATTTCGTACTGAATATGTAACGATAGGTCTGATACTTCTAATTTATTTTCCCCTTTTTCCGTTTTTCCGTTGCCACTTAAATTTCATACTTTAGTTATTTTTTTAAAATCTAATTGTCTCATCGAAAAACTGTTTGCACCCCTGGATTCAGAAAAATATAGGTCTGATATTTCTAATTTATTTTACCCTTTTTCTGTTTTCAACGCGGATTCGGTAAAAGGTTTTATATTTATAAATATTCATTTATATATATTTTTATTTTCGAGAAATAAAATGAAATATTTTTAATTTCACGTGAATAATAATAAAAACTAGAGAGAAAAATACCTACAAAAGTTGGTGATTTTTTTTTTTTTTTTTTTTTAATGAGGAATTTGCACGTAGATAAATAATTTCATAGAGATGTTTGGCATTAGTTTAATATTTTTATTTAATTAAGCCGTACTTTTCTTTCCTGTAGTAAAACAAAAATTTTTGTTGTTATTATGTACCTTATGAGGTTTTTTTTATGTTCTTCCATTAATTGTAAATGATTATAATTTGGATTTTATTAAGATTTTTTATTTTTATTTTGTAAATATCAGAAAAGATTTTTTATTTTATTTTATTATTTTATTTTGTGTATGGAACAGCTTTAGTATTGGATCCCTTTGGCAAAATTTGAAATTCGGAACCGACGTAGCTCGGACGTTTCTCGCCAAGATCTTTAATTTCACAATAAAGATAGCCAATTCAGTTCATCGCAAAAATGGCTTAAAATATTTAAAGTCCTCAAAGGGTTCCCATACTAAAGCTGTACGTTTTGTATTTATTTATTTATAATATTTTCTATTAAAGACTTCTGTGGTCACGAAATTTGGTGCGTAAATTGTTTGTTTGCACCTGCACTTATTGTAACTGGATTTCACGAAATTCGAAATCCCCCCCCCCTTCTCGGAGTCGGAGGGCAATAAACGGTATAACTTCAGTATAACCCAACAGCTGAATTTGGCGATTTTTATTTGGCGCCGTTTTGAAGGATAACAATGTCGTTCTGGACTGTTTGCGATATAATATGGCAGCCTAATATGTTGTTTATTTTGGATTTATGATTTTATGTTTTATGATTTAGATTATGATTTTTAGATTTATGATTTAGCCATAATCGCCAAAAAAAAAATCGCCAAATATCGTTGTGGGGTTGTACTGAAGTTGTTCCCAATAAACATGTGTAAAATCATGTTTTTCCGTTTGAATTCGCTTTGAATTATCTTAGAATGGCG
The DNA here is from genome assembly GCA_963930645.1 of Salticus scenicus. Classification (NCBI taxonomy): domain Eukaryota; kingdom Metazoa; phylum Arthropoda; class Arachnida; order Araneae; family Salticidae; genus Salticus; species Salticus scenicus. The sequence goes on from OZ005654.1 coordinate 21,625,165, forward strand.
AATTTCGGTGTGCGGATATTGATTAAGTGTACGCATTATGTACATTAGTGGGATTTTGCATAACTTCGAACTCACCCGCTGAGGAAGGGGAAGTAAGAAGTGGGTAAGTTGTGCCGAAGGCAGTGGGGACCCAGACTGGATATTGATTAAGTGTACGCATTATGTACATTAGTCTGATTTTGTAAAACTTCGAACTCACCCGCTGAGGAAGGGGAAGTAAGGAGTGGGTAAGTTGTGCCGAAGACAGTGGAGACCCAGACTCCTCACTTTGCGAGCGAGAAAACCTCTACCAATCACAACGAGAACTTAGGTTATTAATAAAGATATGGGATTTTGACAACTTATTTAAGTTTAATGTCCAGCGAAGCGGGCAAAGCCTGCTAGTATATATATACTTATATAAACTAAAATTCTATTTATCCCTTTTATCTTTTGAACTTGAATATTCTAGGATTCGTGCGCCTCAAGTTAAATATTATACTTTAGAAAACGCGGTAAGACGAGGATTATTATTTGAAAGACAATACGCAGTGAACAATACTTTTGGTTTTTTTTCTTTTTTAAATTAATATAATTAATTTTATTAATTGTTATCACATATTTTAAAACAAATTTTCTGTTTTAATCTTGTTGTGACATTTTCGCATTCGTTTACCGTACCGTTTATGCTATTTAAATTTTATCGCTGGACGTAACATAATAAAATATAAAATTTTTATTAAATGTTTGTTAAATACTGAATAATATAGTGTTTTTTTTTTTTTTTTTTTTAGTTTTTAAAATCTATTATTGAAACAAAGCGCAATATTATTTATTTTCGATTATTCTAATCACGGCGTAAAACTGGCGTCACATTTATCACGGAAAAAGAATTTAAAACAAAGTAATATGTCTTATTACTTTTAAAGATATAGATTTTACACATTTAAAATTCAGAATTCAAGTACAGTAGACGACTGCAGAACGAGGAATGTTCTTTCTAGGCAATAAGAAACCGTTTTTTCTATATCCATATTTATTTTCATATGAATATACATAATAATTATACTCTTTCTAGTGAAAGTGTTTATATTCATAATATTTTGTTTATATAAATATGAATATAAGGAATATGCTTAAGAAATATCGTAAAACACGAATTGTGAAAGAAACGCCCTGTGGAGGAGTTACGAATTTCCAAATGACGTGAAACTACGTCAGCAGTCGCGAAAATGTTAAATATCATTTCTCAGATTTTAGTTTAAATCTTGTTATTTATACTTTTGTGTATTATCTATTGTTGGTTTGTGCGCCTAAAATTAAATGTTAAACTTTATAGTAACACTTTCGTGCGAGGCTTACTGTATAAAATAAAAATATATCTAACAAGAAGTAGATAATTCTTTTTCTTAAATATTAAACACATTTTTTTTTTTTTTTAACCGCTATTAATATTATTATCATTATTACTATTATTCTTTTACCTTGGTATCTAGATTTTTGTAATTCAACATTGTAGGGTTCATATGATTCAAGCTATTTAATTTTCTTGGTATGAAGTGATGTATTTAACTATTCAATGTTTAATAAATAGAAACCAATAAAAATCTTTTAATCCATAAACTAACATAGAAAGTTCGGCGAATTAGAATCTTTTTTCATTTTATAATTAACATTTCTGAACTTTTTTTCCGGGGTGAAATTTAATAAATAATGTATATTGGGTGGTAGATCAAGATTTATTTTTTCTAAATGTACATACGGTCCCGTAACACATTTTCACGTGTAACTCTGTTTAGAATTGATTTAAAGTTTATAAATAGGTACGTTTTCCGAACTTCCTTGATCTCAGAAATCTGAATCTGATGTTAAAAAGAGAAGTCGTCATTGAAAAAAGGGAAGTTTATGCCTGTTTTAATATGTAGATAACCCCTTAAACAAAATCTAACTACACTATTAAAAACTAGACGTTATTACAGATCGATAGGTAACAGCCGCATGTTTCTACGATAATTTATGGTGAAATTAGGTGGAGGGGGGGGGGCGTTTTTTTTTTTTTTTTTTTTTTTTTTGGTGACTGTACAATTCATTGTAAATAATTTCTCTCTTATTATGTAAATTCATTTATTAGTTTTTAAACAATTCAGGAATGCCATATTAGTGAATTTTTACTTTCTTCTATTCAATAAAATAGGGTAACGGATCTTTAAAAGTTTTCGACGGCCGGTTTTACATGGATTTGAGAGTTGCAGAACATGGTTTAATAGTTTTTTGAAAATATTTGTTTGCCAATCTGTGCGTGTGTGTATGACAAAATTTTTTTGACAACTGTATCTCAGGAACTACTGCACATAATTTAATATAAATTTATACCTAGATGCAACTTGACATACATTACTGCTATTCAGCTTTTGATGCAAGTATCTCAACAGGTGACGCTACAATACTGCGATTTTTTTCATTTAAGGAAGGCTTTATATCAAGTTCTATTTTGTATAATCGAACAAAACTTGATATATGAAATGCTCTATATGGAAATTCATGCGATTCAAGTTGGGTTCATATTTGCCAATTGGTGGCGCTTCTGTGCTGTAATTTTGGTCGCACGCGTGAATGCTACATCTCAGTTTCTGTATTGTATTTTTGAAATTTTCGAACTCCGGTTTTTGATTGATTTATACGTTTTTAGATGTCTTGAACACGATTTGATTTTTTGAATATGTATGCCTGTCTCTCTTTCTCATGCTTTCTGTGTATCAGAAATATACGTTATGAGAATTAAATTGTATTAAAATTAAAAAATACTAAATAATTTAAAAAACAGTCATTTCTACAGATATTGGCACAAAATTGACTTTCTTTGAATATTTAGTGTTATGCTGTTCTGAAATAAAAATCGTTTGCATTCATCATAGGGACGAATTTTAATTAATAATAAATTTAATAGATAATTTGAATAGTGTGAATTTTTATAGAAAAATACATAAGAGAGTCTCGAGGTGGACTAGAAACATACTAGTTTTCTATTTGCAATGATGGCCTAGTAAATGTATTTATAAAGGGTGACTCATCTTTCGTAAAAATAAATAAACAAATAATTGATAAATAAATTTAAAAAATATATTATTTCTATTTAGAAAAAAAAAAAAAACAATTAATGTAAAATTTGTTACTAATGTAGCTGGATGAGCGGCTGTCTGTGCATTTTAGTGTTCTTCCTGTTTACATATTTCATTCAGTTTTAATCATGTTGATTAATTCAGTTTTAATCATGTTGATTAATTCAGTTTTAATCATGTTGATTAATTCAGTTTTAATCATGCTGATTAATTCAGTTTTAATCATGTTGATTTATTCAGTTTCCATCACGTTTAATATGGATCGCACAGTTTTATAAGATTGAAATGTATACTTAATTTAATAAAATTAATCTATTTTTTTTTTTTTTTTTTTTTTTTTTGGATAATTTATTATTTTTGCATTGCAATTTTATTATTTATTTCTCATTCTTCAAGAGTTTTAATTGGACTTGGCACGTTTCACTTCACGCCAATAAAGGTGTCATATAAAAACTGACATTTCCAATTATTATTTATAAATTGAACTGTATTACGATTTTTCAATAAAAGATTTACCCAATCAGCAATTCGTATGGTTTTTGAAACATTTTTGTACAGATTTGAAACCTTTAGATAGTGTTTCCTTAGTTTGCATTTTTTCATGAATTCATGATCTTCAAAATAATGACGCTTCTACAGATATTTAACAAAAGACTTATTTTCTTTTATTTTAAGTAGAATCTAGTTAAAGGAATTATGAAAAATTTTTACAATATTTTAAAAGAAAAAAAAAAAAACTATCAAAAATAAAAGTAAAACTTTCTTTCTTTTTTTTTTTTTTTTTTTTTTTTTTCAATTTTTTACAAAGACTTGCACTTTTTATTTTTTCCCTCCAAAACTAGTTAATAAATTTCAAAACAAAACCTGAATTTTTATTTTTTTAATTATTTATTATTAAACATCTACAAAAAAAAAAAAAAAAAAAAAAAAAAAAAGTGTTCGCATTTTGAAGATCGTGAGTTTATGAAAAAATGATAAAAAGCAATTTGAACATTTCAAATCTGTGCAAAAATACATCAAAAACAATAAGAATTGTTGCTTTAATATATATTTTGTTGTACACTGTTAAAAATTTCAACAGAAAACTTCGTGTAATGTATTATCTTAAGTCTTACGTAAAATTAGAGAGAAAAATAAACGGAGATGTTAAAAAACTTATTTTATACATTCATTTTAATAACTAATATTAATTTAATCAATTATTGGGGAAGAATATATTTCGGACTTGGAATGTTTTTTCAAAAATTGTCATTTTCTATTTTAATTATAAAATTAAAAAATAAAATTAGGTAAAAATATAGAATAAATATTGAGAATCTCGATTATTCACTTTTAACTAAGAATTACTGTAAATTTACAGAGGATAAATATTTACGTTAAATTTACAGAAATTTTTAACTGTGTACAAACTTAGTATAGTTCAGTTTATAAATATTAAGTGGAAATATAAACGTTTATATGAAATTTCTGTGGTAGCAAGTCAAAGTTACAAACTCCCTTTAAAGAGAGTGTAAACTTCTTTACACCCTCTTAAAACATACGACAGTTTTTTCAAATGTAAACATATATGTATATATAAATCCAGATAAAAAAATTTCAGAACGTCTCAGCTACTTACTTTTACATTATCACAATTTTTGTGTAATTTTTACTTTAATTAATCGCATAAATTAATTAGAGCAAATTTGTTGTTAATAATACTGGTACTTAAAAATATGGACGTTAAGACCCCTAATTTTAAAATCAAATATCATTAACAAAATGTAGTTATCTTTAATAATATTGTTTCAGAACAATTTTTAACAAATAGATATTTTAGAAAAAAAAATCACAATTTAAGAAAAAAATCTTAAATAAATATATATATTTTTTTATTTACGTCTCTTTCAAGTACTGAATGAAACTTATAAAGAAAATATTAAATTAAGAGTAGATTAAGGACATTTAATAAACATCACGAACGTATGTTACAGGAAAGAATAAATTTCATAATTTAAATACTCTATTTGTGGAAAATTTAAAGGATTGTCGTTATTTCTATTACCTGCCTAATTTCAATAGATATTCATAGAATTCGATAAATTCAGTATTGAAACATGATAAATTGGAACCATTTATTTCTCATTGCATTGAAAATTACTTCCAATTCAGCATATATACGAATGAAATTTCTATTAATGTAAGGTTGATTATTTCTAAAAGCAATATACACTCAATTTCAAGATTGTAAATCGTAATTTGTGCAGCCATAAAGTTTAACAATTAAAGGAATTAAATTAAGGTAGGTCAGTTCATTCGTTATTTGTGAAATTTCGCTATCTTTAACATTTAGAGGGAATTCTATTACACGACCTATTTATTACACATCATTACAAATGTATTCATAAAAATCTATGCGTCATACATTCAAAGCGTTCTTAGAAATTACTTATCTAAAATATCTACTACTTATACGTTTAAAATTGTAGAATGTAACTACAATTTAGAATTTATATCATAAATTTTATTTTCTTGTTAGCAAAGAGATTCGCTATTTTATATTGATATATATGTAAATACTTTCTTTTAAATATATACGAAAGTTCTAAAAAATGAGGACTAGCGTTTTTGTTTTACTTAATTTGACAAATAACACTGCTCGGCATGAAAATTGACCCAACACCATTTTGGCAATTTCCTATATAAAATGACCTCCTGAATCCGGTAATGGCCTCCATTTTGTCCTACCACTCACGTTTTTTAGGGACGACTCCCTATTTTTATCCCTTTTCGGAAATTTTATGACTATAAATTTGATTATCGGGAAAGTGGGGGGGGGGGATTATTTTAATTGTTAAATATCATCTCAAGGGCTACAGAGTTGGAAAATTCTAAAACTTCAATATTTGCGGCAAGGGGTAAAAGGGGAGAATTTGCCACTGAAATTATATAATACATTTCTTAGATTTTTTTTAATCTATTATTAATGTTATTTATGAAACATTATATATATATATATATACATATATATATTGGGTTGGCAACTACGTTCCCGACGTTTTTTTAAATTGGAAAATATGTATGACATTAAATACTTTTGGCTCGAAGTTGTACATCATTCGAAAGAGAATATATTGTTCCACCTAAATATATGTTTCGTTGTTACTCAGATACATTTTCTTGTTATTTACAGATCATTAACATGGAATGTCAAGTTGAGAAGAATGAGCATTTTCGACACCTCCTTCTTTTTGCCTTTAATCAAGGTTCTAAGGCCGCAGAAACTGCTCGCAACATTTGTGCTGTGTATGGAGTGTGTGCTATAGCTGAAAGAACCGACAGTGATTGGTATGCAAAGTTCAAAAAAGGAAATTTTAACCTCAAAGACGCGCCTTGTTCTGTCCATCCAGTTGAGTTCGATGAAGAGCGATTCAACCACCTCTTGCATGAAAATTCACGACAAAGAACAAGTCAACTTGCAGCGACAATGGATTGCTCCCACACTACTGTAGAGAAGCATCTTCACTTGATGGACAAAGTTCAGAAGTGTGGAACGGCGGGAACTTAGTTGCCAACCCAATGTATATATATATAGTTTGTTTTGAAGTGATAAATTAATTCTTTTTCATTCTTCAAATCAAATTCATGGCCATAAAATTACCGAACATTGATAAAAATTGGGTGAGGGCGTTGTGTCCCGAGAAAACGGTGTGTGACTGGGCAAAATTATAATTATATTCGGATTCAGGTGGTCATTTTAAATAAGAATCAGCAAGAAAGGTATCAAGGCTCGATTTTTATTCTTATTTATTCTTATTATTATTATTTTTGCAGCGCAGTGTAATGAATGTAAAGAAATATGAATCCGAGTCTGAATATTTCGTATGTTTTAACCCTTTGCCGGTCCTATTTACTTCCCCTCCTCTAGTCAGTGTTGCAGGTTTAAATTCAATATCCACCACTAATTTTTAACTGTAACGGTTGCCTAATAATTTCAAATGCTATTTGTCCCTTATGTATATCAAATATATCTCCTCAAAATTAGCGGTGATAGTTGTATAAAAGAGTCACTAAATTTGGCGTTTTAGAGCATCAGGGATTGCAAGGGATTAAAGTATAGATGTTTTATGTGAAATACAATGTCAATTCGGAAATGTTAAAACTGTTTATTTTATTCTGTTTTATTTTAGTTATTTTTTTTATTTATTTTATATAAATCAGGAAAATGTAAAACATGGAGTTTCTAGATGAAAAGTGCAAGGAAAAAATAAACACTTGTCTCAAAAAGTTCAAATGGTGACTAGTGGATAAGCTGAAATAATGGCTATAAAATACAGATAAATATAGTAATTTAAAGTATGTTGTAATAGTTTTGTATATATGTAGACAGTAAAGTGTGTGAAAGACATTGTGTCAGTTCCAATTACCAATTTACTTCTCAGATTACTTTTTTTTTTGTGTGTGTATGAGTTCAGATTTATGCCCAGGTCAATGTTTATTAACTAAACAATAATCTTAATACATTTTCTGAAAAATATAATATACATATCGTCATTCTTCAAATTTAAAAGTGCCAAACAGTATTTAAAAAATATTAAAATCTTTTGTCAGTTTTCCTATAATATTAACACGAGAGAGCAATTAATACACAGTTTGTGCATTTATCATTTTTATTTTATGACTACATCTTACTTTCTCTATTTATTTATTTATTTATTTTTAAGAAATTGCAAGGGAATTATTGTATTCTATTTTAAAGAGAAAAGGATTTACTATACTCAGCATATGTAAAAATCGCTACTTTTTCTAATGATATTTTAGGAAAGTTTTATATAAATGCAATTTGTATGAATATATATATATATATATATATGATAGATCTTTTAACCTTTAATTATTTAGCAATTAAATATATATATATATATATATATATATAACTTTTTTCTTGTTATGGTGACTCTTCAAATTTTTACAAATGTTAAATAATAATAAAGATGATTTAAAATAATATTATTAAGCGTTTAATGTGTTTTAAATTTTTAAGAACAGATTGCATATTCAAACAGTCTGAAAAAGAAAACATGTTTATAAATTTATTTCTTAACTTATATGAAGGATCCACGTAGTTGAAATAATTTTTCACACTTTTACACACGTAATTTTCTCATAACGTTATTTTTTTATTTATAAATAAAATTATATAGATTTTTTTTATTTAACTATAAATATGTTTTTAATGAAATTACGTGTTCCTTTTTTTTTTTTTTTTTTTTTTTTTTTTTTTTTTTTTAAACTTTTAAAGAATATTTTTAATATACGAGATATAAAGAATGATTCCATAGACGGTGAAATATTTAATTTTTTTTTTAACTAGACAATTTGGTCATAATTAGGATAATAACATAGCGTATATATATATGATATTTTTTTATGTATTGGACAAATTAATCTCATTGTTAGAAATTTACCAAATCAGGAATTGAACTCGATACTTTTGGTACAAGGTCACAACACTATGTCATTGAACTATTCCAAGTAAACTACTTTCTTTTGATTCATATGATTTTTTAAATTAATTATTTTCATTCAAAAATTATGAAGAAAATAAATAATTAAAATTTATGTTATAGATCTACGTCTGTATGCGCATAAAAAATGAAAAATAAGTACAATTTTAAATATTTATATCAGTATATTATATATTAGTTAGAACTTTGAGACGATGATCCAAGGTTCAATTACTAAACTGCAAATTTCTCGTTTGATCAATGAATTTTTTGTAGACCCAATGGAATATTCAATAAAAGAAAAAAAAAATATTCTAAATTAATTGCTTAGTTTAAAAGAAATTTTATTTTACTATTTTAAAATTTCGTATTTAAACTATAATTTTTCCTATTCTTGTAGTGGAAAATCATTGCTTTATTTCTTTAATCACAGAAAAAAAAATAGAATGACTTTATTTTTATTTACAGCATGTTATTTTCATCATTTTAAATTATTTTCTTTTGATTTTCACTTAAAAGCGGACTCTATCTATTCTCGCCGACAGCCGTGGCCAATGTTATTTTATCGGAAAATTTATTTCAATTCCATTTTCACATCCAGAATATTTACAATCGTTAAATTAGTACTCAGTTTCCAGAAACTGTTTTTTTTTTTTTTTTTTTTTCTTTCTTTTAATTTGAGTTCAAAAAAGCGAATTTTCATAAAGCGTACTTTTCTCTTTTTTTGCTGCAAAATGAAATATTAAAAATTTTAAAAATCGACTTTTTGAAAATGAGTCTTTAATTAACGATTGTGATTATTCTGAATGTGGATACTGAATTACATTAAATAAAACATTAAGTAATCTAAGTTATTATGTAAATAATTTTTCCCGTAGAATAACATGGGGCAAGGTTGCTCACAAGATTAGTTTATCCTCTGCTCTTAATGAAATATATATGGTATACATTTAGCGTGCAAAATTCTAAAGAATAATTTATATCTCTTTTGAATGAATGATGTTAATTTATTTAAATGTTAGATTTTATGAATCACAAGAAAAGTATTTTTCAATTCACATTTTCGTAACCATTAATATTATGAACACAAACTGAAATAGTTTATGAATTTTTATTCCATTAATTCGGTATTGTTTTTGATGCAATATTTTTATATCTAAAAATTATTTCTATATCTAAAATTCTATATAATTATTTCTATATCTATTTTTATATCTAAAACAATTTAATGTTAGCTTTAAGTTTGAGTTTTTTTAAAGTAATACCATTACAGAAGAAAATTTAATTCAGGCTTTGGTGTTCGAAATGTAAGCATGAAAATTGGTTTTCCTACATACTTTTAAAACTAAGATTAAAAATATAATCGTTTATTTCAAAATTATTAGTTTTTAATTTATTGAAAGAAATTAATTTAATATTACGCAGTTAACGAAAATGAAATGTTCTTTTTTATTATTTTGGTGATGTATATATATGTGTGTGTGTGTGTGTGTGTGTGAAGTTAAAATTTGAAAATCAATTAGAAAAAAAAAAAAAAAAAAAAAAAAAAAAAACTGGATTTTTTATGAAAACTTAAAACTTATTGTAATTGTGATAAAATACAAGATTTTTGCTGTAAGGCCTACAATTTGGCATATTGGTTTTCCTGCGTTAGTCTTAAAGTTTAAAAAAAAAATATTATGCTTACACAAATTAACACAATTGAAATGATTTGCAATAATAAAATAGACCTCAATATAGCTCTTGAAACCCTTAAAAACAGTTTAACCGTTACCCACTACCCTACATTCTTACTAAAGTAAACATTTCAATATACCTGAATATAATCTATAAGTTTTTTCTTCCTCTGGTGCGACATTTAGGAACTAGTAAGTGGCTCTAACAGTCGAAGAGGGTTCTCCCTTTTTGGTGTGTGTATGTGTGTGCGGGGAGGATTTTATTTTTTAATTTTTCATTCAGCTTGTTTTTTAAATTTGCCTTTATACATTTTTCATGTATTTTATTTTTATTTTTCTATTGATGCATTATTATATACTAATGTATTTTATTTATAAATTTGATTCTTCAGATCAATGTTTTGTATTAATTTTGAATTCGATGACTGTATATATATCTTTGAGAAGTCGGGGGCTGGGGACATATTTTTTGGCTTTAACCCATTTGTGCCTGATTTTTTTTTCTCCTAAATATTCTGTTTAATTAGAGTAAATGATGTAAAATGAACCTAAAAAATAGAGAAAAAAAATTGACATACTTTTTTTTTATTTAAACTAAAGAAATACAAACGTCCCAATTTTGGGACGCTAGGCATGAATGGGTACAGGTTTTTCACATAATCCAATTAATTCAATCTTGAATATAAGCAATTTTTTAGCATACAATTAAAAATCAAGAAATATTACCTTAATATTGAGTTAAGATATTAAAGTACATTGTTTACAGTAGATTAAACACTTAATTTAAAGAAGCAGTTACTTTGTATGAAAGTCTTTAAAACACTTTTCATGCAATCCTATATTGCATTTACTGCATTTCCTGGTTGCTTTTTCCCACAGTTTCAACATCGTAACTGTGTTTTATTTACCTCGATATAGTGATTTAAGCCGTCATATCGGATTGAATCTCGTACTTTGCATCTGCGTGTTGTAGTATCAGGTCTACCTGGTCTTGGGATATTGTTTGTTGATTTTTGGAAATAAGTTAAACATATTTCTCGTCTGAAGCTTAGGAGATCTAATAGCTTTGAAGATGAAGATGGGCATAATCTGTACATATGCCAAGCATTTCTAATAGCAGTTTCTAACCCAAATATAAATAAAGGCCACCACCATTTCTTAGATCGTATGGAACAACGATATGCATTTAAATTTTGATCCATACGATCTGTTCCTCCCATATACCGATTATATTAGCATATTATATTAGGTTGATTAATCTCTATAACATTTTTTTCTGCATTAGACCATCGCTTTGCTTTTACTAGAGGAAAAATGCCATGCATATTGGAGCCAATTGTAACAACATTGTTATCGCGCCATCTTACAATTATGCAATTTTTCAATTCATCAAAATAACATTGGTGAGAACCTCATTCCCGTTTTTTAAATGACTTTACATCTTCTAGAGGGCAGTATTCAGTACGATTGGTACGCATGGTTCCTGTTGCTCCAATGTTTCTACTAGACAATTCATCTATAAGAGCAGGGCTAGTAAATAAATTATCGAAGTAGATGTCGTAAGGCTTGTTTGCAGGTAGTTCCGATATTAAATCTAAAACAACAGATCCTCCCATTCCTACTCCATGAACGTCGGGAACTGTTCCAGCTCCTTGATATGGTTCAAATTGGATTAAATATCCTAGTCTTGTGTTCAGAGCCCAAACTTTATAACCAAATCTAATTGGTTTGCTTTTAATAAATTGTTTGCAACTATGCCGACCGTAATAGGGCACCATACTTTCATTCACAGTCAGTTGCTGCTCCATTGGAAAGTGCAATAAAATTTTTTCGTTTAACATTGAAAGAAAAGGACGAAGCTTTGACATTTTATCATCTTTATTAAGCTTGTTATTATCTGCAAAATGCAGATATTGCAAAATTTGCTTAAATCGATTTCTACTCATTGAAGAACTTATTGCTGCATTATTCACATCAGAAGATGAATACCAATACAATCTTCTTCTAGGTAATTCAACATATCCACTTGTCAAAAGAATAGCAATAAAAGCTCGCAATTCTTCACGAGTAACAGTAAAAGTTGTACATCCTTTCTGATGAGCATATAATATGCTTTGCTCCAGAATCAATTGTATGAGATCATCGTCAAAAAAAAGTTGAAATAATGATGTAGGGGACCAATGAATATTCAAAAAATTTGGCTTAGCTTCATTTCAGTTTGGTATCTGACATACTAAATCACCGCATCTCCACTCCCTCTTGATTTTTTTCGTTTTACGTTTTTTAGGCGGTAGAACTTCGTCGTCATCGTTTTCAGATGAAGAATCTCCAACATCTTTGGATGCTGCTCCTTTATAATTTAGTTTCACTGTGGCTGAAGCACGTAATTGTGAACCAGATAAATTATCTACAGACAATGCATCTTCTGGACCGCTGTCTTCATCCGTTAAATATCCATTTGTTGGGGGAGTGATGACTATATCAGCATTTATAAACTCTTCGTCGTCAGATAATTCTTCTAAAAGAGCCAATGCTTCTTGAACGGATAAACTGAAAATGACAAAAATTTATTATTACTAAAAATCTATTTAAAAATTTTGAGAAATGAGAAATGTAAAATATGTATCTTTGTATCTAATACTTAAAAAAATAATCTGTGAATTTTTTTTGAATTACTTAATAAATAACTTGTAACACGAAAGATGTACAAATTAGAAATTTTCAAGGACAATTTTGAATGAATATCGGATATCAAAATACGCAATTTATTTATAATAAAATATTTTTAAAAAATCACAAAATTTAATCGTTCTTAAAAACACTTTTTTAAATATCAGAAAAAATTTAAGGAACAATACATTTATAATACAATTTGATTGAATTATTTATTAAGTAAGTTAAAAGTTGAGATCTCTAAAATTAATATGCACATCTCCCTCCTTATAAAACATCAAAAATATTTTCAAAAAATGAACTTAGCATAAGGAAAATAAACGATATGGAACTAAAATTAATATATAAAGACAGATAATACTCCTAATAATTCATTTAAAAGAATTTTGAATAAATAAAAATACCGTAAAACAAGTATTTAATACGTTGAAAGGTAAGGGAAAAACCCGTACCCTTTCATGCCTACCCATACAGCACAGAATGTTTCAGTTATGTTGCAAATTCTGAAACATTCGCCCTTTTTGATTTTCTATCTGTTAAGTGACTGTAACGTTTCTGTTACGTATCTGATTTTTTGTTACGATCGTGGACATTTCTACGTTTTTGAAACTAATCGGAAAGCCATCTGAACGTTTTTAAACGTTTCGGAAATGTTTATAATGTTTCAATGTTATATGATTGTTACGTTTCTGGAACATTTTGTGCTGTTAGGGTAGCGTCCTAAAATTAGGACGAAATATAAATGTTCAACTTAAAAAAACAAAATATGAAAAAATGCTGAAATACGTATTCTAAAATAATGTTTTTTTTTTATAACAAATTATAATATTAATAAAAGTATTGATAAATAAATAAATTAAATGTATTATCTTTTCTTGTGCGCTATTTCATTCGAAGGAAATCTATCTTTGTTCTTGAATAAAACATTTATTTTCCATTTTTATCCCTGCGTAGTGCTGCCATCTATGAATAAATATTAGAAACAAACATTAAAGATTCATTTTGCAAAGTTTTGAAGGGCTAGAATAATTTCAGTTGTTCCAGGATTTTTTTAAAGAAAGCCTCCCAAAATTAGGACGCCAGGCACGAATGGGTTAAGTACACGTTCCCTCAGAAACTTCTTATTTTCCATTTCCTACATGGGGGGGGGGCACCTAAAGAAGATCACCATGTGTTTTGGGATTACTTTTTATTTGTTATCAGTTTACCAATTTGCATATATATATCACCGTTATTTTAATATTGTGAGAAGTGTCACAGATTGGTATAGTAACACGTATCTGCTTATACAAGGAAGGTGTACTTATCACGGACGTCAACGTCAAAATGAATAAGTGGAAAGGTTTAACGGATTTTTAATACGGGCTGATTATTGGTAATAATAGAACTGGCTCTGGAATCTTTCAAATGCGGACACTTTATAAATTTCTCTTCCTACTTTATTTCGCGTGTTGAGAGAATTGCAGTTGAGGCAGAAATACCATCCAATCATACGAACGATTTTAGTTGAATTAACGAGGGGGACAAAAAGCGAAAAGCAGCAGTAAAAGAAACGAAACAACACAACCAATTTTTCAAGTGCATCACAAAGCTTATGTCAAACTATTAGAAGACAGAATTAATAATCTGGTGTGTCACTCACACGACTTTCTCTTACCCTGAAATTTAATACCATAAATACAGGTTGGATATTAGAGGTAAGATAACGAGTACTGTTATGCACACCTATGTTAAACAATACAAATTAGGCTTCGGAAGAGTTTTAAATGATAATTAGTTCTGTGTGAGGTACCCCCCCGTTTCATTAACCACCCGTTTCATTAATGAACACGCATTTGTATAGAATTTAATTTGGTTATTAAAAAATAATTCTGTTTTTTAAAAAATAATTTATCAAAATTATTATTTCAACAAATTATCTTTTATGATAATACAGACGTTTTCCATATTACAGAAGTAGTATAACTCTAAATATCCAAAAAAAAGTTGAATTTGTTCTCAGTATTACATAAAAATTGACTATATCTATTACAAAATATATATATTCGTTTCATTTCGTTTAGTGCAGTCTATAGATGTTAAACTGTACTTACTTGAAATTTCCCCCATAGACGTAATGTATTTGAATACTTTTGAGTATCCCTGTTCCGAACCATTTGCTTCATCTCAACGAAAAGCTTACTGTAGCATCCCTATATGATACACATTTAGAATACCGAGTTTGGAATTTCTGCTATTTGTTCTTGAGATATGGTGATGATAGACACGACAGACACACAGACCATTCGCTAAAAACATGAATTTCGTATTCAGGGGACCTCAGAAAATGTAAATATAACAAAAACTCACCATCGAACATTTGACTCTAAAACAATACTTTCTCGACCCTATGGGTAAGAGAAAGTAAAAAAGTATGACCAATAACGGCAGGAGACAGCCAATAGTGCCTATTGTATCACAGAATAATTGGAAAAGGAGCCTGTTCTGTGTCCATGAATGATTTGATCATACACTTGAGGACTGAAAAAAGGTACCCTTGGTTCGATGAATTTCGTTCTCTGCTGTTTCTAGATGACAGAATCAAAATGCAGCGAAAACTGGACAAATTTATGGAAACCTTCCGGATAGAGGCAACTAAATTATTGTGTGAGCAATATTCACAGGGAAGATTGATTTGCTTGGTAGATGTGCACACAAATCTGAACATCACCGCTTACCTTAATGTCATTACCGGAGCAAGTTCACTTATTTCTGGCTGTTGCGTATCCTTATGGAACTTATACGTATGGAACGCGAAAAAATAGTTTACGTGTCCGATTGGACTCAGATTAGTTTGAGGAAAGAGAATGATAGTTTACTGTTTATGGAACTTATCTGTATGGAACACGATTAAATAAGTACTTATACATAGATATGTATCTATATACAGACATACCAACATTTTAATTTATTACGGAGCATTGTCGAAAACTGTATATTTTTTTCACACCCTATTCTTGAAGCGTATTTCTTTTTCCTTATGTAATCGTAATCACATGTTGGAAAAACAAAAATTATTACGAATAAAGTGGTGTAAGAAGAAGGCGGATACTAACACTGCTCTCAGTTTAATTAAAGTTTTGGTATGCCTGTATAACCTCTTACGCTATAGTTGCCATAAAATTAAAGAATAAATAAATTACTTATTAGAAAAAAAATTCATTATATCATATTTATTATTAATTACTAATATTTTACTTGATGGTGTAGTACAAATGCCGTAATATGTAGATGCATAAATACAATACTAAATTTACTTTTAGCGCATAAGTTATTCCAATAGAAATTATTGTTATGATTGCTTACATGCCTATATAGTAATAACATATATCTACAAAAATAACTAAATTAAATTAATGAAAGATAATTGTATAAAGAAGTTAACTACACTTTACTCGGAAAAATTTCTGTAAATTTCTATATAAACCAAGTCAGAATAATTGTGAGGAAATCCGATGTTTCGACACATTTTAATTTCTAGTCTATAGTTTCTTTTTTTTTTTTTTTTTTTTTTTTTTTTTTCAACCAAAAGCAATAACTCGCTTTCCCCTTTAGAACATAACAAAAGTTAAACAAACAAGTAATGATGACTGCATTTTATTTATTTATTTATTTTTTTTTTTTTCAGATAAAAGACGAAAAAGAATTTTTTATTTCATTTTTTTTTTTTTTTTAAATGTGTAAATTTAAAATATTTTTGAATTTTTTCCTTTTTTTTTAAATTTTAATAATTCTATTTTCTTATTTTATTAGAGAAACACAGTTGAAAGAAGCTCTAATAATAATAAAAGAAAAGGATAGAGGAAGAGGCAAATTCATTCCAGTTTTGAATAATACAATTCATTACACAGTAAAAGGTGATTATATTAATATTTATGAAGCACTTTGAAAAATGAAATTGCTTGAAATTTCATTTAAAATATAGAATATAAATTAGGTTTATGCTCCATATTTTCATTTGTTTGAATGAAATTTTCATCGTGAAAACGTAGATATAAATACCAAAATGGATAGTTATGAATTGCAAAACAATAGGGTAAATGATTTCGTTGTTAAAAAAGCAATTTACTTTTTAAATGTAATCTGAAAAATTACATTATACAAATCTTGTAAAGCTAATTAAAAGAATTCTCATTTTTCTTTATTTAAAAAATGTAAATAACATTTAAATGGGATAATTTTCAAATATGTTTCTTTGCAGATTTACGACTGAAATTAAAAGCGAATAAGGAAAGTATAATTGATTAGTTTAATTAAAATTTAATTAAACATTTTTGAATTTCTGTAAAATAAAATGAACTATATATATATTAAAACTCGATTTTTAAAATATAAAACTAGAACAGAGTATTTATAAACTCATGCGGAAATGCAGCAAAAGGGAATATAAAACTATAATAAATAAGCAAAATAAACAACGACAAATGAAAACCAATCCCAAAACACATGACGGCCTTCAGGGGAGCTCCCCCATGTAGGGAATGAATTATGAGAAGTTTCTGACGAAACGTTGGCTATTTAGCCAAAAAAACATGTTTCTAGCCCCCAACGTCTCACAAAAGGAAGCAGCACCATACAGCAAACGAATTTAATTAATACAAAGCATAAAAACAATTAAATTCAGAAATAAAGTACAAAAGTAAATACCTCAATATAAAATCCAAGAATATAATTAATACAAGAGTATAAATAAATACAAGGACAATCACAAATAGTCAGTAGCATGAGGAAAATTTAACCCCTACCCCCCCCCCCCCCCATGAAAATATAGAGCCCGTTTAGGATGGTAGGAATCCTTAACAGCTCTTAAATGTCGCCCGAAATGGATTTAAAAAAACCTTAATCAAGATTGTAATCAAGAAGACTGAAATGTTTATTGACTAGGAACACATTATAGCAGTTGGCAGTTAATATGTTTTTGAGATTTTCCAGAGCCAAATTCAGGTCTAAATGGTTATTGAAAATCATTTTAATTCTGTTAATTTGGGTAAACATAATATTTTTTAAAAGCTCTATGACTGATACAGGAGAACCAATTCGTTGAATTACAAAAATTAAAGTTAAAATCTTGCCTTATATCATAAATACCAATAAACTAGTTTTTACATATTTTTTACTTTTATTTTTAAATCCGGGAAAGAAATTTTGTCTTCAGAGTGAGTACGGTTTAAGGTAAGGTCGTAGAGATAGATTTCAGCTGAATATTTAACAAACTTTTTACAGTTTATTGCGATTACGGCATCGATATACCTATAAAACTTAATATCTTTAACTTTTCTCTCAAACATGTTAACAAACAAAAAAAAAAGTTAACAAAGGCATTCGAGTAACGTAATAGCAATAAACAGTAAAAGTTTAGCGAAATATCTGTGAGAAGTTGGGGACTAGAAACGTGTTTTTTGGCTAAACAGCCAACGTTTCGTCAGAAACCTCTAATATATCATTCCCTGCACGGGAGAGCTTCCCTGAAGAAGGCCCTCATGTGTTTTGTTCTTGATTTCTATTTGTCCTTGTTTATTATGCTTATATATATATATATATATATATATATATATATATATATATATATATATAATTTCTTGTAAAAATCTACTTTATTTATCAATTTATTTATTTTGACAAAAATACTTTTAAAAAGTTCATGAAATCTTCAGTTAAATTCCTTGATTTTTTTTTTTTTTTTTTTTTTTACATTTATTAAAAGACCAATATATATGTATACACTCCTTCTCATATATATAAGGACACTTTATATTTTGAAATAACTAATGTAAAAATAATTGTGAACAAGATTATACTAAGTGCACTTAATATATCTAGTATTCTAAAAACCAAAATTGCTATAATTTTTTTAATATAAAACAAAATTAATAAAACATAATGCAAAATGTGTTTTTCTCCAGGTTTTTAGATGTTCATAATTATAGGGACAATCCAGATTTTTCGTTTTATTTAACTTACTAGCGAATAAATTACAGTTGACATGCGAATTTGTTAACTACTGGGCTAGATTAACTCATATATAAGCCTTTAATTTTTCTTGGACGGACATTACTGATAATTCCTCGAAAAAAAGAACGTTCAAGTAGTGAAGTATGATAAATGTTTGTTTTAAGTGGAAGGATAATTTCAATCAGCCGAATTTCTAAAGAAATTCGAAGGTCAAAATTTGCTGAAGGAAATGTGATCAAACGTTGAACTGCTGGTTCGATAGGAGAGAGATCTGATTCAAAATAAGAGTTGTTTTACAGAGATCGAAGACTCATAATTAATCTTACTGTTCTACTCATAATGACTGCTGCTGAATTTGCTCGTAATTTTTAACGAAAGGTTAGGGTCCACATTTATGAATGTTTAAAATAATTAATAATATGTTAAAATGAATAAAAAACTTATAATAATCAATCAGCATTTAATGGTGGAAAGAACGTCTGTGTGTTAAAGTTGAATAAAGACAATATTAAATGGTAAAATGTTACATTTTCCGATGAAAACATTTTATTCTTGATTAACCAAATGGTTTTAACAGTTACTGGCACGATCTGAATATAGCGAAAGACAGAGCAGATTTTTTAAAGGCAGATATGAATCGGGCATTTTAAAGGTGGATCTATGGTGCTCTGGGGAGCTGCTTCTACTGAAGGCAGAATGAATTTAGTAATTTTTTCTATTATTATGAACATCAAGAGAATATCTGCAAATTTTAAACTTGGAATTATCAGATTTTTGTTAGATTTTGGGGGGTAATAATATTTTTTTCAACACGACTTACATTTTTGCTCTACTTTTAGAGCAATAGGAAATAGTTTGAAGAAAGAAACTTCTGTATTATTGCCTTTCCCATGCCTAAAAGTTGCAAAAACCTTAACTTATGATATTAGAAAAGTGCATGCAAGTGGAAAGCAATTTTAAATAGTTTAAATGTATTAAGAATATCATATATGCTATACGAAATGGTATTGAAACTAAATATTAAACAAAAATGTATATATATATATATATATATATATATATATATATATATATATATATATATATATATATATACCAGAGAGAATGTCTGACTGTTTAAACCTAAAAAGAGACCCCATGAAATATTAATTTAAAGAACAACTGAAAAACATTACTAAAATTCGAGCTGTCTTTATAATCGTGAACACCTGAAAAATGATCTTTTTACCATATTTAAAGTTTTTTAAGATATAAAAACGATAAAACTTTTTAAATATATTCTATTAATGAAATTCAAATTAATTAAAAATATATTTGTTTAAATAATAGTGTTCAGTGTTTAGTTAATATAGAAAAACGGGTGTCCTTATAATTATGAGAAGGAGTGTATATATATATATATATATATAAGGGAAAAATGCCACATAGTACTAACATAGTTCTCCGCATAATTGTTTGTACCCGCCCTATTTCAGCACCAATTTACTTTGTAGAAAAATTTTCTACAAATCTATTTACGAACAAATAATAATAAAAAAAAAACTCTTAAAAAAAAAATGGTGTGAAAAAAAGGCAAGTACTAACAATTCCTGAGTACACTTATTAGAATGTTGGAAAGTATGACATTTCACGAATAGATGCAATGGTAACAATAAAATAGACTAATGTCCTATAACAACACATACAATAAATTTTATTTATTTATATGTCATTAAGAATCCGAAGAATATGTTTGACATTTGATATGATTAAAAAAAGGGGGGAGAGGGAGGGAAACATTGCTATTTTCAAATGTTAAAATTTTTAATATGTTTGTCCCTTATTTAAAAAAACAAGTCTGTGCCGCATAATTGTTTACCAGGCCTTCGTCGAGATATCGATAAAGCGTTTATCTGTACTATAACATCCTTCAAGATGAATTTCTAAGATCCAGACATTCCATTAAGGATTTGTTTTTGCTAAAAGGAATCCCATCTTGCATTTCAAATACATTTGAATTGTTTAAAGTAAATGCATATATTTTTAATATCTTATTTTATATTATTTCCTTTTAAATCATGTACTTCATATGGGGTAATGAATATGTATATCGATATAATATTTATCTTAAATTAAATGAAGGAATCTCAACTGCCTGCTGGTATAGTTACTTAAAACAAATTTGGCAATTTTAATGATACGAAAAGTTATAGTTCATTCAATCATGTATTGATTCATACCTTCATTCAAAATAGATTGTTTTGTGACTCATTTCAATGAACGTAGGTTTATTTTAATTATTCTTTTTACACCTCATATGTCAGACAAAACTCTAAATTACGGGTCAATAGTGAAAAAGCTATTAATTACGACTTTAATTTCGACAATTTGCAACGCATTTGGACTGTACAGAAATTGTATAAAAATAACAAAAAAGTAATGTCTTATATAAAAAGAAGACACCTTGATTAATCCCTCTTTAACATTTTCAGTTTTACAGCCTCCAACCTGCTGTACGCAGTAAAAAAGAAAAAATAAATGTAAAATCGCAGGATTTGACTGTATAGTTATACGGAAAATTACCGCTTTACAAACGAAATAGTCAAGGACCGGAAATTGATGTCATGAAAGTGTAATATTCGAACACTGGCATTTTTACTTGCAAAAGCCGTTATTCTACATAATTTGCTCAAATCTTCCATCAAACTGTGTTTTTACGGCCAAATAGTGACGTCATATAAGAATCACTTTGTATTTAAAACTGAAAATATAAATGTAGTTTTACTGGTTGAGCGAGTTTATTTATGCATTCATACAATTAGCTATTGATATAAAAGAGTTATTATTTTTCTGAAAGGAATTTAATTTAAAGTTGTATGTTTGTCACAATATACAATTACGGGAGAAACAAGATTTATGGTCGATATGTTTTCTTACGAATTTTTTCTCCTCCATGGAGGATCAAAATTGTGATGGCATATCTCCGGACCATCTTTAGGGATGCGTTTCAGACCCTCATCAATTACCCATTGCGCGGTCACCTTGTGCGACGTTAAATCCAACCAACCAACCAATCTTAAGGGCTTTGCCTAGAATCTCTGCTGCCGGACTTCGCTCCTAATCTGACTTAGAATTTTGTAACTGTGTAAAAATGAAGCATGTTTCTAGAAGGATCGAAATGAAGAATTTCCAGTCTGATACATTTAGAGATATGTCAAAAATAGATGTGACAGTAATTTGGAGTCTGAAAACATATATATGATTCCGTGTTTTACCAGGAAATTCCCCAGTCTTAAGATAAAAGTATGTGCTATTCAGTCGGACGAACATAAATTACCAATTATTTTAGATTTCTGTGCTCCCGATAATGCTTCAGAAAATGTACTTCAGTAAAATATATACTTTTTTCTTTGAAAGCAATTTTATCAACAAATATTTTATAAGTTTCGTTTTACAATCGAGATAGTAAATAAAACACGATTTTGTGGAATCGGGACAGCTTTTAAAACAGAAGCATAAAAATATCCTTGTAATGTCCTATATGTTGTATGTAAACATCAAAACTACACAAAAAATTACATTGCTTTAGAAATGTCAGTGAAGTTAAGAAAGGTTTCTGTGAGTACATATTACGGTAGCCGCCGAAAAAATCGTACGGTCGATAAATTAGCACACATATTTATGAGCTAAATGCAATTATCTGCATAGTTTTATATATATATATATATATATATATATATATATATATATGTATATATATATATATATATATACAGTATCATATACCAGGATATACCAAATTAATTCATTTCTCTAAACTCTTTGATGGTTATTTCTTTAAAATGATTTTGGACATAAGTTTAATGCATTCATTATAATTAGATAAAAAAGAATTAAGGTAATTACAAGTATTGTTTTTGTCGAAAGTCGTATGCGTAGACTTAATAATTATAAAGGGCTACAAAATATAATTCTAATATATTATGAAACCATCCGATTGGTTTCAAATTTGGTAAATATATTTGTTAATAGCATAAAATTAGCTGTGTAGTATTTTATATGCATTATTTTTGTCGTAACATGACAGTTCATGAACAATATTTCTGTTTAATAACTCTTAGAATGGTTACCAACATCCAACATAATGAAATTAACACATGTTAACTAGAAAGCCTTGACCCATTTTAGTCATATTACTGTACACAGGACGCAATATGCATCAAATGTACACCGAGAATAAAATATATACCACCTTCATCTAGAACGAATAAACAATCATTTTCTAAATCCCTAAACTAGAAATTTAGATTTCCGAGCTATGCGTATAAAGTACGCCAATAAGCTGTATAAACGAAATGGTCGAGAATTTCTAGTCTTATACATCTCAAAATGGTGAAACAATATTCAGAATATTCTGAATTCTTTGTAGTGCGAAAAATTCTTGCTTGATTTTCTAGAATTGGGTCATAAACCAAGGTTATAGTTACTAGAACTCGCCTCTTGTATTCTCATTTATTTACAGAGATTTTTAAATAAGTTTGACATCAATAATACAGTCAAACGCTCTAGAATTCTAATTGGTGGCGCTTTTAAAGGGGACTAGAATTTATAAGGTTGACATGGATATATCTTTTCTAGAGTCACAATTTAGATTCTAGATGTCAGTTACAGAAAATTTTCTTAGTGTATTGACTGATTTAAAAGCATTTGCGTTGTTATTTTGAATTAAAATCAAGCTGGCAGCAAGCCAAGTTCAATCTGAATGTATCATAGAAAAAATTAAATAATAATAATAATAATAAAAATGATGATTTACTAGAGTCTAATAATGAATGACT
The DNA here is from genome assembly GCA_963930645.1 of Salticus scenicus. Classification (NCBI taxonomy): domain Eukaryota; kingdom Metazoa; phylum Arthropoda; class Arachnida; order Araneae; family Salticidae; genus Salticus; species Salticus scenicus. The sequence continues at coordinate 21,648,906 of OZ005654.1, forward strand.
TACGTTAAAGAGTTTTTAAGGGAAAAAAATAAGTTTTGCTATAATTGGATTAACAAGAATGTTCTGATTATTAACTAGAGAGTGAAATTATACAGGAATTTCAAAAGTGTCCATCCATAGTGCAATAAAACAAAAAGGAGCAATTAAAACTTATTGAATAAAGAATAAAATTATTTGAAAAATTCAAAAGTGTACATCAAGATTGTTTCAAAACAAAAAAATGGCGAGTTGGACACTCCATAGTCCGGCAACTCTGCAATGATATCATTGTAAAAGATGGTTAATAGATTTAAAGATTTCTTTTTTTTTTTTTTTTTTTTTTTACACGATCGTAGAATATAGTAGTTTTATGATTTGTCTGATGGTGTAATTAGTTAGATTGTTTCCATTCCTAATATATAAGAGGCACACGTTGTGACGACCAGCGGTAATTTTAAAAGAAATTTCATAACTACAAATGGGGCTACAGTAGTTAAGATTGGTAAGATACAGACGCTATAAAGTAATATTTTGTTTTGAATGGAACGGGTTTTGTCTCTGAGCAGGCGGTCAAGGGTGTTTTGGATGGCAACAACTTCGTCTCTGACATATAAACTGTGGTGCCTTAAATTAAGTCATTAGTCTAAATAAACACCAAGGTATTTAGTTGTACCTTACTTGGAAAGGGAGGCTTTGTTAATGATGATTTTCTTTGGGAAAGCAATTTTAACTTCGTTGATACGAACACGCAAAAGAGTAAACTGGCTCAAAAGTTTGTCCATATGTTCTTGGAGGTTTTTGCACATAATTCTTGGATGCGTGATAACCATGTAAATCACAGTGTCATCCCTATAAAATGGAGGATTAGTGCGTGCATGAAGTTAAATGTCATTGAAATAAATTCTGAAAAGCACAGAACTGATGGCAGAAATTTTGATGAAACAGAGATAGATAGACATCTTCTAAAAATGGTTAAATCGCAATCAAAGCACGCCCATTTACCGAGACGTATAAATTCATTAAATACTTAGGTTGGAATTTTTGATTAATCCAATACTTTCTTCTTATAAATATATAGAAGGTAGTAAAAATAAAGTTTAAAATAATATTTATCTTTTTTTAGTAAAAAGTAAAAAAAAAAAAAGTCCGCATCTACATGTTTTTTTTTCATTTTGTGAGGTATATTTTGAGTTAAGTTTTATCTAATTCACGTACGTATTCTTTAAATTACAACCTAGAATATGTACTACCCATAGCTCCCAACTTCTACGAATTTTTAATACTACTCTTTTTTTAGAAACATTTTGCTTCAGTAAGAGCTTGAATTTTTCTAATGTATATTATATATATATTTATATATACATATATTATTAAAGGTATTAGAAATGTGCTAATGATTTCAACTGTGACATTAACAGACATATAGAAATTCATTTTCAGAGATACCAATATTTTAATATATTCCGGAACATGGATAGAACATCACGCTTTTTTTTTTTTACGCAGCTTTTCCTGAAAGGTATTTTTCTTCATATTTCTATCGCAATTCATTATATACAACTTTTACTACTTCTACTACTACCACTAATAATAATAAAATCAAGGTCTGCCTAACCTAAGAATAGACAGAATTATTGTTAAAACTATACAGTATTCTTTGTCAGAAAAATGTAGGAAATAACTATAGAAGCAAATTACTACTACGCAATATGTAAGAGTGTTATCCATTAGAATTAAGAGGAAGAATTTTAACACAGTCGTCAAAAATACCGCTGAAATATGCCCAAAAATTGAAATCCACAAATGTCTGAAAATTGAAAATTTTCTTTGCATTAAGGCAATAAAATAAAACTTTTAAAATTTGTTTAAAACAGTGAATTTTAAGTAATGCGTCAAGAATTGAAAGGTTTTTAATTACATCTCTTTGATTTATTTAATTATATTTAAACCAGCACACATATTTTTATTTATATTAGATAAAATGAAGGAATGAATTTATTTATAAGTCTTACATTTTAAAGAAAATTCCAAATAATAATAAAAATGTACAAAAATATGTTTTCTATGCAGCAGGAAATTCCAAATTAATGTCATTACAATCTTACAATAAAGATTCTTATCCAAATATATACCAATGTCGGAACAAGCTCTTGCAGACATCCTGACAAATAATCTCTGCATAGAAAACTTAATGAGATTTTCTGAAGTAGTCTTCAGTAACATTTCTTTGGGTTTGATTCGTAATGATGAAAAGAAATTCAGCTTATTTCTATAGTCAAATGACACAAATATAAATACATACTTTATTATGAATACAAGAGGATCTTATGTTTTTTGAGTTTAGACAAAATTTTAATAGTCTAACATAACTTAAACAAAACTCTAAAAATTTTCAGAAAAGTAACGAACATGGAATATGCAATTATTATTATTCAGATTTGTATTTTGTTTGTGTTCTATTCCAAAATCTATCTATAATATATTAATGCAGTGCGATATATTTATATTGAAACGACTTGAAATATAAAAATAAAACTTAGAAATATAGATATCAGACATTTAAAAAAAAAATTATCCTTGCAAATTTACTCTTAATATTTGACGGTTTAGTCTATCCATTAAAGAAAAAAAAAAAGTATTATAGAAATAAAATTATATCAATAATGCATAAAATTATATCAATAATGTAAAAATGTAAGTAATAGAAATGTTTCCTTGATAAAAAAATAAAAATTTCGCTTTCAATTAAAATTTATTTTAGCATTTTAGTTAATAGAAAGAAATTAGTATTATATTTTTAAAATATCGATTTACTTATATTCTGGATTTCCTATAATTACTATACTAATAATTAATTTTTTGCTAGAGTACGTTTATATTTCTACTCATATATTTATGCATGCTGTATCGTAATAAAAGAAAACAAAATACCTTTTTTTATAAAAACCATAAACAACTTTACTTGGAAAGCTTTAAATGCCAGATTGAATCATTTTAGCTTAGAGCCCCGGCATCCACTCCGTTTACGGTAAAAGAGTAGTTTCGTGACATAAAACACTCATATATATATATATATATATATATTTGTCATGCATATATATTTCTCATGCCTTCTGTGTAATATAGTAAGCTTAGCATTAGATTTACAGGGCCACGCAAAAATATTCAGTTACATCAAGAGCTATTAATAAAAATTTGCTGGAATTGCAGTTTTGTTTCCATGAGAGTTTTAACACTTTCTTATAATTTTACTGGGAATATGATTTCAATTTGTGCATCTGTCTGCACGATTGTCTACCTTTCTATCTGTTTCTCTCCGGTTCCTATCATCCGTGAATATTTTGAGAATTTTAAAAAAATGATACACTCAAGTTCCCTATAGAATGTTCCCTATTTAAAATGTTATTAATAGGTCCTGTACAACTAGTTTGTTTACAGGGACAACAACAACAACAATAAAAAAAAGCCTATGTATCACGTTTTAGGGAAGAATTTTTTTAAAGTTATATTTAAAAAACTTTCTACTATAAAAATCATAAAAACATTGACATGTATTATTGATATTCTAAAATATTGTTTTGTATAGACTATGATATGATTAATTTTCATATTTACAGGGCTACAGTAAAATATTCAGAGATTTTAAAAGCTTTTATTATAATCTAACGGCTGCATTTTCTTTTGCGTTAAGCCTTTTTAACACTTTCCAAAATATCTAAGAGTAATTTTAAAATCAAATAGTCTATCTGTATGTTTTTCAGTTCTTCTGTCTGCTGTGCGATAACGTAGGCAAAGAATATTAAAAGTTATTCGATACAACAATTGCGTACAGTTAGAAAGTGTTACTAATCAATGCGTACTGCACGATTTTTCGTTCTTGTTTAATAATGTTTGTGTTCAAATCTAATTGTTTAGCTACTTCTATATAAATGGGTTTATATTATAACTTTTAAAAATAAACAATGGTATTAGCTGATATTTTTGTTCAAAGAAATATGAATAAATTTTTAGGTGTTATTTTAATAAAAATGTATATTTTCCAAACGATGTTGATTCTGTTATTCAATTTCCCGTACTCAGAAGATCCCTTAACTTGAATTTGCAATTTGTTTAATGTAGTCGAGATTTTATAAAAGAGGTAAAAATATATTAGGAAATTCATATATATGTTAAACTACTCGTTCTTTTCTGTTCTAAATATCTATCATATATATTTTTAAAAAATGGAGAGAAAAAATTATTTAGTATTTGGATGTGAATTCAGTGCTTTCTTTAATATATATATATATATATATATTTTTTTTTTTACTAAGAAAAATGCTTTAAATTTACACTTTTTTTTTTTTTTTTTTTTTTTTTTTTTTTTTTTTTTACGTTATATGTTTATCCAACCGAAGTTTGAAAGATTTCATTGAATATAAAGAAAAGTCATCTAAAGCAGCTGCTTACGTAGTCGAAACACAATATCCAATAAATTTAGTATATACTTTTTTTTTTTTTTTTTAATGCAAAATTTTTAAAGTATTTGAATTTTTTAACACTGAAAGACATATTGTAATTTCTTTATGTATGTTGATATTGTATATGGATATATATTGATTTTTATAGATTTTTTTTTTCTTGTAATTAAAACATCGCGTACTTTTATAAATTGTAATAACGTATCAATTTATCAAAGGAAAAATCCCATACTTGTTTTTATAACTTAGAAAAAATATAACGTGTATATTCTTATTTTTATTTAGGGTGAAATTTATTGCATAAACTTGCTGAATTATCGAAGCTAGTGTCGGACACCCGGCATGTTTTCAGCTTTCTTTCAGCTAATTATGGACAGTAAAAATTCTGACGAAGAGGAACTTATTTGCTGAGTTCCTTTTACATGATCTATAAATTTTCCTTTTTTAGAAAGCTGTTTTTTTTTTCTTTTTTCTTTTTCATATGTGCTTGTTTTTTCAAAGACATATAAAATTTCTTCTTTATGTTTAAACTTTTGCAAAAATTGACCAAAACATTTTAACAACGTTTATTGAAAATTGTAAGATTCTTTTCTGGTTTTGAAATAATTTATGTTTAATGACAGTTAATAAAGAAGAAATAAAAATTTTTACATTGCATCTACATTAATATATATATGAAAGAGACGTTGCTCAATGTTGTTGGTAGGGTAAGGTGGGGTAAGTGGGACCACTTTTCGGCATAATTCGACTTTAGCTCAACATAGCACCGGATGTAACAGGCCTAACAACTTAATTTTTTTTGTGGTTCATTCTCTCATATGTTGTTACTGTACCCATGGCAACCTCTAACCAAATTGGCAAATGATGAATTAAAAAAAAATATTTTTTGGGTAGTCATCGGGATGGCCCACTTGCCCCGCAAGGTGGGGTAAGTGGGACCCCCCCCCCCTGAATTTTTTTTTACACATAACTGGTAGAGATATGGTGGGGCAAGTGGGACAATCTACATGGTTTTCTGAATCTTTGAAAAAAAAAATCACTGAAACATCTCCATTAGTTCACCCATAGCAACTTTTTCTGCACACAAGCCTGCTAAAAAAAAAAAATGTCAAATTTTCAACTTTTTACTTTACAAAGTTCAAACTAGCCTATGGCAGTATTACATGCTAGTGAATATTATATCTTGATAAATCGTTGGTAAACATGTATTTTGAAAGTCTCTTGGAAAGTGTTGGTTCATTTAGATTCAGCACAACATCTTCTAGGAATACATCATGAATATCATTAGCTTCAGGGGGGAAAAAGTTATTACGCATAGTTGTGTCTTTGTGCATGTATTACATGACAACTGTATCTTCATCGTTTTGACTGTCATTTAATACCGAGCCAACATACTATTTCTTTTTTTTTTTTTTTTTTTTTTTTTTTTTGCCTTCAAACTGGACAAAGGCATAATCCCCATTTTTAAGTACTGTGGTACTAGGTAATAGCTGATAGTTCATCTTCGGAACTTGAATCACTACTGGTGGAGTCATCCAGAGGTAAACCCTATAAATCAGTGCATATGATTTTTTTTTTTAACTATATTAAAGAGTTTGGGTGGGTGGCCCACTTACCCCGCCATTGTGGTGGCCCACTTACCCCAAACACGGGGCAAGTGGGCCCCCCAATTTTTTTTTCAACCTTATTAACATCATGAGTACACGATACTACAAAAAGATTCTGTGTTTTATACACTTTCAAAATATATAAAGTTTTGGTTTGTATCATGAATGGTTTGGAAGAAAAAAAATAATTAGTACGATGGCGCGAATTACGACAGGACTGCAAATTTAAAAATCGTCACAAAAAGGCTTGTAACTTATCACACACATAAATGAAAACGGTGCCATAATGTTTTCTACATCTATTGGGGTAGGTACATAAAATTATTATAACGGATTTTTTTTGAGACGATAACTGGGGAAATGCCAGGGGGGGTGGCCCACTTACCCCACCTTACCCTATATTAATTTTGAAGATCCATTACATTAATTTTCGTGCTAAAATAGTTATAATTTACGTAATAAATACTTTGTAACAAATTTCATACACGAAGTTTTCTAGACTAAAATCTATGAATTAAACTATGTATTCTATATATAGTGTAAAAACAGTAATACAGGATAATTTACGTAATAATGTACATAATTAAGTATATCTAAATATATATTTGTATGTATATCTAAATATAAAATTCAACGTTTTCAATATACATTGTATATATCAACAAAATTTAATTAATATATATATATATAATAAATTACCATTTCAAAAATAATAAGGTACATGTATATACATAGATTTTGAGATTCTATGGATATAAAATAAGTAGCTTGAAAATCTCAGTGCCTTATAGTTAATTAATAATTTAACTTGCATAATAATTCGAAATATTCATGCTTTATTTATGAAATAAGTGTATGAAGCCCAAATGAAATAAGTGTATGAAGCACAAATGTCATACATTCGTTATTGTTATTATTATTTTGTTGCTTGTTTGTTTAATGTTTTTCCCAAGTTTGTTGATCAAACACAAAAATCTCTCTCTTCCATCCAATTACATTTAAAGATCAAGTTTATATTGCTGAAAAAAAAGTAAATAAATAATAAAATAATATAATATAATATAAAGTAATATAAAATAAACTCTTATGCGAAACAATGCATTAACCCGATATATATATATATATATATATATATATATATATATATTGGGTTAATGCAATGTTTTAATAATATACATACATACACACACACACATATATATATATATATATATATATATATATATATATATGTGTGTGTGTGTGTGTGTGTGTGTGTGTATGTATGTATATTATTAAAACAGAAAAATATAAAAATGAGTACTGGGTGTCCCATAAATCTTTAGACATTTTAAATATTCATAAATATTGAAGGAATCGGTAGAATTAAACACGGTTTTCGGACTGTTATTCTTGTGAAGGGAGATGTAGTATGGTAAAGAAAAAAATAATATTAGTTAACATTTTCGTCGATAGAGAGCGCTGTACGTAAGCAAATCAGAATTTTTTTTTAAAAACTATATATATTTATTTTCGTGCAAATGTTTACAGGCATATAAATTCTATTCTGTGTGTCCACCATTACCACAAATTACAGTTTGCAAACGATTTTCAACACCGCTAACTGCGGCTTCAGTCGTCGGTTCTTACCTGAGGGAAAATATCTCAACACAAATAACGCTTTATGCACCAGGTCAGCAATGCAATTTAAACCTCATATATGTGGAAGTAGGCTGAAAAATAAGAAGTAAGCTGTGTTAACCGTAAAACCGTGCAATTTGTGGCACTGTGAATGGCATATTTCTCGTTACAAATTCGTGTAGTGCTCTCTATCGACGAAAATTGTATCATTTTTTTTTATTATTATTTATTACAAGGAGTACTTTTTCGCAAACCTCATTCAGTTCGACAAATTCCTTCAATTTCTTAAATGACTACAGTCTTATGAAGCACGCGGTAGATAAAAAAAAAAAAAAAAAAAAAAAAAAAAAAAAGCTTAATTTATTGAATTAGAAACTCATTGATGAAAGTGTACAGTATTTAGAAAGAAAAAATAAAATAAATAAAATTTAAATTTATTTTTTAAAGAAAGAAGATAAATTAATATATATATATATATATATATATATAAATAAGGTATTGTATATAATTTTAAATTTCCCTTATTAATATTACAGTTAGTTTTATACAATAACTGTTTCTTAGAATCTCATTCAAGCCTAACTTAGGAAGAAAACTTACTTGTATTTTTTATTTTGTTTATTTACAAGATAAATAAATAAATCAAAATAAATATTTTGGATAAAAATTAAAAATAATTTTATAAACAAATTAAAAAAATTCCAACTACATCAGGAAACTGAGCGGTTCTGCACTCAAAGCTCGTAGACGTGAGGTGCCGGTTTCGATCCCAGGTCGCGCTCGTCAGCTAGTTGTTCGGAATTTTTCGTGATTTTCTGCGAAATTTGCATAAATATTCACATACTTTATCTATTTTACTTAACAACCACTCATTATATAACATTTAGAATTTTAACTTCAAAATTAGTTTTTTTTTTTTTTTTTTTTAAGTTATTATTCTTTCTTGACAGAACTCACATTTTTCATGTTTTTATGCTAAGATTCTATAATTTAAGTTAGAACCTATACAATTTATTATAAAATACACACACACACACGCAAAAAAAAAATATATATATATATATACATATATTGCCACAAAGTCAGCTTTCTTTACAGCCGCTGTGGCATAGAGGTATGTTTCTGGACTGTCACCCAGACGGCCTCAGTACGATTCCAGCCGGGGGCAAGTAAATTAAAAAAAATATTTCTATATTTTTGTAATTATCTTTGCATATTTAATTTCCTATTCTAGCAGTTTCTAGAATTTTCTAATTTATGTTAATCTTGTATTCTGGAATATTCGAATATTGTACATAAGCGACTTGTTCCTCAGTTTGTGTATGTTCTCATCCGAGTGTAGCTGTGTTACAAGTTTGTTCTACTAATAAACTACGTTTGTTACTTAACTTCGAGTGTTCACTTTGACTCTTCACGACATCTGTGTGACATTTTGGTGGAGGCGCCGGGTAAATAAACCTTGCAAACGTGGATAACAGTGACAATCTTCGCAGAAGTCTCCATTTAAGAGGACAATCTCCCGAGTACGGACTTTATTTTCCAGAGAGCAAAAAGAAGAAAACGAAAATGCCAGAAACCAAAGTGCCAGAAGAGACCAAACCTGTCGTATTGACTCCTACCTACCAGCAACCAAGGAGCCCATCGACCTTCCGAGGAGTGCCTGGAGAAGACCCTCTGAAATGGCTCAAAGAATACGATCGAGTGGCTAAATTTAACAAATGGGATGACATGATGTGCTTAGCCAATGTGTATTTCTTCCTTGATGGTACGGCAAAGCAATGGTAAGTAAACAATGAAGATACTCTGAATTCCTGGGAGGTGTTCAAGAAGGAATTAAGCGGCCTTTCCGGCGACAGACAAAAGTATACCAGGAAGGCGGAAGAACAGTTGAAGTACAGAGCACAGCGGTTAGGAGAGAGTACACAGTCCTCTATACAGTGTGTCTCAGGTCTGTGCCAGGAATATATTCCTTCAATGTCCGAAGTCGAAAAAGTGTCTCACTTAATGAAAGGCATTGCAGAGGACATTTACCAGACCCTGCTGATGAAAGCTGCTGACCCTGCTGATGAAATCAGCACCACAACTGATTTCATTAAATGGTGCAACTACATCGAGGATATGAAGCAGAAGAGGGTTGGACGACAAAGATTCGAGAGGCTTCCGAACGTCGTACCAGTAGCAGCCATGGAGGAGGAACATGATTTGATATCCCTTGTCCGCCAGATCGTACAGGAGGAAATCCATCGATTGATCAACCAGACAAAAGAACCTTCAGAGTCATGTTCACCATTCCTAGAAGAAATAGTCCAAGAGGAAGTTTAAAGGGCTCTAGCCCCCGTTTCAGCAACACCTACCAAAACTCCACGACGATCAACATATGCCACTGTAACCAGGGAATCCAGAGTTCCTATCCAGAGATCACCCACGCAGCCGAGAAAAACTGACCTGAGAACAGCTGACAACAGACCAGCCTGCTTCCACTGTGGACGTCCTGGACATGTTGTGCGTTATTGCCGAGAGAGAAAGGCTATTTTCGACAGTTATCGACGCCGCCGACAGAACCCCGACGAAGCTGACGCAGAAGAAGAACATCGCCGACCAAGCTTCACTCGCCGTTCAACTCCTAGTCCAACTAGAGGCCGATCTCCAACACTCCATTTCAGATCACCGTCGCCATATCGTCGATCAAGTCGATCTCCAAGCCGCAATAATGAGGAAAAGTAAACGGAGCGACCATCCAAGGAGGTGAGGCCGCACGTAATCAAAATCCTCCGTCGGCCGCAAAGATGACTGGTAACCAACTAGACGTAATCGTGGATAAAAAGCCGGTACGAGCCTTAGTGGATTCTGGAGCATCATTTTCTGTCGTCTCCGATAAGTATCGTCGATCTCTAAAGAAGGTTCTGTTTTCTGAAGCCAAGAACGTTATGCTCAAAGTCGCCGATGGAAATTTTGTCCGGCCGATGAGAAAATGTGTTTTACGTATTCTCATAAATAGCAGAGAGTTGCCCTTTGAATTCATTGTTTTGCAGCATTGTAGTCATGACATAATCCTTGGATGGGACTTTTTAGAAGCTTCCAAAGCCGTGATAGACTGTGGACAGAGTGAACTATTTTTAGAGGACGTTTGCCAAGACCTCGCAGCGATGGATGCTTGGAAGTTGTACGCCACAAGAGACTACACTCTCAAGCCCCAATCTTTAACTAAAATAGCAGTTTCAGGATGCCAAGTACGAAGAGACGTAAATGTCGTCATAGATGGCAATAAACATCTGCTCTTCGAGAAGAATTTCGCTATACCATCCATGCTATCCTTATACCATAACGGGCAAAGTGAATTCTGGGTCGCCAACCTCCAGTCCAGGAACCAAGTCATTCCGAAAGGAATGTGCTTAGGCCTAGCCGAACCCCTGAATGAAGGACATTTATGTGCGATTGCCGACACGACGGATGGCCTGGATACACGAGACACGTCAAACTCCCCGATGGACTGCTCCCGGATGTTGTCTCCCGAGTTGAGCAACGAACAAAAAGCCAAGCTAGCCGAACTGCTTCGAGAGTTTTCCGGAATTTTCGAGAAAAATGACAAGTCGACAGCCTCACGGACGAATGTGAAACACAGGATTAATACAGGTGATCATACTCCAATCAGCCAACGAGCCTACCGAGTATCATCGACCGAAAGAGGCGTAATTTGTGAGGAAGTTCAGAAAATGCTTGATAAAGGTATCATCCAGCCATCCGCAAGTCCCTGGTCATCACCCGTGGTGCTCGTTAGGAAAAAAGATGGAAGCTGGCGTTTTTGCGTAGATTACCGGAAGCTCAATAAGATCACGAAAAAATATGTCTATCCTCTACCTCGTATCGACGATACGCTAGACTGTTTGAAAGGCGCCAAGTTCTTTTCTTCCATGGACCTCTGTTCCGGCTATTGGCAGATAGAAGTAGACGAGGCGGATCGGGAGAAGACGGCATTCATAACCCCCGAAGGCTTATATGAGTTCAAAGTCATGCCGTTTGGACTCTGCAATGCCCCTGCGACCTTCGAAAGAATGATGGACAATTTGCTACGCCATTTAAAATGGACGGTGTCTTTGCTATTTAGACGACATCCTAGTATTTTCAGAAACTTTTGAAGACCACCTCACCCGACAAAGGCTTGTTTTGAAATGTCTTCAGGAAGCTGGTCTTGTACTCAACCCAAAGAAGTGTCTATTTGCGGCCAAAGAAGTAAAAATACTGGGTCATCTCGTTTCTAGTAATGGCGTCCGTCCAGATCCCGATAAAGTGAAAGCCGTAAGCAACTTTCCAACTCCGAAGAATGTACACGATATACGAAGCTTTCTTGGACTTTGCTCATACTTCCGAAGATTTATTAAGGGCTTTTGTTATCTCGCAGAACCCTTGCAGTTGCTTCTAAAAGTTCATTGGGATCCTGAAGAGGCCGAATCCTTCAAAAGTCTGAAGTCAGCCCTCACTTCTGATCCAGTATTTGGATTGTACGAATAAAGCGCCCCTACAGAAATTCATACAGATGCCAGTGGGTATGGTATTGGGGCAGTCCTCGTTGAAATTCAGAACAATACCGAAAAAGTTATAGCTTACGCCTCAAGAACCTTGACAAAAGCCGAGAAGAATTATTCCACCACAGAACGGGAATGCCTTGCCATTGTATGGGCTATCAACAAATTCCGGCCGTATCTATTCGGAAAACATTTTGTTTTTACAGATCATCATTCACTATGCTGGCTTATGAGTCTAAAAGATCCTTCAGGAAGACTGGCAAGATGGGCCCTTCGACTTCAAGAACATGATTTTTCAGTGACATATAAAACCGGTAAGAAGTAGAGGAAGGCTGACGCACTCTCGCGAAATCCAGTGGACGAAGAAACTGAGACGTCAAACAAATTTCTAGCTGAGACTACGAGTATGAACCTTGCGATTGAACAGAAGAAAGACCCAGATCTCGCAAAAATTATTCTTTCGAATAACCGCTCCAACGCGGATACAAGAGATTTTGAATTAATTGACGGAGTACTATGTAGAAATAATTTTGACCCTGATGGAAAAACATGGCTGCCAGTCATTCCTAAACATCTACAAGTGGACATACTGAGACATTTCCACGACGCTCCCACCACAGTACATCTTGGTTTTGCGAAAACTTATGACAGAATCCGCAAAAGGTTTTACTGGCCTGGGATGTACAGAAATGTTGTTCGATATGTCATGCACTGTCGAGAATGCCAGAGGAGAAAATCCGTCCCTCAACGACCTCCTGGACGCTTAGTTTCCATTCCTCCACCTATAGCACTTTTCCGGGTCGATCTTCTAGGAAGATTTCCGAAATCTACTCGTGGGAACAAATGGATCATAGTCTGCATGGATTACTTAACTAGATATGCAGCAACGAAAGCCATACCGACCGCTGAAGCCGAAGAAGTAGCGAAGTTCTTGCTCGAAGAAATTCTCTTAAGGCATGGAGCTTCCCGAGTAATTATCACAGACCGTGGAGCTGTCTTCCAATCCAAACTTGTTTCCGCTCTCGTCGAATTGTGTAATATCGATCATCGGATGACGACAGCATATCACTCTCAAACAAATGGACTGACGGAGCGGTTTAATAAAACTTTCGCTGACATGTTGTCCATGTACGTGGATACAGAACAGAAGAATTGGGATGAAATTCTACCATTTGTAACCTTTGCTTACAACACCGCTAAACAGGAAACGACGGGTTTCACGCCTTTTTATTTACTTCACGGACGTGAGGCTGAAACGACGCTGGACACAATGTTACCATTTTGCCCCAGTGATGTCGACGACGATCACATCGCCAAGATGATTGCCAGAGCTGAAGAATCAAGGCAGCTAGCCCGAGTGCAAACTCTGAAAGCCCAAGATAAAGACCGTCAACGTTACGACTCCAGACACCGAGTGGTTTCTTATGCTCCTGGAGATCTCGTATGGGTGTATACTCCAGTCCGGAAAGTCGGCCTCTCCGAAAAGCTTTTAAGAAGGTATTTTGGACCATATCAGGTTTTACGTCGTTTATCAGACGTCACCTATGAGGTGCAAGATTTTGATCCTGCCTCGCGAAGAAGAAAACCGAGAGGCGGTGTCCATGCACTACGTATGAAACCCTACCATGATCCGTACAAGCAGATTGAGAACACAAAAAAACAGGATGATGTTGTTCCTCCTAAAACGAACGTTACTTATAAGGGACCCATGACGCGAGCTTTAACCCAGAAGTCCTAAAACAGCGAGACGCTGTTCTTTGGAAGGAGGGCAATGCCACAAAGTCAGCTTTCTTTACAGCCGCCGTTGCGTAGAGGTATGTTTCTGGACTGTCACCCAGATGGCCTCAGTTCGATTCCAGCCGGGGGCAAGTAAATTTAAATACTCTAAAAATTATTTGTAAATTCTTGTAATTATCTTTGCATATTTAATTTCCTATTCTAGCAGTTTCTAGAATATTCTAATTTATGTTAATCTTGTATTCTGGAATATTCGAATATTGTACATAAGCGACTTGTTCCTCAGTTTGTGTATGTTCTCAGCCGAGTGTATCTGTGTTACAAGTTTGTTCTACTAACAAACTACGTGTGTTACTTAACTTCGAGTGTTCACTTTGACTCTTCACGACATCTGTGTGACATTTTGGTGGAGGCGCCGGGTAAATAAACCTTGCAAACGTGGATAACAGTGACAATCTTCGCAGAAGTCTCCGTTTAACAGGACAATCTCCCGAGTACGGACTTTATTTTCCAGAGAGCAAAAAGAAGAAAACGAAAATGCCAGAAACCAAAATGCCAGAAGAGACCAAACCTGTCGTATTGACTCCTACCTACCAGCAACCAAGGAGCCCATCGACCTTCCGAGGAGTGCCTGGAGAAGACCCTCTGAAATGGCTTAAAGAATACGATCGAGCGGCTACATTTAACAAATGGGATGACATGGTGTGCTTAGCCAATGTGTATTTCTTCCTTGATGGTACGGCAAAGCAATGGTACGTAAACAATGAAGATACTCTGCATTCCTGGGAGGTGTTCAAGAAGGAATTAAGCGGCCTTTTCGGCGACAGACAAAAGTATACTCTTCACAACATTTGACTCTTCACGACATCTGTGTGACAATATATATAGTACAACATTTATACATATTATAAAATATTTCTTTTTTCTTTTTTTTTTTTTATCTATAACGAACCAGTAAACAATAAATAAATAAATAAATAAAAATAAACAAATAAATAAATAAAAAGTTGTTACTTTTACTTTTATTTTCTTATTCTGTTACGTTTTATGCATATTCTCTGAATTTAAGTTAACGATACGCATGATATGTATTCATTCTGTCACAATATGCATTTCTATACGCCTGTTTTAATGATATTGTATGGTTATTTTCCCATTCCATGTGACATAAAAATTAAATTTTAATTTATTTTGTAATTAATTTAAGATATTTTTAATCTCTAATATAATAGTAAGTATTAAAATTTATTTTAGATTATTTCAAGAACACATTTCTGAACTTTACATTAATAATTGTGTTCTGGTGATTCGTACTTGGTGGACTTTAAAGTCGCTTTATCTCAAGTCGATACCATGTGTCCTTTAAAATATAAACAGAATATATGAAAAAGTATGCGTAAACATACAATGTAAATACAGACATATATAAACATATAAATATCTCTAAATAAATAAATAAATAAACAGAAATAGAGAAAAAAATTATTATCTTTTTTTTATTTGCTTTGCATCAAACATCAAAATTTTATTTATTTATTTAGTTTTTAGCATGGAGATATTTTTCAAGTTTCTTTAGAACACAGAACAACATAAGTGCCCTCTTACATTTTGATAAAACTTTAATTAAATTTGTATCACGTGAAAGTTGTATAACCAAAATTTAGCTTCATTATTCTTGATCAAAATCGAATTGAAGAGGCCTTGAGAAAAATCTCATTAAGTTTTCAAAGCAAAGATTACTTGATTAGATGTCCTCGAGAGCTTGTTTAAACTTATGTACATATTTGCATAAGATTTACTTTGCTGCAAATTATTAATACCATTTAATTTGACAGTTGCTTTCACATACAGAATGCCGAACAATTATCTGTGTTTGTAGTTATTACATCTGTAAATGCATGAAAGATAATAACTTTAATTAAATTTTCTCATTTACTCTAAATTAAAGAAGAGAAAACTTGAAGAACGTTTATTACCACGTTGCAAAATTTGCTCGTAGTATATTAAGAACACTTTATAGAGAAAGCCTCGGAAGAATGTTTCTATAAAAGTATTGTCGATATATCACATTAATAAATCAGCCATTATAATAAATTTTAAATAGAAAAGCGTGTTGAAAGTGTTTTCAAGTCGAGTGTTGTGCCACACACGGAAATATTACGGTTACAAAACACGGTATAGTTGTAAGGTTTCTTTAGATTTGTTTTTATACATGTGCATTATTTTACGCTTCTAAAATAATGAATAAAGGCACAAGCTAAATAAATACATAAAAGAAAAAAAAAAAAAAAAAAAGGAAAAAAAAAACTAGCATGCTGTGGCCGCCAACGAAATGTTTTCCGTACCTTTCTATACAAATTAATGCAGTACAAATTATTTATTTATTTATTTATTTTTATTGGTTTCTCTATCTGAAAGCAGACAATTTTTATGCACTGTTAAAAATTTCTGTAAATTTAATGTAAATATTTATCCAGAGTCGCTGTAAATTTACAGTAATTCTTAGTTAAAATTGAATTCGAGATTCTCAATCTTTATTCTGTATTTTTACCTAATTTTATTATTTAATTTTTTAATTAAAATTAAAAATGACTGTTTCTTCTTTAGAAAAAGCTTTCTAAGTACGAAATATATTCTCAACAATAATTAATTAAATTAATATTAGTTATTAAAGTGAATATGTAAAATAAGTTTTTTAACATCTCCGTTTATTTTTCTCTGTAATTTTACGTAAGACTTAAGATAATACATTACACAGAGTTTTATGTTGAAATTTTTAACAGTGTGTGAGAGGAGAAGAACAAGAAATAAAGAGAGTCAATTTTGTGCCGACATCTCATTTTTTTTCTGTTATATAAATTTATTTATTTATTCAATTACTTATTTGGTTATAAAAGAAAAAAATGGTAATTTTGTTTTTAATTACCACAGATCTACGGTTGAACTATAAGTTTTATGGTTATTGACGAGTTATTTTGGACGATACACACATTGAAAAATTACACATCTAGGGAAGAGATACACGTATATATACGCATTTCTTTTCTGGTTAACTATTACTATCATAAATATATATATATAATTTACATTAAACAGTTAAAAAATATATATATTATGTACATTTATACGAAAATTTGTTGTATACTGCCATATTAAAAATAATGAAAAATGACATGTCTTCTTCGGCAATTGAGTGATTGATCCCTGTATGTAATCTATTCCAATTGAAGTAAAGGTTCAATTTAACATTAAGTATGATTAAATTTTGTCCATTAGTTCGTGAGATACGTCCTCCAAAATTTTTGATGCACACACCAACACAAAAAGAGACAAACAGGCAGACAGAAAGTTTTTAAAAATTCGGAAATCGTGTTCAGAAAATTTCAAAACATGCAAGCTCATTGAAAACCAGGTTTCGAAAATTTTAGAAATCAAAATTTTTTTATTATTATATACATATTGAAGAAAGTAAAAAGCATTAAAAAAAACGTGTAAAATCATTTAAATTTTAGAGCATATAAGGATTGAATGCGAATAAAGAAAAATACTGAAAATGCTATTTTTCTGTTACTAACATTTGTTTCTTAGTGAAGCTGAAAGTGCCTATAAAGATGTAATTCTATACAAAAATGAGTCGGTTTTTCAAATATCAACAAAAAATGTTTATAAAAAAAATCTTAATTAAACTAAATCTAAAATAATAACTGACTTTGTTTTCTTTAAATGGAATATACGTAAACTGAACAATATATTCTTTACTTTGAACAGAATTAATGTTCAGAGATTTCTGAATGTTATGGTAATCAATAATAATAAACTAATCATTTTAATTAAATATAAAATAAAACTGAAAAATATTTTTAAGATAAAACAGTAATTTTATTAAACTTCATTTATTGTTTAGGGAGTATGTTAAAAATCTTACAGTTTGTTGAAAATTTCTGAATTTAAAATCTAAAATAAAATTTATATTTCATAGATTGAATTTGATGTAAAAATGAGTAGCATAAATATAAGCTTCCATGCGCAAAGTCTAAATTATGCTAAACCAGTACTTTATTTGTTTTTCTCACTGATCACTCCTCTCATTCCTGAGTAAGCTCTAAGTGTTACAAAAATTGTAGGAATATAGATTCTTCTGAACGTAAGAAGAGTAAATGCTATATAGAGTTGTCACATTCGGAATCAATACACTTATTGCAATAATATCATAGGTCATAAAAACCTAAGAAACAGCTGTATCAACATTTTCTATAACCTACTTGTTCTTTTTTTTTTTTTTTACTACTATTGTTATTATTTTTTAAATTTTGGTGTTAAATTTTTTAATATTTGGTAAATTTGATACGTATACCGAAATGAATGTATATATATATATATATATATATATATATATGTGTGTGTGTGTGTGTGTGTGTGTGTGTGTGTGTGTGTGACTAAAGCCTTTAATATTACTTTTTAGGGAAAATACATTTACTTTTAAAATGAATTGAATGTATAATCTGTTGTTATTTAAAAAAAAATGTGTTCTGATATTTATAACATTAAATTAAACTATTTCTTGATAAATTAAATTAATAAATCCATGTTTGTGTTTATATCCACCCTGTTTATATTATTATATTAAAAGCAATCGTTTCGTTATCCATCATAATATATTTTATTATTTATATATGGTTTTTTGAAAGAAATATGTAATTTCTATTAGATAAATCAAGCGAAAATACTTTTATTTTTAAAATGAATTTAGTGTATAAACTGGTGTTTTTTTTTTCTTTTATATATATATATTCTGATATTCAAATTTTTAAATTATACTATTTCTTGATAAATAAAAATAATAAATGCATGTTTCTATTTATATCCACCATCTTTATATTATCAAAAACTACTATGTAAGAATGTTAACTATATTCCGTATTAGTTCTTATGCATTCATCTACTTCATGCATTTATTTGAGATAAAATATATATTTAATATTATTATAATTATCATTATTATTTATACATATATATATATTTTAACAGCTTTCCTTAAAAATTAATTTTTTTTCTTAGTAATCATTAGTAATTTTCGTTTAGCTTTCACACTTTTGGTACACTATTCGTATAAAGTTTCTGATAAAGTTTTATTTGACTCCGAACAATTTTAGGGCCGCAGTAGCCCGATCTAAACAGCAGAGAGTTCGTAATTGGAAGATTGATACTCGATCGTCAAACACTGTCGTGTACATTAATCGTGACTGGTGCACTTAAAATTGTGATGACATTTATCCGGATCATCCATAGGGTGCGTCCCAGACCGTTACCAATTACTCATAGCACAGTGATGGGGCGACGTTCAATCAAACCAACCAAGCCAAATCAACAATTTTTATTCTTTCAATCTTCTCATTAACTTTGTATTTCTAATTATTATTATTATTATTATTATTACTAGCAGGCTTTGCTGGCCACTAAATTTAAAGGAAACTCTTTTCTATATAGCTTTATAAAAATAAAATAAAATAAATTACTGAAATTGTTCAAAATCTCGCTCCAGATCCCTGCTGCATTCGGCAGCGATTTGGTCATCCACTGGAACTCGGGCGCTTGTCCCTATTACCTGCGACAATAGTTTACCAATGAGCTTCCATTTAGGTGCTTATTATATAACAGTTTCGAAATAGATAGTATCGAAAAAAATTGGAGTTTCCCTTTTATATTTGAATCCCAGTTACATGTGAACAACACGTATAGTGTTGTTCACATGTAACTCGGATTGGACTCAAATGTAACTTGGTTTAGACAACATAATATTTGCTTTTACGTTATTTCATATGTTTATTTTGTTTATCCAATCAACCATTAAATGACAGCAATTTCACGCCAAATATTACAATATACTGTGACCGGCTACGTCTGTCGCATGAGACAATTAATTTTTTGTGTTTATATATAATTCATGGGTTGTAAACCTGATAGTACAGACTTAATATAGTTCTCTTTGGCGGCTTTTGAATTTGTGTCACCATTTTAGAATTAATCCGTTGTAACAATAAGTCTTAATCCCTTGTAACAATATGCTATGAGCGCTATTTCTGCTGTATTTGAGACAACTAATCTTTTTATGGTTATATATATTTCCCATTAAACATATTTTTATTTATGTATTTAAATATTAATTTGAATTTTTCAAATATTTCTGTTGGACAGCATGCAAGTGCAGTAACACACAGAGGCTCATTTGTTTGTATGATAAATTAGCATAGTGATTATTATATAAAAAAATAAATAAATAGGTAAACATTATCGTGTTACGCAACTTTATTATGTCGCTCCATTGACGGCTTTTGAATTTTTGTCGCCATATTAGCGATGGATTTTTTTTTTTTTTTTTTTTTTTTTTTATGAAAAGGGGAAGACTATTTTGCTAATAATTTTATCAGACTTTTTTTTGTTTATACATAAGAATCCTTTATATTCTGCTTATATTTTTAATGGTTTTTAGGTTTAAAATAGTGCTTGTTGAAATAAATTTCCTATCTTTAAAACTGCATTTGTTCTGTAAATTTTGCGTAAAAATAAATCATTTATGTTTTTATATATTTGATGCACTACTTAGATTAAAATGGCTGTTTCTATATTAAACTTCTTGTCGAAAAACGTTCGGTGTACTTCAACACCAAAATTTAAAAAATCGCCCAGCAGGATCTGTTAATGAAACTAATAAAATAAAAATATGGTTCATAGAGTTTAAATAATCTATTTAAAAAAACTTTTAAAACCCAAATTATTAATGTATCGTATCACATACATAGATATAGTAATAATATATAGATTAATCATTGGGGAGAAAAAAGTGATTCCTTTTCACTCGGGAAAAGACGGCGATTTTACCAAAATATGGCAGTCTTTCCCCGAGAGAATACACACGGGAATACACACGAATGTTTTAGCAAATAAAATTCATGAGTAATTTATTTACTAAAGGTGAATGAAAAGCTCCAGATATAGTTTCAAATTCATTCTTCTTTTTTTCCTTTCTTCCTTCAATACCACTTAATGGCTGATTCCAAAGCTTTTTTTTTCGGCATCAAAAATCTTTGCACGATAATATGGGGATCATAGATCTATATATATTATTATATCTATGATCACATAAATCTTTTCGAAGATAGAATAAAACTTAATTTGAAAAAAAAAATGATAACCTTTGTTTATTAACCAAAATAATTGATGAAATTTGAAATGCAAGTTGGTGTTGTGGGGTACAGGCTGTATATTATATTTTTGTGTTCGTGAGAGAAAATTTAAAAGAATTTGAAAACTGCAATTTTTAATCCCACTTAAAAATCATGTGACTTAATGTGAAGCAGATTTTTCATTTTTTTTCTCCTAACGGTTTCCATACAATCTTCTGCTGTTGCCACCTAAAATTCATATTTTAGTTAATTTTAAAAAATGTAACTGTCCGATTGATAAGCTGTTTAATGCATCGGATTTACAAAAATTTTCCCTTTTATTTGGTATCTTATTTGTAACGATACGACTGATATTTCTAATTTATTTTCTAATCTTTCTGATTTATTTTCCTCATTTTAAATAAATGTACTTTTTTTTTGTCGAAAAAAAATTGGCAACAATTAAATTATGGATAAAATGCTAAAATTTAAATGGCTTTTTTATCAGAAATTAGAAGGTTATTATTTTCACATTTTAATTATTTAAGAAAAAACTAATCATCCGATCCGCGATTGTAATGAAATGCTCGCCCTCTGGTGGGCTACGGTGAAATTACAATAAACATGGTTTAATTCGAATTCCATATAGCCGCCATTGCTAGCCGATGTTTAGTTTCACATATATTTATTGAATAAAAATGAATAAATACGGTAAAAAAGATAACACATACTTTTGTGTGCCACAGTGTAAATCCAAAGCATCAAGAAATCCAGAATTGAGCTTCCATTTATTTCCAAATGACGAATTTAAAATTTCAGTTGCTTCGGCTAATGGAAGTAAAGAATTAATCAGATGATTTGAAATTAATATTTGTTCAACTTCAGTTAAAAATCTACTTCCGATCGAACTTTGAATAAACTGAAGTATTTTTTCCAAAAACAATCAATTTTCCATAATGTAATGGCGGAGAAATTATAGTACGAATATTAAGTAGAATAACAAGAACACTATTGGAACACACGTGGCTAATGTTTACTAACAACTGCAGTGTTCACAAAGCGCCGTCTATCGATCATTACAAACGCGGATTGATAAGCTGTTTAATGCATCGGATTTACAAAAATTTTCCCTTTCATTTGGTATCTTATTTGTAACGATGTGACTGATATTTCTAATTTATTTTCTAATCTTTCTGATTTATTTTCCTCATTTTAAATAAATGTACGTTTTTTTTAAAATTATTATTATTTTGTCGAAAAAAAATGGCAACAATTAAATTATGGATAAAATGTTAAAATTTAAATGGCTTTTTTATCAGAAATAAGAAGGTTATTATTTTCACATTTTAATTAATTAAGAAAAAACTAATCAAAAATTCGAAAATCTGACTTCGATGTGCACAATGACCCTTCGGGGGGCACCTTTGTGTTAAATCTCGTGACTGTCCGAGCTACCGTTTTCGAGAACACTGAAATATACAAATATTGCTCATTTAATAGTATAAGATTATTATTATTATTTACAACTATTGATATTTTGGTAATTGTGTAATTATGATAATCGTAATAAAGTGAAAATTTAGGAACATCATCTACTTTTTTTTTTTTTTTTTTTTTTTTTTTTTTAACTCCATATAAAACTCCATATGGAAGTTATAAAACTTACATTAGATGCTTTTTCAAAACATGATTTTAATGAAAATTTTAATTTCTGGTATCACTTTAACATTAGAATAAATAAGATGTTTCGATAAAAACTTTAATAATAATAATAAAAGAAAAACACTTTAAAAAAACGGAAGTATAGAACGAAGATAATTTAAAACATATAACTTTTTTTTCCCTTCAAGAAAAGCTTTCACAAAATGAGATGCAATTAAGAAATATACAGAACTAAAATGAAGATGCACGTATACTTTTTATACTTTTTTCTTCAGTAAAAAATAAGAGATTAACTTCGTTCCTTTAACTCTAAAGATGTTGTTCAAATTATTACAAGAAAAATAACAAATGCATTCATAAAGAACAAAAAAAAAAGTAATGCGTGATTTTTAAACGGCATTGCGTGCTTTTATTGAAAACAGCTTTTAAAATTTATTTATAAACAAATATGTATAAGGAAAATGTTAAACACATACTTAAAAAAACAAATGATATATTTTAAGCAAATAATTATGATAATTACCATGTTTTTATTAACTTCGATTCTTGTTTGTTTGTTTGTATGTTTGTTGTTTGCCCAGTACAAATCTTGCAATCGATTTTTCACTAACTTCCCGACTAGCCAGATATTTAAAATTTTCAGGACAGCTCACAACACGGTGACAATATATTTTTCTAGTAATTTTAGTCAACTATTTCAGGTCCCGCTGCGTTCGGCAGCGCTTATATAATTCGACAGAAAATTTATTTAACTAACTTCCCGACTAGCTAGACATTTGAAACTTTCAGAATAGTTGAGAACACGGTGAAAATGCATTTAAAAATATTTTTAACCAACTGCTTCGGGACCCTGCTGCCTTCGGCAGCGTTATCAGTACAAAGCTTGCAATCAATTTTTGACTAACTTTCCGACTAGCTAGACATTTGAAACTTTCAGTACAGCTCAAAACACGGTGACAATACTTTTTTTTAATAATTTAAGCAACTGCTTCAGGTCCCGCTGCCTTCGGCAGCGCTTATATGATTATACAGAAAATTTATTTAACTAACTTCCCGACTAGCTAGACATTTGAAATTTTCAGAATAGTTCAGAACACGGTGAAAATGCATTTTTTAATACTTTTAGCCAACTGTTTTGGGTTCCTGCTGCCTTCCTCAGCGTTACCAGTACAAAGCTTGTAATCGATTTTTAACTAACTTTCCGACTAACTAGATATTTGAAAGGTTCGGGATAGCTCAGAACACGGTGACAATACATTTTTTTTTTTTTTAAACTTTTAGTCAACTGTTTCAGGTCCCTACTGTATTCGGAAGCGTTTGTCTGATTCAACAAAAAAAATATTTAACTAACTTCCCGAGTAGCTATAAATTTGAATCTTTCACAATAGTTCAGAATACGATGAAAATGCATTTTAAAAATATTTTTAACCAATTGCTTCGGGATCCTGCTGCCTTCGGCAGCGTTACCAGTACAAAGCTTGCAATCAATTTTTAACTAACTTCCCCACTAGATAGCCATTTGAAACTTTTATAATAGCTCAAAACACGATAGCAAGGAATTTTTTAAATACTTTTATCCAATTGCTCCGGGTTCCCGCTGCCTTCAGTAGCGTTTATATGATTCAAAAGAAAATTTAAAAACATGGTATATAAAAGTTCTTTTTATCTTGTAATTATTTTTTATTCACATCCCAATGCACCTTGCTAGTAAATAATGTAAATCAATTTATATATAAACCTCAACAGTGTATTTTTGAATGTCTTAATATCTATTTATCTATCTATCTATATACATTTTCTTCAACATTCATTTGCAAACACTAAGATTGTATACATGAGTAGTTATGAACTCACAAATCTTAGTAAATAAATAAAAATATGTTGAAGTTACAAGCCATTTTTTTTTTTTTTTTTTTTTTTTTTTTTACAAATAAGAACTTTGTAATGTTGTTGGAATAGTTGGATACTCAAATTAAATACTCAGCATGTGAATTTTTTTTATGTTTCGCACATGCAGAGTAACATAATATTTACTAAAAATGCTCACATCTCAATGGATATTACACATGCGAATTTTATGTTTCAGAAAAATGTTTTTCTAATGTTTTGTCATATTTTTAAAAGTTTTGGAAAATATTATAGAAATCTGTTCCAGTTTTAAGCACACATCTTGTCAAAAAATTTAACAATTTTTGAAATAAATAAATAAATAAATATATATCTATCTATATATATATGTATGTATGTATACGTATAGCTTCCTAAATAATTGCGAAATTCCTGCATCTAAACATACAAATATCGTACACAGTATCTTCAATAATGTATTAAAGTTATAAGTCATTTGTAGCTTTTTATAATACAGGGTGATCCAATGTATTCTCGTTCTTCTCCAGTTTGTGGTTGGTTTCCTAACTGCACTCTTCAGTAAATTGATCGTGGAAACAATGAGCTTTCCATGTGTGAAGTTTCAGACCATTTCGTTTAGCATTTTTTTTTTAATGTCAAAAGAATATATATATATATATATATATATAATGATTTGATCACCGACTGTATATATATATATATATATACATACATATTTTAAAATATATTCGTCAAAATTTACGTAAAGACAAAATTATTTAAGACTTCTTTATTTTTGTACAATTAAAACGAAAATGAAGAATAAACGTATTTACAATTACATATATTAGCACAAATATTTCTTTTGCATTTTATCTATACAAATTTAGTTTAATACGCATTAATAATTAAACATTTATTCATCTACATAAAATAATGTTATTAGAAGCAAAATATTTGAACTGATTCAATTTCATTTTTAGGTAGAATTTATAGATAGCGTTTATATTTAGAATAATATAGGGGGGAGTGGGTTTGAATGGGTATGGAACGCAGGATGAATGGGACAATAGCTAGATTTTTAAGTTTTGAAGCACCAGAAACTCGGCATTTTTTTCTGATATATGGCAGTACTGAGGTCTTTCATCAAGTGTGGTTTCAGAATTGTGCTATCTATAGAAGGGCAGAAAAAATTTAAAGTGCCTTTTTCAGTTGTCAAAGTAAGATTTACTGATTCAATTAAATAGTAGTTAAGACATTAACTATTTGCTTAAGTTAATATAACTCTTATACGTTAAAAAGGCATTATCTTATATTGCATTTATGATATTCAAGAAGAATATAGACAATTGTTCATTAAGCTATTGTCGTGTTTTATATGATCATGTGGTGGTGGGGATGAATGGGACATACCTCATTTTGTGCTATTTTAAAATTGTACACAAAAATTATATTAAAATAAATCTTAAATAGAGTTTCAATATTTTTATAACCTGTAGTTCAGTAGTTATAACATGGAATCATAAATGTAGCATGGATTTAAATAAAAATAGATTGAAATTAATTGTTCTGATTTTTGTTCATAACAATTATGATTTAAAAAAAATATATGTTAGAACATTCGATGCAACTTAAATAATCAATTAAAAAAAACTTATAATAATTTAATTATAATCAAAATTTCAACCCAGCTAATTAAATAAATCCTGGTGATTATTAATATAATACAGAACAGAAGGCGGATGTTTTCCGATCAGTCGGAAACAAAAATTTATCTGGATAATTTGTACTCTATTATAATGATTTATCTCTTTATAGTGTTTTATTTATTTATTTATTTTTAGATTCGATCTTATTAGGTTAAATTACCAAAGCCTACAGCACTTGGAACTATATGAACCAATTTCGGACTTTTGCCGTTTAACATTAATTCGAGTCCATACATCAGTTTATGTTAATTTCAGTAAATTCATAGTGTGTAATAAAATCACATAAAACAATTGAACTTTAAAAAAATATTTACTTTCCATTTTGTTTTCTTTTCTTTGTTAAATACAGTCCTGTCCAATTCATCCCGATATGTGGGGGTGAATGGGACAATGCAGTTTATGTTAATTCATAGTATGTAATAAAATCACAGAAACCAATTTAAATTAAAAAAATTATTTACTTTCCATTTTGTTTTCTTTCCTTTGTTAATTCCAGGCCTGTCCCATTCATCCCCAACCATGTCCTGTTCATTTCTATCGGTGGGGATGAATGGGACATTGCAGATGCATGTAAAAAAAAAAAATATTATTAATTAAAAATTATAACTTTTTATTAAAGTTAGTATGTTTATATGTAACTGATTACTGAAGAGTACTTATGAGCAATGTTACAAAATTCTGAATTACGTATGGTGAACGTTATCAGTAAAAACAAGAAAAATGTCCCATTCATCCCCACTCTTCCCTAGTTCTAATTCGAATGCGTTACTTAAAAATTAGAGAGGTTAGTTTATAAACGAATTTTTAAGTTGCTTTTGTCTATTTATTGAAATTTAGTGTTTCCATGCTGTGACCAATGAGATAGCGCTCATGCCTTCATTTGCTAAATTCTCACTTCGGAATTCTACTTTTTGTAAAAAAGCTGGCTGAATGGATATTCTTTTTTATCCTTGAAAATTATATTCGAAAACTACAACCTTCTTTTAAGTAACGAATTGCGGAAAATGGCGATACGATGCTTCGCGTCTAAAAGTTTAATTGCACAAAGTTCTTTATTTAGGAAATTCTTAAACATAAATCAAATGTTCTAAGAGGCATCGATGCTTCTACAAATATATGCAAAATTTTATAGATAAATAATATTCCTAAAAAAGATGTAACTTTTGGAATAGCAAATATTATTCAGATAGGTAACAAACGCAGAGACGAAGTACACATACATACACACACACGCATATATATATATATATATGTATATATATATATATATATATTCCCAAGATATTCGCTTAAAAAATACAAAAGATTTTACTTAAAAACTTTTAAAGTAAAAAGAAAAGTGTACCTCGTATTCTTAATTTATAGTACAATAAAATTCCTCATTCTGTTATAAAATGATATACATATACATATATACAGTCGGTAACAAAAGTGTCCGAACACTAGCAAAAATTCCTATATAAAAAAAATACACTTTATACGGTTTTATTAAAGAAATCCTTATCGAATCATGCTCTTCCACTGACTAAGAACAGAATTCGACAAGGATTTATTTAACAAAACCGTATGAAGTGTGCTATTTTTACATAGGAATTTTCGCTAGTGTTCGGACACTTTTGTTACCGACTGTATATATATACACATATATATAAATACATATATACATACAGATATATATATATATATATATATATATATATATATATATATATATATATATATATATATATATATATATATATATATATATATATATGTATATATATATATATATATATATATATATATATAACCGGATAATTGCTAAGGAAAAAGGTTCGTAATTTACAATTTTCAGTTATCCTTTCTATTTGTTAAAACTAATTAAGAAAAATCAATTTAGACTAAATAAATAATTATAAAACGTAAGCCAATGCAATAAATATTACACATGAGGTTACTCTGAATAATGAAAACAATATTGATGCATAAAATATCCAAATTCAAGTTTATATTTCGAAAAATCTAATTTAAAATATAACTTTAAAAGAAATATATATCAAAAACAATATAATTTAATTTGAAAATGAAATCTGTTTACTTCAGTATTTACATTGGTTTGATTATAAAAACAATTTTGAAAAGTTATTATGAGAGATTTTACGAAGATTATATTAAATTTAAATATTCATCTATCTCTGTTTTATGTAAATAGACAGAGCTTAAAGAAAAAAACATGTATTTCACTTTAAATTTTACAAAATTATTCAGAATACAGGAAAATGTCTGCCTACATTCCAACTTTATAAAATTTTTAAATTAAATCTAATTAGATTTTTAGATAAATAAATATTTGCACGGGGGATTTGAAAGACATATAAACTGATTTAAGAATTTTTTTTTTTTTTGTATTTAACTTTAGTACTTGCTTTTACAAAATGGAAATAATATTTCGCAGATTAATTCAGTAAAATTATTTGAAAATTTAATTAGACTTTAAAATCTCAGAAAAAAAACCTAATTATTCTCATATTTTATATTTGTTAAGATTTTAATATATGTATATGACGTATATAAAATATGAGTTACGAAAGTTACAAAAACATTAAAAAAAAAAAAAAAAAAAAAAAAAAAAGATTTTTTTTTTCTTTTTTTTTAATCAAACTTTTTATTTTTTAATCAAATCATGAATGATATATATAATTAAAATAAAAAATATATAATTTGTGTAAAACAGGTTTACCGACGCAGCTAATGTATTTATATATATATATACCTTACGTTTAAGTTGTGTGTAGCAAATTGTATCCTACAAAATATAAACATTTACTCCTTTGCAACATTTAAAATTGTTTTGTAAATGATATTAATATAAAGACCAGAGTAAAATATTTAGAATATGTGTAAAAATTTATATCTGTTTCAAAAGTTTTGAGAATAATTCACACATATATTTGTGTGTCTGATGAGAGTTGTAAGAAGAAAAACACACAAATTCTATATATAAAATGTATTTGATTTTTCATGAAGTACATTGGAAATAGGCATTGATGAGACTGTAGAAGATTGTCGGGTTTTTTTTTTTCCTATTGCTAGTTGTTTTCACAGTTTCTTTAAAAGTCCCTAACAATTTTAGAGGTTTATCTACGGCATCAAAATTAATAAAAGAATATCTTCAGAACATCTGTAGCTTAAAGTGCATCTCATTAACTTTACTGATTTCTCTTCACATTCAATGCCATATCCTTAGTTTATTTCTTCGTAGACTAAATTTAGTACATTTGAAGCAATACCTCATATGGAAACATGACTATTAGTTATAACATAAGATCTTCATCAACCTATACATAAACGTTTTTGTTTGGAACTGGACAAACTTGATTCCCCAAGCTTTAAATATTAGAGGAAGTCTTTTATCGGAATATTCAAACGTATTTCCAAATTATATAAAAATTTATTTATTAATATATCCAAGATTATAAATGTTACTTGGTATTTTTAATGTATCGTTAATATAATCGTAAAATATATAAATAAAATAAAGAATAAAAAAAGTAACAGTCATATAATAAAAATTGATACTGTGCCCTGATTTATTAGAAAATAAAATAAAGACAAAAAGAGCAGGATAATTTAAAAATTAATTTTAGTTTAGAAGAAGGACGTCATTGATATACTAATTACTTGAGCCATTTCCATTTTAAATAATGTAATAAGAACGAAAAATAGATGAAATTTTGGGCTGAAAACTTTTTTAAATTAAACTCTAATTTTATGTGAGTTATTTGAAAGAAAATAATAATAACCGACATCATGAAGTTATTATTTTTGATGTTGTTTAAGTGTACGACAGTATAATGTCGGGTCAAAAAGGGGATATCTCTTACCTATCATATGAATTAAAACTTTAAATTTATTTAAAAAAAAAGTTAAGAAAATCAAAACCCACATATTATTGTTTTTATAATCTTATATTTATATTATAAATATTATGAAATTGAATTAATACTACTTGGTATTGAAAAATATCTATTCAGATTTATGGATGAAGATTATAAACAAGGATTCTAATAGTAACTGGGGAAAGTATGCTTAATATATTTAGAGAGAAGTGCATTAATTTAATTAAAATCAATCGGCAATTAATTGAATAAAAGAAAGAAAAATATCTTTGTGTAGAAAATGAAGACTAAAGGGTCACTGTTACAATGATGACATACTTAATAAAAAGAAAGGATAAGGATTTGGCGTTAACGCATTAACGCCCAGCGTCCTCATTTCAGGACAGCTAATAAAATATCTCGTATATCTTTTGTGGTTTCTTGGAATGATTTTTGCTTTTTAGAGACAGTTTATAGCATCTATATAGAGGATTCCACAGAGTTTTATGTACCCGATATCAATTATTATTTCATAATTTGGGTAGTAATCTTATGATTTTTCATTCATTGCACATATATTTGCTTTTTGCGGAAATATACCCACTTAAGTGAAGTTGAATAATAATATATATATAATACTTTACTTTCGAAGTCTTTGTCAGCATGTAATAAGAAACTAATCTGTTATCTCGCAGTTTTCCTATCTGGAAGTTTTTACACTGGAACACCAAACGTCTTTAAATGCGGATAGACTTTAATTAAAAAACTAACAGAAGAGTTGTGTGAATTTATTATATTTTATTCTCAGTGGTCTACATTAGTTTGGATTCAAAATATTCATCAAAATATATTTAGCAAAATTAATTCGGGCGTTAACGGGTTAACGATCAAAAATCTTCGCAAGGAAGAATCATAAGCGAAAGAAATAATAGATCTCTGGTAAATTATCTTGAACACTAAAGTGTATGATGAGTAAACTATTCACCAGATGTTTCAGACTATCGTCAAAAATAGGAAACACAGAGGAGAAAGGGAAAGATAGCAACAGAAAGAAGAAAAAAATGACAGAAGGAAGAAAGTAGACAGCATAAAGAAAAAGAACAATTCAAATTAAAACTAGAGGTTTGGGAAAATAAATTACAATTAGAAGCAGAAGAAAGAAAAATATGTTTAGAATTTAAAATAAGTATACAATTGGAAAATTAAGATTACAACCGTCAAACTCCATTAAAAATCAAAATCTGGAAGAAGATAATGTTTCATCTAGAGAAATGTCAAAACCAATTGAAGAATACGTTACAAATATTAGATAATTAACAAAGAAAATCCCCGCCAATATAGAAGGTTGGGATTTTTTTTAATAGTCTAGAGAAAGCATTTATAAGTTAAAATGTGTTAAATGAAGCATATATTCAAATATTCTTGGTTATTACTGGGCTAAAGAGGAGCTCAAGTGTCGGTAACAAAAGTCTCCGAACACTAGCGAAAATTGCTATGTAAAAAAAGTACACTTCATGCGGTTTTGTTAAATAAATCCTTGTCGAATCCTGTTCTTAGTCAGTATAAGAACATGATTCGATAAGGATTTATTTAACAAAACTGTATTAAGTGTACTTTATTTTACATATGAATTTTTGCAAGTGTTCGGAGACTTTTGTTACAGACTGTACGTACAAGGAGAAAGATACTGAGAATATAAACATTTAAAAGAAATAGTATTAAAAGGATATCAAAGGATATCAACACGAAATAGATGACGGTTGGCTTAGATAAAGAGAGTTGTCAAACTAATGTGATTTATTTTACTCAGCGAAAGAATAATAATATAATTCAAGGATGAATGATAGAAGTATGTATTATGATAAACGAAAATCACATGATTTGAAAGAAATAACAAAAGCTTCTCAAAGAACATGAAAAAATGAATCAAATCAGAATCGAAATACTTAAATGGAGATGGATCAAAATTGGTTTGTAAGAAGTTCATTTCTGGATCACAAAAGCCTTTAAAAAATGATTGTCTTAAATGGCAAGAGAGAAGTTTATGCCTCAGTCAGGAACAGAGAAAACGTGTAAAATTTAAGAGATGTATCCGATAGAAGGAAGGTAGAGAGTACATTGTGTACATTAAACTGAATATTGTATAGTGTACATGATCAAATCGTGGAGGCAGTAACAGATTCAGGAACTAATGTTGTTGTGGCTAGGAAAGATAAAGTTAGAAATATACTCTTAGGGAAAGCAGGAACAATTTTCTTGAAAAGTAATTTTATTCCACTAGTATAATACGACTTAAAGGAAATCCCATTAGAAATACCAGCGAGAGGACCTATCAATGTGATACAGATAAAATGATGGTGTGCGCTAACCGATGGTTTATTAGAAGACATGCTAATTTCACCCGACATTCTTGAGCAATTTTTAGATGAGACGGGGTCAGAAGAACCGGGTGTAACTGAATGTCATGTTGGATATAGAAATGTAGGAAATTTCAAAGAAACAGAGAAGTAGGAAAAGGAAAGGTCCTTGTGATTCAAGACACAGAGAAGTAGGAAAAGGAAAGGTCCTTGTGATTCAAGAAAAAGGGAGTCGGGAATAGAATTAATAGCTGAAAAGGTTTTCTCAGAAGAAGACTCAGAGTAAGAGCCTGATGGTTTTTTGTTCATTCAAGGAGAATGTCCAGAATTGTCGTTATGGCCACTAGCGGATGTTATGGGAAATAGCAAAACCAAAAAAAGGTAATTTTTTTTTTTTTTTTTTTTTTTTTTTTTACATTTCACAAGATTTACTCCTCTATAAAGATAATGTTAAGGGCGAAATTTTTGAACAGGCAGTTATACAAATATGTCGAACAAAAAAGTATTAAAGTTACTCTATAATTCAGTTTTTCGATATCATCTAGCAGTTCGGAAGACAACAGAGATAATTCGTTGCTTATTTTATTAACCCGATACAAAAGAAAATATGCGGATATATTGTACCACATACACGGAATTTTATTGAGAAAAAACTATTAGAGTAAATTAAACACCAATAAACACCAGTAGTTAGATCAGGGTTGCCTTTCCAAGTCGTAAATATTGATATTACAAGACAATTGATCTCATGACAACGCCAAAGAACATATTTCATACTGATCGAAGTAAATCTTAAAGTGACTTTGATTGGATGTCTTACATTAACCACTATATTCACCAGATTTTGATCCTTTCGATTACAATTTCTTTAGGATCATGCAGAAATACCTTCCTGAATAACACTTCAGAAGTTTTAACGACGTCGAAAATGGGTTCCATAAGTGGATCACTGAAAAAAGAAATTCTTATTTATTTATTTTTTATTGCAGAAACCACTTTTTTAACCCGAAAAGTGCAAAAATGTTACAGCTAATGAATGTAATAGACAAATCTGTTTAAATTCATATAGAAAACAATATCTATACTTAAAGCCATATAATTTGTGAAAAAAAAATGTCGATTACGTATTAGAAATTTCTAAAAATGAAAATAAAATAGTTTTTTTTTTTTTTTTTTTTTTTTTTTTTCGAATTTATATCAATTTTCATAATCTCAAGTATGACTTGTCAAATCATTATTTAAAATTCACGTCTTTAAATTGTAGATAAACACACTTCCCCAGACATAACAGATCGAAAATTTTCATCAGTAGCAGCGTGAAAATTTAAAATTAATTATATTTTTCAGTCGGTAAATCAGTTTGTTTGATTTATGGAACTATAATGACTGTTCTTATCGTATTGTAAATCATAAGTACAGGACATTACCGCTAATCGTAATGACTATTTGATTGTTTTTTGATTTGAAATCAGTTCTTTCGTGGAAATATTTTATTTCAAATTTCTCTATGTCTTCTCTCTCTTCTTCGGAATATTATAAAATGCAAAATAACAAAATAAAACGCAAAATGTGTAATTCGAAGTTATTTGCGAGGAATTTAGAGTCACAGTTTTTCAAAAGTAAAAAGAAGATACTTATATTTAATATTTTTTAAAAACAATGATACAATAAAAATATTATTTATTTTAATAAACTGAACGAAATATAATATTAAAATGAAATTCTCATTCGGTTAGTACATAAAGCAAGACAGTACAGTTTATTATTTAATTTTTGGTGAATTTTAATCTTGAATATATTAAGCAATCTTCACATGTCTGTAAATTATTACACACAACGCTTAAACTACACATATTTTTTTTTCTTATGTCTTTATTTTTCAGTATTTCAGTAGCAGACTGCTAGTGTGTAAATAAGGTAATATATCTCATAAATTGAGGATTGTGTAAGAAAAAGTTTTGACCCGAAAGCAAAAGAAGACCAATAAAT
Organism: Salticus scenicus; assembly: GCA_963930645.1. Taxonomy (NCBI): domain Eukaryota; kingdom Metazoa; phylum Arthropoda; class Arachnida; order Araneae; family Salticidae; genus Salticus; species Salticus scenicus. The sequence goes on from OZ005654.1 coordinate 21,683,420, forward strand.
AATAATAATAATAGTAATAATAATAATAATAATAATAACAATAACATTTTAAATAAAGTACAGAAAAAAATATTGTTATTTATTGACGCTATCGCCTATGATTATGAGACTTTTTTAATTAAGGAATAAAAAACATTTTCACACACGTAAAGTTAAACTCGAGAGACGTCGCGACATTTTTTGGAACGATAGTGGTCGTGTCCCGGTCTATTCTTCCGGCGTCTGTAGTGTTGGGGAAAAGCGGAAAGAAATCCAGTAGAGAAAGTAGAGAAAGTGCATATGTTTCAGGCGAAGTTTTTCCCGCCGGAAAGAAACCGGAAGAGAGTGGGGAAAAGAATCAATGTTACTGGTCGCGTCACGGTCAAATAGAGCGATTTTAGATTTAAAACTCTATTAACTGCTCCAAAAATAGTAGAAATGACTTGAAAACATATAATGTTAGAGGACACCCACTTAGGATGAATTATAATAATAAGTGATGGGTGGCGAAGGGAAAAGACAAATACACGACTACTATCGGGTTTAAAAAAATGTATTCTTATAAAAAATACCATTTAAACATTACATTTTAAATAGCTTTTTTTTTTTTTTTTTTTTTTTTTTGTAAATTACAATAACACTGCGCAATTTTTGCTATCACGAAATATCACATCTAGAGTTGATATACGTGATCTAATAGTAAAAATACTGTCCGGGGAAAGATGTGTTGCTTACAGGGAGAATTCGGAAAGATTTTCTCCTTGTAAGCAATACAACTTTCTCCGGACAAAATTCTCTTTATAAATATTTTCACGGTTAGACTACATATATCACTTGAAGATGATATCTTGCGATGACAAAAATATTATTGTTATTGTATTTTAAACGCACACACAAAATCTTAAAATGAATTATTTTAGATTTTATTTTTATATAAAGACTTTTTATTATTATTATTATTGTTTACGTGCCATAAAGTATTTTCTTAATCCTTATTTAATAATTAATACATGTGTGTGGGTCTTCCTTTTTTATAAAAAGATATACCGCTTTTAAGGTTCTGTATTCCTTTGTATGTGATTAGCTCGTACATCTGTATATATAAAATCGTTTGTCCTGAGTGAGGGAGTGATTCATCATCACTCAGCCCAAACTCCTGGACTTAGAAGCATTAAATTTTGTGACAATGTTTCTTCTGTTACATAGAGATCCACTAAGAAGCGGATTTACAAAATTTGCCCCCGATGGGAGGGGGGTGGAGAGAGGGCAAAGCGTGATTTGGAATTTTAGAAATTTAGTCCCCAAGGGGAGGGAGAAAGCAAAACGTTAACTATATTATATCTTCTATTATATTTAAATTTTTAATTGTTGCCAAAGAAGTTTACGAGTTAATTTATTTTTGACATATAATAAAATAAATTTTTACTCGAATAATAATAATAATAAATATTAAATATTAAATATGTTCAGGCACATGGCAAAATGACGTTATTCTCAAAATTAAATTATAATAAAATTAAAGCTAATTCAGATCTACATTAAAGAGCTTTATTTACTGATAATTCTAGGTACTTTTTTTAACTTTTGATGCTGAAGTGGATAGGACATTTTTCGCCAAAGAAACCGTTTTTTTTTTGTGTGTGACAGCCACCTTAAGTCAAGTGGTACATAAAATACATAAGCAAAAAAAGAAGTTAGAAGACTGCATTGGGACTCCAGAATCGACTGTAGCGTGCAGGAATACCTCTACAGAAAATAGCTGGAACTTAAACTTATATTTTGACTGATTTCAATATTTGTATTTTATTTTGTATTTTAATTTTTACGATTTTTTATAATTATAAATGATATGGTGTTTTGAGGATTTATTTCAATATATTGACCAGCGAAGCGGGCAAAGCCTGCTAGTTTATTCATAAAGATACAAAGGTTTATTTTGCAACAGCGAAACTTTTTGACAGTTTCCGTATTTTAAAAACAATGCTGTGTCATTTTTTTTTTAAAGCTTTATAGGGTAGGTGCTCCAGAGATTGGCATGCTCCAGTAATTGGCATCTATCACGAAATAATTAATAGATAAGAAAAATAATAAAATCATATATTTTACGTATAAGAATTTTAACATGTTATGTCAAACACAGGAGCATAGGGTGCTAATAACTGGTAAAATGAATAACTAGCTGTGTCAAACACTGGAACATAAGGTGCCAATTACTGTGCAAATGAAAATTTGGCAGTGTCAATTACTGGAACATTGAGTGGGTGTCAAATAAAAATTCATAAAAGAAAAAAATAATAATTGTTATCAAATGTATATATTTTAACATATATGTGGTTCTGAATGTCTTTCATACCATACGTACTAACTTAAGATTTTGAACAATATTTTCTGATGACTAGAACATTAAAAACATCAGAGATTGCTCTAAAAGTGTCAATCACTGGTGCACTTACCCTATATTAGAGTTGACATAAAATTCTCTAATCGAGAATATAAAGATATTAAATATCAGAATATTTATTAAATATTTCTTAACAGCGCACATACAAACATTATGATTTTTTTTTTTTAATCTAACAACTTAATAGATAAATGCATTGAATTACTTTTATAAATATTAATAACAATGAGGAAACAAAAACAATAAAATACAATGAAAATTCAGACATATATCGTCAATAAAATGAGTTGCATTTCCGTTGCTCACAAAAACGAAACAAATATTTAAAAATTCAATAATTCATGGAATGATGTAGATAGAGAATTAAAAATTGACAGCAAGCTTGAAATGACATGGGGCTTTATTGAAAAAAAAAAAAAAAAAAACACAAAATCTGCGATTAACAATTGACGATGTCGTGAGATTTTGTACGGATTTTATTAGAGGGTAAATCTTAGTGCTCTCCAAATAGTAGTGCACGAAATGTGGGTGTGATGAGCGATTTCACGAGTGCTGACTTCCCAGTGTGTAGACGAACCCGTTTCAGTGTCCACTTCTTCCGGAACTGTCCGAGTAGCACTTGTGTCTGGTTGGTCACTACGAAGCCAATTGTCTAAACAAAGCAGATTATCCATTCTGATAGTACATCTTCACTAACAGTGCTTAAAAAAAAAAAATATTGATTGCTGTAGCATCTGATTCTTTCTCTAACTATAGCTTATTTCATACACGTTTCTCATACGCTGTCACTGACATTTTGCTGTCCAGTCACATCTGTTGGGCATTTTTTGCACACTTTTCTCTATACCTCAGGACATTTCAACATACAGGATTAATAATTAAAATTACTATTTCTAAACGCTATAATTTTAAAACTATCCATCAGAACGATTTGACATTATACCAGTGCAATAGCGATGTAATAAAATTTTGTTTGTGGGAGAAAAAAAATTAATTTCGGCATTTTCCTATAGATGGCGCTGTTAGGGTAATGTCAGGGAAAACGCCTAAAGGGACTCATTAAACACAGGAATGTTGATAGCAGCACAAGGAAAGAGAAGGAAACAATAGACTTTAATGGCTTACTACAATATTTTTAGCAAAAAGACAAGAATACGTGTTTGCAGCGGAAACAATCTTTGTGAAAAAAGAAAAAGCGGAGCTTCATGAAACAAATACTTTACGGATAATTAACCGCACATTTTAGAACTATTTTTTTTTCTTTTGCTAAATAAAATTGTATTGCCTCACGAGTGCTCTGGTAAAATATCAAATCGCTCTGATGGGTAGTTTTAAAATAACAGCGTTTTGAAATCGTAAATTTAATTATAATCACCCTGTATATGTCGATTTTTACCTCTTCACCTACATTTTTTAGTGATTTTTTAAATTTTCAAATGTTAATGGACTTTTAAATCATTCCTTATCTTTTATAGCTATGTTAATAAGCATTGGTTATTCATTTACATTTTTTTACACTACATTACATTTACACTACATTACATTTTTTTACACTAACCAATGAAAAATGCATGTATGTAGGTATGTGCGCATGCAAGTATATTAAGTGCTTTTGAAAAATAATGGAACACGTTTTGAATATTTATCTCCTAACATACTATTATAATTTATGTGCATAATTTGAATGATTATGTCATTCTAATTCGTCATAATCTGTTCTACATTCATCAATTAATTGATTTTTAAACATACAGATGAAGGCATTCAAAGAGATACACTGTTAATTTCAAAAATACATTAATATTATATAAACTAAGGTTATTTAAATCACCATTTTAAGTGAATTGTAACTGATAAGAAAGAAAAAAAATACTGCGAAAAGTGATGTTGCATTACAGTAATTAATCGAAATTCTAAATTCTCATACGTTATTGTTGACTAACGGATTTATTATGCTTATATAGTAATTCGTTCAAACGGAAATCGTGTAAAAGGTTTTTAAATTTTCAAAATACGGCAATTAAAAAATTTCATTTAAAATTAAAAATTTATATTAGGGAGATGTAAAGTGAAATTCTGGAATAACAGCTTCGCCGTTTCCGAGAAATCCATTAAGAGTTTTTAATATAGATAATGGAATAAATGGCCTTTTAAAGATGTGTTAAATATTTAAGCGTTTAACTTAATTGAAATATATTTTTTTAATTTTTATTATTTATAAATCTAAAATAATTATAAAAATGCATTGAAACGCTTTTTATTTTTTTATTTTATTTTATTTTATTTTATTTTTTAATACAAATGTAATTTTTAACAAGTCACTTGTAGGTCACATAAAAAAAAAGTAGGTTAAAAAGATTAAATAAAATAAACGAATTAAAACAATGCCTTACTTAAATAAATAATATTGCGTATTCGTGTTTAACCATGTGTATCCATGCGTTCGCCTTATGTGCTGACGACATATATACAGGGTGTCTCATAAATGCATTGAGAAACATTAAGGTAATATAACCTTAATAAGAATTCAGAATTGATTAGGAACCCATGACCTCAAATGTCATTTTACTCTTTTTAAGAACCGGCTGTTTTAGGTTTATTTTTTTTTTAACAGACATGCAAATATATATATTTTTTTTCCATATAAATGATAGCATGGAAATATATACATAGTAATGATTCTGTACCTTATCGATTTATTTAAAGCACTGACTGTATTAATACAAATACTGTGTAAAATTTTGTGAAGACATGGGTCATACAATGCTTTAAATTTTGCAAGATATTTGGAGTTACAAATAATCAATTGACTGTTGTAATGGATATCTGCTAGTTCAGCATTCGAGGATTGACAGGTTCCCGCATTGTCGTTTTGTTTTTGCAGTCCTACATAGCGCTCTCTACAACTATGAAGCAGTGTTTCAGAAAATCCATTGCATCTTTTATATCCGTCTCCTCTAACTACTTTTAAATTTTGATCAGACATCTTCCGATCACCCTGTACATATATGTGTACAATCGGTAACAAAAGCATCCGAACACTAGCGAAAATTCCTATATAAAAAAAAGTAGAGTTAATACTGTTTTGTTAAATAAATTCTTGTCTAATCATGTTCTTAGTCAGTCTAAGAACATGATTTAACAAGAATTTATTTAACAAAACAGTATATACTCTACTTTTTTTATATAGGAATTTTTGCTAGTATTCGGTAACTTTTGCTACCGACTGTATGTGTATTTTTATATTCACTTGGTTTCTAGCGATTCCATAAGCTTCCATTTCTCCGTTGGAAATATCAATTCACTGCACATATCCTACTGCAATTTTCATGACGTAAAATTTCATCCTGCTCATTTTAGTTGTTATGACGAATAATTTCGACATACTCACTTAACACGTTAAAAAAAAAGCTGAAATTTTATTGTTTCAATGTTACTTCCTTTAAAACATATTAGACAAAATATATAAATTAATAAGTTATTGCTTTCTGGTAATTTTACAATTTAACATACACAAATACAATGAAAAAACTGTTTTTAAGAGCCTTTCTCTATAAATTACAGTTAAATTTCTGAAAATAGCTCGAAAATTTTCAAAATTTAAGACATGCAATAAGTATATCTGAAAGAAAGTAAGTTTGCAGTCATGACTCTATATTCGCATGACACATAAGAAGAAACATTCATTCCGAAAAATGTGATGAAAATGTATAGTACGATGAAAAGATTGATTATGTTTGTATGTAAACTTTGGGTGGTTCTGTGAAATAAAAGCTGATGGTTTACTCGAAAATATACTGTTGTAACGCAGATAACATTTTGAATTCACTAAATATTCTCTTTAATCTTTTTTATATGTTGCGTTTTGCATTATCCCATCAAATTACGCAGACAATTTTTAGTTAGCACTTAATATTTGCAAACCTCTTGAAACAGGATGAAAAATATTTAAGCTACCTAATTTTAATTCTCTACTGCAAAAAATCATCCCGGAAAATTTGAACAAAACATTTTTCTTTTAATTTAATGGAAAATTGCTTTTATTTATTATTTTCTGAAGTCCTTCATAAATTCTGTCAACATAAAATAAGCGTGACTACCTTGTCTCTCAAATTGTTAACACTTAAACGGGCCGTTATAAGTATACTTACCATCAAAATCTTTAGATATTAATTGGGGAAGACGCGGTAAGCAATCTTGCCAAATTTAGGAAATTTTCAATATAATGATTGTCAATAATTTTAAGGAGTGATGTTTGATATAGATAATAGACGATTATTCATCCGTGTGATTAAGCAAATATTACAATTAAAGATTAATGGTAGATGTTTAACAAAAAGTCTCTTAAGTTTAACAACGGGGATTTTAAGCTACTTTATTACGTCTTATCTTTTTACTCTACTAAAATATGTGGAACAAAATGTCACACTCTGTTTCTCCCTTTTCCTGTCTTTTTTTTTTTTTTTTTTTTTTTTTTTTTTTTCTAATTTGAGGTGCGTAATTTTAATTGAAAAATGAATCCTTTGTGCCAGTGTTGCCAGATTAGGACTATTTTTATTCAGTAGTCACCAGTAAATTTGAGAAGTGATATTTGTTAGGCATAATACATGATCAATCTTCGAAGTGATTAGGCAACCGTCACATTTAATATCTAATGGTGCATACTGAATAAAATAAGTCTCCAATCTGGAAACACTGCCTTAGATTACAACGAGTAGGCGTGGAAATGTGGCTTATGTCGTCTTTCTTATTTAAAATTAATGATTTGGGTGGTAAGAAGTGCTGCCAGATTGAGAAAATGTTTTAATTCAATAGTCTCCACTAAATTTCATTTATAACGGTTGCCTAATCACTTGAAGGCGTCTTACGTAAAAAAGTCTGAGAAGTGATTAGGCAACCGTTACAATTAAAATTTAGTGGTGGTTATTGAATAAAAATTTACTTCAATCTGGCAGCACTGGTGATAAGGAGACCTCACAGCGTTCTTAAAATTTTATTCACATTTTATTATATTCACACATTTTCGTGAATAAGAAATTTATTTGAATGACTTCATACTAAAACATGTGTAAACATTAGGTAATATATATATATTGTTTTAAAATAGTGTTGACAGTATAAAATAATGAACGTAAAATTTTAGGAAAAGTTGCGAGGCCTGAGTAAGTATAATTCTCATGGAGGATCTTAGAAAAGATTAAAATTCAAATCTATTTTTGAATTAACCTTAGTCCGAAATTATTTAAATATCTCATTACTAGAAAAAAAAGTCACATTAAAGGGTTAATGTGAAAATATATAGCGCTTTAGTTTATTAAAATCTGACAGTTATACCATTTTAAAATTTAGACTATTTTATTTTATAAGTAAAAACTGGTTTTTGTAGTTTATTTAAAGAAACATTTCTCTAAGTATATATTACAGCGATATTTTTTCAGTAAAAAATTCTTCATGATATAATATTTTCAATTGCGTACTTTTTAAATATGCAAAATATTTTCATATCACATTAAAATATACTTTAAAGAAATCCTCAAAATTCATAAATATTCTTTTAAAAATTCTACATAAAACAAAACAAATTATCAGACTGAAGAGAGAAATAATAAATATGTTTACCATTTTACTTTATGATTGTGTTCCATATCAGGAAATCCATTTCATGTATTTCTGATTATTAGAAGCAACTAAAAGGTTTTGCTATTTGTAAAATAATACTTACTTATCAAAAGAATGATAAACAATCGGCATGAACTTTAAGTATTGTTTTATGTTTTTGTGATATATGTTTTCCGAAACGTTAAAAATTGCAGGCTATTTCATAATTACATATATATTTTTGTTCATGTTCTATTTACTGAAATATGTATAAGAAGAGAGAAATAATAATGTTATTTGTAACTGTAGGGTATTATTTATAAATTTATGTTATATATAAAAACTTTAATAATATATATTTTTATATATGCAGACAAAAAGTTGTGGTTGATATGAGTACAGAAGATGTTCAATATAAAATAACTCTACTCATTTAACGTCATAAGACACAATTTTTTACTTTTAGGAAATAAGCCTAAAACAGATTAAAAACAAATATCTAGAATAAAGATTAAAATGCACTATACAGGGTGACAAGAAATAACTTGTACGAAGTTTCAAACGAAATATCTGTAACTACCACTAAAGTTATAAATTTATTTCATTAAGTATTGATCCTAGAAAGCGACTAATCAGGTGTAAGTAAATTAGTTGTGATAACCATTATGGTTAACAAACGATCTGCCATACTTAAATTACATAAGAAAAGGAAAGAAACAATGTGAAATTGTTCAACTATTGAAAGTGCATAAGCAGATGGTTTCGTACACAATCAAAAGGTTTAAAGAACTCGGACATGATGGTGACAGGCCAGGAATGGGAAGAAAGCGCACAGTTAACACATCAAGAAACATGAAAGTTATCAAAAACCGAGTACAACGAAATCCTAGGATTTTAATGAAAAATTTGCTAGAGAGATGTAGATCAACAGAGAAACCGCACGTTTGGTGGCAAGAGTAGAGCTTGGTCTTCGCCCTTACAAAATGAAAGAGGCTCAAAAGCTAACATCAGAGAACAAACGCACAAGACTTCAAAGGTGTAAAGAACTGTGAAAGCGGACCGCAGGTGATCGATGACAAACATTTGTCTTAACAGATGAGAATCTGTTCTCGTTTGAAGGAGCTCACAATTGCCATAATGATAGAGTTTGGTCAACAGAAGCATCTGGACCTTCTTGCATTGTTGAACGGCGTCAACGACTGCAATCTGTAATGGTTTGGGGTGGGATATGTGCTAGTAGGAAAGCACCACTTGTTTTTATAGATCAAGAGATAAAGATTAATCAACAAACATATCGTAAACTCATTTTGGAAGATGTTGTCTTACCTTGGTCGCAAAAGTTCTTTGGAAACAAAAGTTGGACCTTCCAACAGGATTCCGCACCTGCACACAGAGCTAAACGCACTCAAGATTGGTGCAAGAAAAATGTCCCTGACTTCACTGGAGCTCAAGAATGGCCACCGTATTCCCCAGATTTGAACCCAATGGATTATTCTGTTAGGTTCATCTTGGAGACAAGGGTGTGTGCTAAACCTCATAAAATTTTGGCGTCCTTAACCCTTTAACGCGCGCTGTCCTCGCTGCGAGGACGCAAAATTTAAGATCCAGCTGCAAAAATTCATACCGGAAATGTTTTAGTAAAAATCCACGTTTATAACATATCAGAAAAGACCAGTTTTTTAAACCTTAAAATTTAAAATTTCTTTTAGTTTAATTTAGTTTATGAATTCCGGTGGCGGTACAATTTAAATGTTTAAAATTGTCTTGCGCCGCAAATGGTTAAAAAAATCCTTATGCAAGGAATGGGATAAAATATCAGTAAGTGAGTTGCGGCCCATAGCCGAAAATTTTGTGACACGTTTAATGCTCTGTATTAAGGCTAAAGATAGCCACTTTGAAAATTTGTAAATATATTAGACAAAATAATGTATTCATATTTATTTTGAAGTTCGGTCGTAACATTTTCATTAGCATTAAAGTTGTAATGTATCATGTGTGTCCAAGTTATTTCTTGTCACCCTGTATATATATATATATATATATATAATGAAATTAAGATAATGTTTGCTTTAAAATAGTAAAATAATACTTTTTATATACCATATTTTCCGGAGTATAACGCGCAGGTTTGTTAAATGAGGTATAAACCGGAAATTTTGAATTACAGAAAAGCTATTTCTTAAGAAGATTTTGTTTCTTACAACTGTAGCTTTATTTGTAAATTTAATTTTCTGGTGCGTAACTCACTTATTTGACCTGCGCGTTATACGCCGGAAAACATCAATCGCGCAGAAAAATTCTATTTTTACTGTTGGACTCAAGTGAAATGATTTTATTTCTAATTTAAAAATAAACATAGGTTCGTAATTTTTTTTTTTTTTTTTATCCTTGCATGCCTTGTGGCACTTGCTTACGAATAGGTATATATATATATATAAATATATGTATCTCGGTGTTTGTGTATGCATATGTGCAATAATGTATACATAAATTTATAAACCATATTAAAAGTTCGAGTTACAATTTATTACGTAGTAAGAACTGGAGTGCAAACTTATGTGTTCGAAATATTTCTATAATCGTAAAACCATTATTTTTGTAATAATTTGAATAAGTCGTTATAGCATTTATTAGGAGAGCCATTATTAATTTAAAAAAAAAAATCTTATCCATAAATATGAAGAAAATGCACAGAACAAACGTATGATTTCCTTTTAACCATTAATTTGAAAACTATGACATTTTAAACACAGATTTTCCGTAGATAGACAATTTTACAGTGGTTCTTGTACAACTATAAATAAATAATAAAGAAAATTTAAAATTTAAAATCTGTAACTATAACTATTATTTAGAATTACACGAAAAGCTGGAAATGCATGAAACCTGAACTATTACGTATGCACTTTCTAATTATTGTTCACATTAGGTCTATAAACATTTTATAATACTGGCAAAATAAAACTTTGAATGTTTTCTCTCATGCAACTTTATAATTTTTTTCTCGATGTAGTTTCACATAAAAAAAAAAAAATATTCCTTATTCACTTATATTCTAAATTGTTCTGGATTTGTATTAATAAAAACAAGAAACAATTGTTAGCCATAGGTAAGATTTTTCTATATTTAGAAAAATAATCATTTTTATACGAAATACAACTTTCTTGGAAAAAAGTTACAAGGTAACATGAATATATAGGTAATCACGAAAAGTATTTTTCCTTATTCATATCGCCATACTCCTTTATATTCTGACTAACATTCATTCTAGGAAGAGAGATGAAAGATAACTGTTTTGTTTGTACAAGTAGAGTATCTGATTAAAAAAGTACAAAAACAGCGATTTGTAATAAGTTATGTCTTTTGCAGAACTTAATTTAAATATTTCATACAAATAATATAAAAGACTAATATTGTACATATCTTTTACACGTTGCATTTTCAAGGGGACTTAGTGGAAAATTTATAGAAGGAAAACAACAACTTAAAAAAAAAAATGAAAGAAAGAAATCGTTACGCTGTTTAAAATAAAATGGTACATGTTAACAAACAATTGATCCAATTTAGCTGAAACTAATATTCCGGTGCTAAATTTCACCATTTAAATAATGCTTTCTCGTAACATGGCACTATTAAAGTGGTGAAAATTAGCACCAAAACGTTGGTTGCAGTTGATCTAGAACAATTTTTCTGGTGAAATGTACCATTTTATTTTTAACAGTGTACTTATAATAGATGCCCGGTATATAATTCCTTTAAAACGCAAAAAGAAAATGAAGATATTTAACTTAAAGAAAAAACAAAATAAAATGTTTTAACTAAAGTGTATTTTACAAGGTAGTACAAAATGTACGCAAATCAGAAGTTTTTTACATAATATTTGAAAGTAATAAGTAGCGGGATTTTGAGTAATTAAACTCAATTAGCATTTTGTTCCTGTAATCAAAATTCAGATTTAGGCAAAAATCTGCAAACAGACAATTTAAAGGATGCGCTAAATGCATCTGAAAAAAAAAAATATATAATAATAAACACTTATTTGTAAGGATCTGTTTAGGTATGTAAAGCATGTTTTTCTGAGCAAGGCCCATCATTACGTTGTAAAATGTGCAGCCTATGAATAGTTGTTTAACAGCCTGCTGACTGACAGTTTGTCCGCAAATGTATCGTTATATACTGCATCACTTCCAGTGCTATCTTTATAATTTTTTGCACTGTCATAATGCTTCAAAATGTAAAAATAACAATTTCAAATGCCATAATGTTTAAAAATGTTCAAATCGATCCTTTTTATTTGTTACAAATCTAATTAAGCGTTCTGATTTTAATCTGTCACTTATTTATTTATTTATTTATTTATTTACTTTTTTTTTTTTTTTTTTTTTTTTACAAAATCCTTCAGTGTAACCTTTGGAATGTCTATCTATAAATTTATGACTATTGCTTTGAACAGTTCAAATTTAATTACAATAACCCTGTATACATAAATGTGTTCAAAATACAAAAAAAAAAAAAAAAAAAAAAAAAAATGTGAATTTAGATGTTTAATCGAATATCTTGAGACATACTCGATGGATTCACTTTAAATTTGTGGGGGTTTAAATGCCATTTAATACAACATAAACGAACGACAGTGAATATTTTGTCCCGAAGACAATATAGTGATTGATATCAAGTTAAATAACATGTAATGTTCGGATCGCATCTGTCAGAAATTCTTGTCTGTATGTCCATTGTTGCATGTATGTCCCATTTTTGCGTCAAGAGATCGATATACATGAAGGTATTAAAGATTATTTTGAAAAGAAAATGCAAAATACAAGACATTTAAACAAATGCAAAACCAATTTTTAAAATATTGATATACTACATGCATGTGGCATAGCATATTGAACTCAGAATACAAATATACTCTATAACAAAAAAAAAAAAAAAAAAAAAAAGCGACGCATCAAGAAGGAGTAATGCAAACTGGACACAAATTGACATACATACAGGTATTGATGGAATCAAGCACCAATTCATCATTATCGTCAATCCTACGTGCAACTGGTACTTTAGTGACTTTAAATACCCTGAATGGGCGGCTCAGTGGGGTTGAGCTCAGTCCCAGGATATCTCTTACACTGAGGACGTTTGGAGAATGTCCTATAATCAGCTCGGGATTTTACCAGTCTAACGCAACAATTGGACAGAATTTGGCATGATACTTCACAGGATTACATCTGCCAGCTCTATCAATTAATACCAAACCGAATAACTGCGTACATAAAGGCCAGAAGTGGACCAACGCATTATTGACTTATTTACTTTGTGAAGCCCTTTCTCTTGATTAAATCATTCAAATTTTCTGAAACTGTAATCAATTGTTTTTCTCCACATGCACATCACATATACCATTTTTTGTAACATTCGGACCACCATTTCCACCCCATCTACCATTTTTTGTCCCCATTTCTTCTTGATGCGTCGTTTTTTTTTTTTTTTTTTTTTTTTTTGTTATAGAGTATATATTAAATACCTAATGAAATATGAGCAGTTTTATTTTCTAATTATTTTGTTCATGTTTAATATTCGCAAGCTTTTTAACATTCAAATTCCATAACATTTTAATATAAACTTAATACATTTAATTAAAATACTTCATTGCACATTTAAAGGTTTGATAATTTTCTAAAATAATAAACGTTGAAGTGATATATTTGTCTGAAATCAAGTCTTTAAAAATATATCAACAAATAAACTGAAGAATTTCAGCTCATAAATATTTGTTGCTTACAGACATATCCTGTAATTATTATTGTTTGCTTTATCTAACACATGACAAATAAACGCTGTTCAATTTATCAAGAAATTAATTAGGAAATGCTTGTTTATTTAAAGTAAATTCATATCATTCGTTCTAATAGTACTAAGATTTTTGTAAAGCTGAAAATTAATAGATGGTTTACATGAATTTTCTTTGTCCATTTTCAGATTGTTTCGTAAAATGCCAGGTTTTGAATTTGTTAATAGCATGATTAAACGATTTCTTTTTCTAAACTAATAAAATTATCTGTCTTCTTGTTTATGAAATATCTAAACATACATATATTGTCTGAAGAAATGATTACTAAAGTTATGTAATATTTTTGGGTAGAAATTATCTAAAATTGTTTATACGGTGACTTAAAAAAATATTTCTATGTGATTATTGTTACTTTTTATTTTCTTTGATAAATAAGTATTTTTACAGACACTGTAAATGAAATGACTGCTATTTTAACTAATCATAATTAGAAATAAATAAATAAAGTAAATAAAGTAAATAAAGTAAATAAAATAAAATAAAGTAAAATAAAGTAAATAAAGTAAAGTAAATAAAGTAAAAAAAGTAAAAAAAAGTAAATAAATTAAAGTAAATAAAATAAATAAAAATAAATCAATCAGAAATTATAATCCTGGTTAAAATTGCATTTTGTATCGTCAAGTAGTAGAAAACTTTAAATTCAATATCAATTCAATGTCTAGCAATATTTTATAATTGCAATCTTTGTTCAAATGCATATTCGTCTAATAGACTACAATATAAACTCTCACCATTCTTCAAAATTAGTGGGAATTATTGAATACGATAAAACCTACAATTTGGTCACTCTAATTGGGATTAGTCAAAATTACGTATTGCTATCAGGAATTAATATTTGTGTGACACCATTTTAATAAAAGATAAATTTTTCTCTGAAATTCAGACTTTTCAAATGCTATAATTACACTGTTTTTTTTTTTTTTTTTTTTTTTTTTTTTTGTAAAATTACAACGAATATCCCTCATCGTGTGATATGATAAAATTCAAGCACTGGAGTTGTAAAAAATTTTCAAGCAGAAAGTGCTGTTTTCTTATATTCTCTATGACATCAAACAGTCATGTGACACAGATACGCGAATGAGCTTCAAACACAAATTAAAACTTTTAAATGTTTATTACGACTTCCGCTATGATAAACGGCAAATGAAAAACTGGAGAATCGAAGCTGTGATTAGAATTCACATTAGGTTCAACGACAGACAAGTAATTTATAATTGTTTGAATTTTGAATTTATCTCTTCTCTTTTTTTATTTCTGTCAATATAAGTTTCATACAGCTCTAGGTTTTATTAATGAAATCTAATCTTATTTAAAAGCCCTCGCACATGAAACTCCATTTTGAATTATGAGTAGTAAAAGTTGCAACACAGTAATTATTTCCTCCCGAAATAAAACTATTAAACAGCAACTTTTCTAAACTAATTTATTTTAAAAATGATTTAAATTACTATTACTTAGTGAAAAAAAAGTATTAGTTTTTAACTCTGAAAAATATTATGGCATTCAAATTAAGAACATTATTTGATAAATACTTAATATGAAACTTTTGGGCAATTTTTAGCATTGCATTTCAATATTTTTTTCTTTCTTTAAATTTCAAGTTTCCTTTATTTTATGCATCATGATTACATTTTTTTGTTGTTGTTGTTCGCTTTTTTAGATTATTTCGATGTAAATTATTACACAAAATGTATTGATAAAGATTTTTTTTTTTTTTTTTTTTATGTTTGCTAAAATTGTATAGATATATGTATTCTGCAAAATATAGTTTATTAAAGCATTGAAAACTCTCATTTTAATTTTAAAAATTGGCACATAATTATTTTAAAGATAGAATCAGCAATATAAGACTTTTTTATATATTTATTTAAAGGGTCAACTATTTTTATGTTCAAAATAAATTATTACTGTATAAAAATTCTAATATTCCTTTACGAAATAGAATTCATTGAAAGTTATTATACATATTATTTTTCCTATTAAAAATGCATAACATGTGCAAATTTATATTGACAGAATGAAAATGTTGAAATAAATAAAACAAATTAAAAGAAATATAACTTTAAAAGAAATAAAAATTAAAACCCATATAGCTTAAAATAAATAGATAAAATAAAATGAAATAAAAGACTAATATAAACCTGTTTTTTTTTTTTTTTTTTTTTTTTTTTTTTGAATGAAAAAAAAGGAATACAACACAACGTGTTGCAAAATTACAACAACCTCTTTGAAAATTCAAACACGTATTTATTTACAACACACTTGAAATTTACCGCACATGGTGCTGGCGATATCTTTACCTGCACATTGTGATGTAATCTAGCATGTTCATTTTTTTCAGTATGGGAGAAAAGTATTAAAAATTAATAAATAGTTTTTTTTATATGCAATAAAACAATAAAATGTTACTTGTCAGGAATCTTTGTAAAATCTTAAATCTTGTAGATGTTTTACTTTCTTTTTTGTTGTTTTGTGTGTTTCTAAGTGTAAGCGTTAGAACTTTTAATTATATATTTTTTCATGGAGAAATCATAATGTCATATTTCCCCAAATCACTTTTTTTTTTTTTTATCAGTAATTAATTAAAATATTAAACTCAATGTTATTAATAATATTAATTTTTATAATATTGCATTATATGTCCAACTAGCAGGCAACGCCCGCTTCGCTGGTCCCTATTTTTAAATGAATCACTATAATTACTGAATTCTCAAAATTGCATTAATTTTTATCACTTGAAAAAAAAAATAATAAAAAAAAGAGAAACAAAATCTGATTAGGAAAAATGTCGCACCGTGTTCTCAGTGTCTTCGTAAAAAATTCCCAAAATGCTCTAACTCTTATTTCTATTACTTTCCCCCTTCGCCCCCCCCCCAGTTCCGGTCTATTCTAATAATTTTACAAATTCGAAAATATCCGCAATCGATTTGTAAGTATCAAAAACCTATATGTACCAGTTTTGAACGATCTATCTCTATTTTTATTTTTTGCCCCTCCGCTCCCCCCTCTTTTCCGCCCTTCCCAATAATTTTAAAAATTCGAAAATATCCGTAATCGATTTGTAGGTATCGAAAACCTCTATGTACCAATTTTGAATGATATAACTCTATTTTATTTTTTTGCCCCTCCGCCCCCCCCCCCCACATTCCCGGCCCTCCTAATAACTTTACACTTTCGAAAATATTCCCATTCGACCTCTAAAACCTATCTGTACAAATTTTGAACGGCGTAACTGTATTTCTATTTGTTTCTGTCCAAGCCCCCCCCCCTCCTAGCGGCCCCACACATTCCTCCCCTCCTAATAATTTTACAAATTCGAAAATATCCGCAATCAATTTATAAGTATCGAAAACTCTTATATTTACCAATTTTGAACGATCTAACTCTATTATTATTTCTCCCCTACGCCCCCCCCCCCTGCCTTCCCGGCCCTCCTAATAACTTTACACTTTCGAAAATATCCCCATTCGGCTTGCAGGGCTCTAAAACCTATCTCTACCAATTTTGAACGGCCTAACTGTATTTCTATTTGTTTTTGCCCATAGCACCCCCCCCTTACCGCCCCATCCCTATTCCTCCCCTCCTAATAATTTTACAAATTCGAAAATATCCGCAATCGATTTATAAGTATCGAAAACCTCTACATACCAATCTTGAACGATCTAAATCTATTTTTTTTTTTTTTGCCCCTCCACCTCCCAGCCTTCCCGGTCCTCCTAATAACTTTACAGTTTCGAAAATATGCCCATTCGACTTGCAGGGCTCTAAAACCTATCTGTACCAATTTTGAACGGCCTAACTGTATTTCTATTTGTTTTTGCCCATAGCCGAACCCCTTGGGGATCGAATTTTCAAAATTCCAGAAATTAGTTTTTAGATATTTGTATTGGCTATATTTTAAAGCAAAAAATTTACGGATATGTGTTTTTTTGTTTGAGATATGAAGGATTTTGTGAAATCACGTTTTGCCCTCTCCCCCCCCCCTCCCTTGGGGGCGAATTTTGTGAAATCGCTTCTTAGTGTATGCCTACGTCATAGAAAGAACATTGTCACAAAATTTCATGCTTCTAGGTCTAGGGGTTTGGTCTGGGCGTTGATAGATCACCCCCTCACTCATTCAGTCAGTCATCAAGAACGATTTTATATATATAGATGATGACCAAACATAAAAAAGACGTCATTTTAAAAATTGGCATATATATATAGTTATGTGTGTGTGTGTGTGTGTATAGTCTTTTGGCATTTTGAAAAAAAATATAAGCAAATATTCAACACACTGTATAATCTGAACGCCATGTTAACTAAAACAATATCTACATACTTGTAAATGATTGTAATTAATTGTAAACAATTTTAATTATTTCATTTAAGTAAGTAAAATTCATTTGTAATTATTTCGTATATAAACAATTCACTTCCTTTATATTTATTTCCTTTATATTGATACTATATATTATTACACAGAAAAATAAAATAATGCCCCAAATAGCTTTACACAAAAGCACGCTTTCTGCCAAAATGGATCAATCAGTTTAAATTTTTTAATGAGGGTGTGTCATTATTTGTTTTCTTATGTATGAGAATAAAGTACTGAATATGTGAAAGTTATTAATGGATTTAAACGTTCGTAGATTCGTTGGGGGAAAAAATAAATTTTGAAAATTTTTGCGTGCCACCACATTTTTTGTGGCTGTTATAATGTCATGAAGTATTAGGCATATTTGAACCAAATTCTACATTTCATCTGATAGTTGTCAAGTGTATGGGACAATCAGACTTCTATCGGGAAAATCCTGCCTATCTAGCCTCCTCAACCAGTAGAGGCTCAGCAGACTCCGTAAAAGTGGCCAGCAACTTCACTTTCTCCTAAATTCCCCTCCTTCAACGCAAACCGCAACTTCAGTCATCCCTGAATAAGTTCCTTCAGCAGAATCTCCCTGAGGGCGTTCGTATTATTCAAATGAGAGTACCAGGAAAGCGTATAAATTAGGCTGACCAGATGAAAGTACCTTTATAATAGAGAAGCGTTAAAAAAATCTACAATTATCCAATTATGGATGGGGCCGCGGTAGGGCCTGTTGGTAGAGCGCCAGCCTCGTAATCGAAAGATTGCGGGTTCGGTACTCGAGCCGGCCAAAGACCGTGGTGTACATTAATGGTGGCTGGTGCACGTAAAATCTGTCGTGGCCGCAAAGTCCTCCATGTTCTCATCAAAAATTATACCTCTAGGGGGCACCGAAGCGGGAGAGCCATCCCTTCCGTGGAGGATCAAAATTGTGATGGTGTGTCCCAGACCGTCCACAATTGCCCATCTGATCCGCATTAGTGCGACGTGAAACCCAACCACAACCAATTATGGATGTATTTTTTCATTCCTAATAAATAAGAACTAAAAATAAAGTATTACTGATTAATAATTTATTTTCTGCAATTTTTTTAAAACTTAGAAAAATGCTTTAAAAAAAAAGGAAGTCCCAGTTGTCCCCAGAAAATAGGGACGTTTGGTCGGTATAGTATAAATAGTCCGGTCAGTGAAGGATGAATTGCTTCGCTTCTTCTTCGGTTCCTTTGCAGTTTTCACAGAGAGAAACTAAACTAGTGCAGAAGTTACTTTTTTTTTTTTTTTTTTTTTTTTTTTTTTTTTTGAAATGCCATAATAATGGCTGATGTTATAAAATCAAACTTTTCTGTTTATTATGAAATAAATTTGCATATTTTATTTAAGCAATTTATTTTCAAAGCCTTTCCAGATTTAAATTAAATACAGCTAAACGCAGTAACCTCGCTCCATTGTTAAAGGATCTCTGCAAACTGATTTATCTTATCGGATTATTAAGTGAAAGTTAACTCATAATCCAACGATAGTGAAAAGTGTTGCCAGATCTGGCAGATTTTTCCTTTAATAATCACCAATAATTTTTAATTGTAACGTTTACATAATCACTTCGAAGATTTATAGGATATTATATATATCAAAAATCACTTCTCAAAATTATTGGTGATTATTGAATAAAAAATTCGATAGATCTGGAAATACTGATACTGACTTAAATTGGTTTTAATTAGCTTCTAGTGCGTATTATTCAAATGATAGCAGAAGCAGTGGTAAAATATTTTCTGGTTTACGAATATTAGATGAATCAATTTCTATGACATATATATGCAAACAAACCTGCTTTATGATATGGATTATATTTTTAACTTTCCTATTCCATTTTCACGCATATCGGTTTTACAGGGGGCAGTGATTTACTGCAATAATTTTCAGTTTATATGAAGGCTATATCTCACACTCTATGTTATATAAATGTCACAATATTTATATTTGATATAGATATACAGTCGGCTGCAAAATTATTCGAGCACTAGCCAATAATTCCTATATTTAAAAAGTACACTTAAGACTGTTTTGCTAAGTAAATCCTTGTCGAATCATGTTCTTAGACTGATTAAGAACATGACTCGACAAGGATTTATTTAACAAAGCTGTATTAAGTGTACTTTTTTTTGGCAAGGATTATTGCTAGTGCTCGAATAATTTTGCAGCCGACTGTATATAATACAAATTGACGCTGATTCAATTTAGGTGTATATCGTCCAAGAGTTAGCTCTGCTTTTCATTTCTGTGATTTTCCAGATGATTTTATCTCAGAATCTAATTAGTTAAAATTCCACCAGATCACATAGATTAAGTGTACAATGGGCGGTGATAAAATAATTAAATTTTGTGCATGTCAACTGGTAGGAGACGCTGTTAAACTGAATAGAATTGAAAAAAAAAATTTTTGATGAATGTTGAATTGTATTTATACAGAGTACGTTTTATTTTTTACGACATTATTTAAGGTAAATTTATATTTTCCATGAAGAATAAATCACATTTCATAATTTTAGTTGCTGTCAGTTGTAATATATATATATATATATATAAGTATTTTTCAATATTGTGTAATAAGTAGTTTTCAAAATTTCTAACACGATAAACATTCTTTAAAAAGAATTCATCGAAAAAACTTTTTGCATTATCTTGCTTGATTGCTTAAACCTTGAAACATTCCCCATTACTCCTTCTATATATTTATTTGTTTATTTTGGGGTGTTTGTTTAAATTCTTGGGAATAAATGCAGGCGAACATTCAATCTATTGTTTCAAAAATTAAATTGAGTTTTTGTTATGCTAGTGTTCATTTTGTTTAAATTATGTATATATTTTAAATGGTTTTCTTTCAAAACAATTTCTCATAAAACAGTTGAGAGAAAGGAATGAAAAGGAAACTTGGATTAAATGTCACTTTGAACGTGATTTTTCATTTGCTTCAAAGTTGATTTTGTGTAAAGAAGTTTCCCTTTTTTTTTTTTTTTTTTTTTTTTTTTTTTAATCCTTAAATATATATTGCATTTTCTGTGTGATATTATTGTCATTTTTTGTTTTTGTATATTTTATGTCATTAGATATTTTCTAGCTACTTTTTAAAAGTAAAATAACAAACAAGTATGATTTTATGCATTTGGTTAGAATACGAATTAAATAAAAACACAAAATAAGAATTTAAAAAAAAAAAATTAAAATTCGCTTTTTAGATTAAGTGAGTAAGAATAATTAAAAATGTAAAAATTACATATTTTGTTGGCAGTAACAGATGATAGTTTACACTTTAGTGAATGCGCATTCCTTTTGTTTATTTGTTTTATTCCTTTTATTTATCGTTTTCTTTGTTTATTAAATTGTTTTGACAAGTTTTTATTAGTTTCAGAAATTGCTCAGATACGCTTTTTTTTTCTGTTTTTTTTTTAATTTATGCAATTCATGTCCCTTTTAACAGTACATTCACAATAATTTTTCTTTTACTGAAATATATAAATATTTAAACTTTTCAATAATTAGATTTTTGTGACAGAGTGATATGCTGAAAAAGTATTGATATTTTTGGTGATTTCAAAAAATTCTCAATCATAGAAATTTCAGCTTTTAAAAATAGAAGTGAAAAATTCTAATAAACTTTAAATATTTCATAAACATCACGTATTAGCATTTTTTTCTTATGAGAATTTATTTTAACATGTAATATGTTTATATTTAATTTATGTTCTACAAATCTTAACTATTTCATCCATTTTGTGAGCTAATTTGTAAGATTGCCTTTTCTTCTAACGTTATGTATAAGTGTATATTATGTACAGTCGGCAGCAAAATTATTCGAGTTCTAGCAATAACTCTTATTAAAAAAAAAAAAAAAAAAAAAAAAAATCCTTGTCGAATCCTGTTTTTACTCAGTCTAAGAACAAGATTCGACAAGGATGTGATATCGAAAATCACGTATTCTAAATTATATATTAGATTTCAAAATTTAATTATCTTCCAATTCATTTTCTATCTTTATAAGAAGCGATCTAAAATCTGCGGTTTCTCTTCTAGCAAATTATCAAATTCAATACCTCTCTATTGCTTCCAATAAATAAAAATAAAAGTAAGAGATGCGGTTTCGCTCGCATAATGTCTGTGAAGTGCAAATCTTCATATTACCAATATTTTCTTGAAAACTTCAAGATAAAAGTTTTTTATTACGAGTAACTGGATGAAATGACACGGGGAGTTTTAGAGAGAACTCGGGGATTCTTACTTATCCAAGAGCAGCGGCAAAAATGATCAAAGTTTGCCTCATTTACTTCACATCAAAACCACAATATATATTGCCAAACTTCATTCTGATAGACAAAAGAACAACACCGACTTTTTTCAGTTGCGCATAAATCAGTATAAGTTTTTTTTAAAAAAAATATTGGCGATTCTTTTCTTAGCCAAAAATACCGTTATCAATTCGTGATAAGATTGGAAATGTACGTTAGAAACTCAACCACAAAAATTTATGGTTAAAGACTTATCCTCAGAATTTTAGCCGATACTAAGTACATAATTTCTATTTAAAGAGCAGATGCACGTGTTCTATGTTCAAAAGGGACACATCAGGAAATATTTTATTCTATTTTACTTTATTGAGACGAAAAGATTTGCCTTCACAGACATTATGCGAGCGAAACCACATCTCTTACATTTATTTTTATTTATTGGAAGCAATAGAGAGGTAATGAATTTGATATTTTGCTAGAAGAGAAACCGCAGATTTTAGATCGATTTTATAAAGATAGAAAATGAATTGGAAGAGAATTAAATTTTTAATCTAATATATAATTTAGAATATGTGATTTTCGATATCACAAACGATTTATTTAAGAAAACAGTATTAAGTGTATTTTTTTTAATGTCGGAATTATTGTCTAGTGCTCGGATACCTTTGCTGCCGACTGTATGCATAGCATTTGCAATAATTACTTCTCCAAATATGTTAAATCTAGAATAAAGTATTCTTTTCTGAATTAATTGAATTCCTCTGAGATTCGAATTCCATTATTTACATATACGAAAATAATTTGGTCTTATAGAAATCCCAAAGGTAATGAAATTTAATAAATATTATTTGAACATCTTACATTAATCTTGGAAATATAGTTTAGAGTCAAATTACATTTTTTTCAAAATTTTGTTATTTCAAATTGAATATTTTCTGTGATTTAATGTAAATATTTAATCTTATAAATATATTAAGAGCAACCGGTTTCATATTTTTAAATAGAAATATCATTTTTTGAAAATACGACTAAATTAAATATGACAATCTTTAAACAATATACTGTAAAATTTTGTAAAAAAAAAAATAATAATAATAATAATTAATCGGAATTTTCTTTTACAAGGGATTTTAACGTGAATTAAAGTATGGTGACCAGATCAGAGTACTTTTATAACTGAAAAGTGATTAAAAAAAACTCCACATTTATCCAACTATGGATGCTTCGCCAATTGCCCATTTCGCAGCTCTAGTGCGACATAAAACTCAATCAAACAACTAGTTATGAATTTATTTTTCATTCTTATTAAATAAGGACATAAAAATCATTGATAAATTATTTACTTTTTACCTTTTTTCTTTTTTTTTTTCAAAACTTCATAAGTGTCTAGAAAATGAATGTTGACTCGATAAAATAAGAACAAATGGTCACCTTAATAAAAGTCAATAATTTTGGACATGCTGGGAAGAAATGCTGCATATAGATTAAGAAAGTATAAATGTAAAACAACAAGATTATTTTAATGTTGTGAGGCCTTATCCATAGTAAATCGAGATAAGATTGAAAATGCAAGTTGTCTATGGAGAGTTTGGTTAACTGAGGATGGATTGCCATTGTTTATCATTTACTTGCCGTTAGTTTCGGAGAAAGTGCAATTTGCCCGTAGAGAGTTTGATTAGTTGAGGGTGACTCGTCTATTCGACATTTGCTTACCGTCAAAAGTACTTGGAACAAAGTTTCGAAATTGGGGGACTTTCTCTTGTATGCCAGTATTTTTAGTTAATACTCTTCAAGGTGACTGAAGTGAGATATTGCTCCGGTTAAACAATTTACGTTAAGAACCGTTATTTTTCTACCATTTGCAAGTGTGTAAATAAACGGCGCTGAGATAAGTTTGATTGAAAGTTACGCAAATTTACGAGGTGAATAATTCCTCTCTCCAAAAAGCTTTAATAGAAGAGATTAGTTTTATATAATAATTCTTTTTTAACTTCAAAACAACTTTAGCGTGTGAAATGGGAACAGTAATAAAACAGCCCTTGCAATGGCACCCAACGATATTCGACGTTCTGTTCTTCCTCATATTATTTTGCCAGGTCAAATAAACAGCATTTTGAATCTTCAAGAATTATGCATCTGGAAACAACTGTATGATAACTTGATTAATTAAAATATAATATGATTTAATAAATAAGAAAAACATGGTTAGCAAGGAACATAAATTGAAGAAATTTGCTGCAGTTGCTTTAGGTCAAAATAATATAACATTATTTTCAACCACTGAAAAATCTAGTCACGAGTGTATCTTTAACGAAGCAAGTATTAGTATGCGTATTTATTTCTTTAAAATATTATCTATTACTGTTTGTAATAGTGCGCTTATCTAACGAATAGAGCAAGGGAAAAAAAAAAGTTTAAAATTCGATTTAAACAAAAAATAAATATTGAAAATATGTTGCATGAAAATGTAAAACAGTTGCTTTTATCGAAAAAGAGAATGGACGTTAGAGGGTTAAAAAGTTTACTTTGTTCAAATTTTTAGATTCTTTTATAATCCTTTCAATTTTTGTTGAATTTGTTTAATGCTTGCATATGTACAATGTTAAAAATAACTCTTAAAATTTCACGAATAATAATAGTTGAATTTAGGCAAATTTTCTGAGGCCGTATATTGTCATTTTAATGGAGCTTATTACTAAAATGGAGAAATATAATGCGCCCATATTCTAAAATTAATGGGCTCAAAAAAAAAATATATATTTTAGGTCATATTATATATTTGAACAGTGTAAATCTTACAAAGAGAAAAAAAAAAAAAAACACCTTCAACTACAACGAATAAGTGTTCATTTTCTAAATCCCTAAACAAGAAATATAGATTTCCAAGCTAAGGCACGCCAGTAAACTGAATCGACGAAATGATCAAGAATTTATAATCTATACATTTCTAGATGGCGAAACAATATTCTGAATATTCTGAATCCTTTGTATTGTGAGACATTATCGCTTGATTTTCTAAAATTGGGTTATAAACCAAGATTATAGATGCTAAAACTCGCCTATCGTATTCTTATTTATTTGCGGAGATTTTTAATAAAAAGCTCCAAAATTCTAACAGAAATTTCTAGAAATTGCTTTCAAGGGGGACGAGAATTTATGAGGATGACATTGAACTATTTTTGCTAGAGCCACAATTCTGCTAGAGCCACTATTTTTGCTAGAGATTCTAGATGTCAGTTACAGAATTTTTTCTCAGTGTATGTCAAAGAGAAAAAGTGAATAGCAGACACCTGTTTCGGTAGCATTTAATGTACAGTTCAACGATAGATTCACTAAAGGCAGTACTCTAAATGCTACCGAAACAATGGCTGTTATTCAAATTTTCTCTTTAGCGTTACAAAGTTGAAGATTTTTACTGGGTTCAATTAATCCAGCGCCACATTTCTTTTTAATGTACTGTAAATATAAGTTACATAAATGAACTAAAGAACAAAAATTTATTGAAATATATCATTTTATTATTATTTTAACCATAGTAATCATGTTTTAGAATAAGCAATGAAATAAATATTAAAAAAAGAAGAAGAAACCCTCAGAAGTGAATAATAATCTTAAGAGTATTTGATAAAATGTTATTTAAAAGAATTAATCCTGCTTGATCATTGTATATTTGTTTTTCATTGTAATAGTTATCGATTTAAATTTTCTGAAAATAAAATAAAATAAAATTGAGGAAAATTCTGCGATCGAGAATGTTTCTCGATATTTTGACGTTTAGAGGCGAATTTAATTTTAGTTTAAAGTTCTAGATTCAATCTTTAACCTTCATATTTTTCTTTCACTATTATGAGAATGTAAAAAATAAAATAAAATAACATTCAAAACCTCCCATCTTTTTACATAATAATCTATACTTACACATCATTATAAATTAACCATTTACGAATTATTTATATAAAAATAGTCTTTTATTAGACTTTTATATTTATTTACATTTACATTTACATTTACATTTTTAATTTTAATTATCTTAATAATTTTAAGTAATATATTAAACTAAGAACATTTAGCGTATTTCAGAAAAGCCAAAAGATTCTTTGATATTAAACCTTTTAATATTTTTTAATGTATGAGGGGTAATCAAGAAGTATCGAACCTTATTTTTTTTCACGTAAACCAATGATGCGAGAGAGTCTTTCTTCAGTGTAAATGCAGGTGGAACACGCCTGTACAGTTGTGAATATTTTTCCGCCCGCAGAAAACGTCAGTAGCTGGCAATCGACCAACAAGTGAAGACGTGCTGTGAGCAGTCGATGGATTTTAGTTTTTGCAAAATGAGAGAAAAAACTGGACAGCGGTATTGCATCAAATTTTGCGAAAAACTTTGCGATACCGTAGTAGAAACCATTCGTCAGATTTAACAGGCTTAAAAGAGTCACGCATAAAAGAGTGGTACAAACGCTTCAAAGATGGCCGCACACAAGTGAACATGTTGACCATTTTTCTTGACTTTTGTGGTTTGGTTACATCATGAGTGCATACCACAAAACCAAACAATTACAAATGAGTACTACCAGGAGGTCCTTCGTCGCCCTTCTGGTGATGTGTAGCAAAAACGATCGGATATGTGGGCAATAAAAACATGGAATTTCAATCATGATAACGCGTCTGTTCATTCTGCGAATTTGATTTAGACTTTCGTCGCCAAACGCAACATTCATGTGGTTTATCAGGCTCCCTACTCACTCAACATGGCTCCCTGTGGTTTTTGTCTATTTTCCAAGCTGAAAATTCCTCTAAATGGTCCTGATTGAAGTCAAGAAAACACACCATGTGGAATGCGACGGCACGGTTTCTCACCATTCCAAAAACTGAGATCCCTATGTGTTTCCAACAATGTCAGGAGTGCTGAGTGATGCGTGTGCATTACTAAGGTGACTACCTCGAAAAGATTAATCTTTAGAGTTTCCAAAGCAATAAATGTAATTTTACCAACTAAATTTGCGCTATTTTTTTAACACGCCACGTATATTATAAAGTATACAGTAACTTCCATTCATCCTATAATAATAAACTGTTATAATTAAAGATTGAACTTTAAAATTCCTGCATATGAATGATCCATTTAATAGTCGAATGATTAGTGCTTTTGCTGTTGATTGCCAGATTCTGAGTTTATATCCCACTGAATACATTGGCGTTTGTAGTGGCTCGGAATACTGAAGTCTCGGAAAATGACTGATATAATGTCTGTTTTCTTTTAGTTTTGACATTCTTTTTAGACATTCTTTTTTTATTATTTATTTATTTTTTTTACTTTTCATTTATAATTCTTGTCACACAAGTTTTATATTTACAATAGGTTTTATTTATATTTACTGTTCACTAAAATAAAGTACGTTGCCGCTTTGTTCGCAGCACTCGAGCCTACTTTGTTCGCCTGACGAAGTGTCGTATTTTTGTTTTTCGACCTGAAGCAATTACAGCGAATTTTGGCATTTTATGGTGTTTATTCCAAGTTTTATACTTATCACTTTTAATGGCTAGCTGTGGGATGATTTTATAAGATGTTGATCTATTAGTTATATCTTTTTATAGAAAACATAGCTTGGCCAAAAGAAACTAATAAAAACTGCGCAGCTAATATAAAACCCAGTGGCGCTATGCTATTTTTATACAGTATATAAAATTACTTTTCAATGACATACTTTATATACAGTCGGTAACAAAAGAGTCCGAACACTAGCAAAAATTCCTACGTAAAAAATGTACAGGACTAAGAACAGGACAAAGATGCTGACTAAGAACAGGATTCGACAAGGATTTATTTAACAAAAGCGTAAGAAGTGTATTTTTTTTACATAGGAAATTTTGCTAGTGTTCGGACACTTTTGTTAACGACTGTATATTATCGTAGAAACATGCGACAGGTGCCAATCAATTTTTAATAACGCCTAGTTATTGACACAATTGTTAAATATTTGTTAGGAGGTCGTCGGTTTATTAAAATTTACCTGAATTTCGTTTTTTCAGATGGTATCAACAATGTTTGACTGTATATTTGAATTTCTGAGATCAAGGCGGTTCCGTTTATATGCTTTAAATTGAGAGTAGAGCTACAAGCGAAAATGTGTTAAGAGTAAAACATTATAGTATTTAAAAGTATTAAATTAAGGTCTCACACAGAAAAGTATTATATTCATTTAGATAATAACTGGAAAGAAGTTTAACAAATTTAAATATAAAATGAACTAAAGTACTGCTAATTAAGAAATTATGTGGGGATCTAAAGTTAGTTGGATAACTGTTTTAAGTCATGCGTATGCAAAGTTATAAAAGACACAAAAAATAACAAGTGGCCCCCTAGGAGCAATAATAATTGAAATATTATTGTAACTCAAAAAATAATGATCGGAATAAGCTGTAAATTTGGAAACTAGTATTTTTTATGAAGCCTGTTCTGTTCGTGCTAAAATTAGTATAGGTCATAATTAATATGTATATTTTTTGAAATATGAATTTATTAAACTTTTCATAATTTAAAACATGTTATTTAATCATAGCCATACATGAAATATGCTTGGGACAATTCAATCTGTCGCATAATAAAATGAAATTTGAATATAATAATTTTTCGGTAATGTATGAATTAATGTTTGTCACATTCATTTAACAATAATCGCATATCACTATTTGGATATTTGGACAATTTATAACTCTAAGAAAAATTGAGAGAA
This sequence comes from Salticus scenicus, assembly GCA_963930645.1. Classification (NCBI taxonomy): domain Eukaryota; kingdom Metazoa; phylum Arthropoda; class Arachnida; order Araneae; family Salticidae; genus Salticus; species Salticus scenicus. The sequence continues at coordinate 21,712,611 of OZ005654.1, forward strand.
ATACATTAACTACGTATCATTTTTCAGGCTCATTTAATACAAATAATTCCAAAACTTTTTTAAAAAATGGTAGTTATTTATGGCAGTTTTATCATGTAGACGCTCCCCTAAATCTACCAAATACCGCTTTAAACTAGATGTTATTACTAATTAATTGGCACCATTCACATATTTATAGGACGATTTTGTGATAATATTAGTTGTAGTGGATTTTTTGTTTTCTAACTGTACAAACATTGGCTGTATAGCGATTCTCCAAACTCAAACTCGTCTATGCTTTCTAAAAATAAATTACGAATATATATATATATATATATATATTATAGATAAATTATATGAAGATTATTTGCAATGTTTGTATTGGGTATATTTGAAAAACATTTAGAATGTATGTACATATAAAAGCGAAATGTACTTCTAAAATGGTATAAATCAATCCAAATTGGTATTTCATAAAAACAATAAAAAGGTTAAATTTAGATGGTGTTTGACCACTTAGATATTATTTATTCGTTAATGAAATTTAAATGTTCGCAAGCAAGAATATCCTGTTTCTAAAATGTGAAATATTTACGACAGCGTTGCTTGAAAGAAGGCTGTTCCGTTTTTAATACAATCTCTGACATTTATTGGACAAAAACAGGACACAAATTGGACAGGTCGTTTATTATTTAGAACATTATATTCAAACCATTTACTTAAATTTTAGAATATAAAATTCACGTTTTCTGAGTTATAATTCCTTTGTTGTTTTTTAAACGGAAAAGTCCATTTTACAAATAACAGAAAACAAGAAAAAAATTTTGTTTTTCAAATAATTGTGAAATTTATGGTTAAAAAACGACTAAGGATATATTACATATTTCTCTAGTATTCAATTATTTCTATTCTGCATATTACAAAAATAAATAAATAAATAAATAAAAATTAAACAATTCCGTAGAAATAAAATTATGTGATATGCCGAATCTTGAGTTTGAGTTTAGTATTTTGATTAAACAATTATTTTTTTATTTTACCATATTTATAGATATAATAATTTAAAAAGAATTACGTAACCCTTATAAGTATCATTAAATTTATAAAACAAGCGTTTCTTTTATACTATAAATACTGCCTTAACTATGAAATATTTTTTATTTATTTAGTTCATTAATTTTTATATTTTTTATGCTTTCTTTCAAATGTTTTCAAGGTTAATTTTTAATATTTCAATCAAACACATTAAAAATATTATATTCATTTCAACGATAAATTTAAATAACCAATTGGATAAATGATTGTGTATTATAACATTGGCTAAAGTTAAACTATCTGGAAAGGTATTAGTAAGAAAAGTTATTTTAAAAATGTATGTTTGTAATAATAATTATTAAAAATATATAGCAATATATATAAAGAATACTACATTTACTATCAATTTAATCAAACAATAGACTGTGACATTTTAATTATTAATAATAATGTAAAATTGCACACATAAATATCTATGAATATATATATATATATATATATATATATATATATAATAAATACAAAAATATTGTGATACTATGTATTCTTCCAGTATTGAATATGGATATGAAAAAAAAAATATAAAAACAACTTTATTGATATTTTTTAATTAAAATTATACACAAAACATAAATATACATTATGCAATTTTATTGTCCTTATATCTTTTAACTTCGAAATAACAAAATCTAAATTAATAAGATTCCAGTGTTGACCAAAAATTTTTCTGACAGTTACGAACGAAAATGTTATCATAAAAATACATCAATAACTGCTTAAAAATAGAATTATTAAATGTAATCCTTCAGAAGACGACAAAAATAAGTGTTGAAGTGTAGAATTAAAACATCAACGTAGGTATTAAATACATTGAAGTACGACAAAAGTAAAATACATTAAAATTTTTGAATTTATATAAAAAAATTTATTGAATTTATTTTTTATATAAAAAATAAAATTATGGTATATCACACTGCAAACCTAATCCGGCAAATTGTTAGTACTGCCCATTTTTCTACACCACTTAAATTTGAGAGCCTCTTTTTAATTAAGAAAACAAAAACTCTAAAAATTAAGTGGTGTAGAAAAATGGGCGGTACTAACAATTTGCCGGATTTGGTGAGCAGATCTGCATTAACCCTTTCAGGGGCGATGGTGCCACTACAACATCAGATAATTTTAATTTTTAATTGCAAAACTCATCCCAGAAATTTTTTAGAAAAATTTTATTTTTATAACATAGCAGAAAAACTCGTTAATTTCTTTTCTTTTAATTTTGTTCGTGTGTTCCGGTGGTAGTGTAATTTAAATTATACAAATCACCTTGCGCCGCAAAGGGTTAATATTAATTATATAGTGCTGCTAGTCCCGCCCTTTTATTTACACCAGTAAATTTTTAGAGTAATGCTCTATAAATGCAATTGCGATTCAATAAGAAGAATAATACTCTAAAATAACACTGGTGTGAATATATATATATATATATATATATATATATATATATAATGATGGGGCTAATAACACTGCGGAATATTAATTAGGATGTTGGCAGGTATGAGTATAATATAATTTCGAAAATGTTCACAAATATTGCAATAATATTTCCAATAACGTAGCAAATGTAAATTACAATTTTTAGAAGAATTACGCAATTACTATCGCATTACTTAACGTTAATGACGGCTCAATTGTTACACATTTTATTTAATAAATAGAAGTTATTATAAACGGAGGAATTTTCACATTGTACTTAAATTATGTAGTATGGGAGGCACTCGTAGAGCATAATGTTGTTCCGAATCAAAATTTTTCGAAAAATTGAAATGTTTTGTTTTGCATCTTTATGATCAGCTAAATGTTTAATAGCAATTTGTGACTTTTTTTTAGCTATTTTATTAAATAAAAACCCATATAACAAGAACGCTAAAAGGTTAAACCGAATTTATTTTACTTATTTTCATATGAGATTAAGTAAGTTAAATAACGAGGAATCAAACACCTAATTAAAACAGTTATTATTAAATACTAAATTCAAAAAATAATAGTTTAATGAACTCATTTAGAAATTAAAGTTTATTTTTGTATAAAAATATTAATGATAATATTTTTAAGCGGGGAAGTAATTTAAACTAATTTCAGAAAAAAAAAATTACAAGCTATTTGTTTTTAAAACAAATATATAGAAATACATCGCAGTTTTCTCTTCGGAAATCTACAGAAAAAAAATTATCTTGCGCAAACTAGAAACACACCATTAAGCATGTTCTCAATTAAGTCTGAATTCCGCTTAACAAATTAGTAATTCAGACGGCAAAAGTATGTTTTCTTTTGTATTTTAATAAAGCTGCATTTGTTTTTGAGAACTTTTCATTAATTAGGTTTTGATTACTACAAATCATTTTTCATCAAGATGAAAACAATATGGAAAGAGATGGAACTTTTAAAATTATTTTAAATAAATATTTGTTAGCTAGAATATAAAGAGATTTTACATAAATGATAATTTCCACATGCGAATTAAACATTATTTATTTTAGTATATTTTCCCATTTTCATATTGAATAGCGGTATGCGTTCACCGAAAGGTTATATGGGCAGGAGAAAGTTTGGCCTATATATATATGTATATATATATAATTTGGTAGATAGGAGTAGTTCATGTTTTCGCATAAGATAAAAATAAGATAAAAATAAAATAAAATAAAATAAAATAGATTTTCTGGAAGAGTCGTATGCAAAAATAAATAAATAAAATAATAATAATAATAATAATAATAATAAAGAACAATTTTCAATAAATTTTACCCTACGTGTAGCCTTGTAAAAGTGCTTATAAAAAGTAAAAATAATAATAATAATAATAATAAACAGATATAAAACTTTTGTTTAAAAACTAGTTCATACTGTCATGAAGAAGGGAGCAAGATTTCAATACGTTCGGTGAATTAGTTTTTATGAAATCATGTTCCTGGATTTTATGAATGAACATACGAAATCAGGTCCCACCGGATGCAATTTTCCAAGATTTTTAATGAAAATTTTATAAAATATTGTTTTAATATTGCTTTTTTATATGCACAGATTTATGAATATTTTTTTTTTCCTAATAATCAAAATAGAGATAATATGCTTTTTCCCAGATTACGTAACTCATGCAATCCCTTAACAAAAAATACATAAAAAAGTTTGCGTTTTTTTTTTTTTTTTTTTTTTTAATTCTAAAGGAAGGAAATCGACTAAAATATCTATTTTTTTTTTTACATGCATACTACTTATGAGTTTTTTTCATTGTTTGTAACATTACCCTGCCCCAGATCCTAAATGTTTTATATTCATGTGATACTTAACACATTCGCTGCCACTGACGCGCTGGCGCGTCAGCATGGCGCTACCTCCCATGCCGGTGACGCTCTGGGGCGTCAATCGAGTATGATAAGTAAACTGCTTTAGTTTTAGTTCGGATTTGGAGGTTGAACGATGAGGTTTTTGTGGCACGTTAGTGAAGCATTATTTTTATATTTTCAGTGCGTGGTTTTTTAATTTTGTGTTTAATTTTTTTTTTTTGTGCAGCCAACGTTTTTAATCATTAAAACACTTTTTTTAAATTCGGCTTCTGAGGATGGATATATAAATTTTGGTGGCAGCGAATGTGCTAACTTTGAAATACTTGTTATATATGTTTCTTTACTTTCTAATATATTTTTACTTACCACTAGAGTATATTATATATATATATATACTAGCAGACCCGGCCACGCGTTGCTGTGACTAAGTTATACGTTGAATTATACGGCTGTAAACTATTTAGTACAGTCAAATTATTATTTACGAACGAAGACGAAAACGTTGTAGCCGATGTAAAAATCCACAGGGTTGAGATTTGAAACTTAGGTCAAAATTTGGAAGCGATTGATAAAAATTTTCGTAGTGTTGATATTAAGCACAAATTAATTTTATTGTAGGGTCCTATAAATTTTAATGGAGAAGTGATATATATTTTTTCTAATGCTACTTTGGATAAAATTGCTAAAATGACTAATATATAAATTAAATTCTATTAAAATAAAAGTATAAAAGAAACAGACGATTTTAAAATCAATTTTTATGGAGGAGTGAAATATAATATATGCTATAATGGATAATTTTACTATAAAATGACCTCATCATTTTAAATATTTTAAAGAGGGCAACAGCTGTAGTTATAAAAAGGAAAACAATAAGGCTAAACCAGAAAAATAAGTAAATTTGATAAATATTTTAAAACTTTAAAATTGGAAATCTTATGAAATATTGGACGTTTAAAGTAAATACATGTATCATTTTAAATAGAAAAAGATTTTGGATAAGTTTAGTGTATTTTAACGAAGTGATGAGAAGTTTTTGAGTATGTTAAAATTTTAATAGTAAATTCAAGTTAATAAAGATGGGAAATGTAAAAAAGAGGAGAAATAGGTGTCAAGATACCGACTGATATCAAAGCAAAATTTTGCGACACATCTCCCAAAAGTATATGTATGTGTATTTCCAACCTGCCTGGAAAACACCAACATGAGAAATAACTCAAAATTTAATTCTAAAATTAAAAAAAATAATTAAATTCAATTATTGACAATAAACAGAATAATAAACATTTTTCAAAAGGAAAATCTGAATCTGAAAATAAAAAATATACTGAAAGGTAATGCAAATTTGTATAAAAATTGCACCAAAAAAATTATTATTATTATTTTCCCCCTTTTTTTTTTGCATTATGAATGAAAAATCAAGAAATTTCTAAAAATTTATCATCACGCATTGTATATCGGTATTAGCATAAAAAGGAAAATATGAATATGAGAAATATAAAATACTATAATATGTAAATTTATATATATATATTACACATAAAATTTAAAAAAAGCAAGTTTTTTTTTTTTTTTTTTTTTTTTTTTTAATATTATTATTATTACTTTTAAAATTGGGAAACAAAAATATATTATATGGAAACAGAAACAAAAATATATATACAGAAATCTGACAATATTTAAGCATCCTTGTTGTTTGTATTATCTAAAAAGTTTTTAATTAATGATGCACCAAGAAAAAAATTATGTATCAACAAGGATACTTAAGAGTGAAAAAAAAATATACAAAACACTCACCAACCTTTCATAATCTTGACCTGAAAATAAAACTTTATTTTTATTAATTTTAATAAGATAGGAAATGATTTTCTCCGCGTTCGGTTCTCCAATTACCCCTTCATTTTAGCAAGACCTTGTGTCCTGATGAATAGGTGCATATTTAATGATTTATTTCACTTGACGCAAAATTTTACAAATCTTTCAGGCCTTAGTTCTAAGTGATATTTCTCCTCACGAAAATTAATGTTCGATTCGCCATGCACAAAAATAACAGTCCATTAGTGTCCACGGAAATGTTATCTCATGTATATGTTCTTTATTAAAAAAAAATCATAAGCGGACATCGTTCTTTCCCGTATGAATATTATGTCTCAGCAGGACTTGAAAAAACAAAAACTGTCGAAAAGACGAGTACTAAATTTGAAGACACTGTAGCAGAGAACATATGAAGCAACACAGGATGAAACAACAAGCTATGAAACCACAAAGGCCACAGTAGAAAAAGCGGCGGGGACTGCATCACAAAGCATTTTTTTGCGAATAGCAGAAACAGCGGCCGGCCAGCACAGAGTCGCGGAAAATGAGATCAAAAGTTCTCTGACTAGAGTCGAAAAGGACCAGCGCCGGTAATCCATTAAAGGAGATAGACTAAACACTGTATGGCTCTCGCAAACATATTGCGTTCCAGAGAGAAATATCGGAGAGCTGATGAGTCGAGCGTAACCTATAAACACAAGCTGCTATTCTCGGCGTATTGTCCCATACACAGCAAAAAGTATTTCACGATGAGAGGATCAAAAGAGGACAAACTGCCGATACGATGCGTCCAATCCATAGTGTGCTCCAATCAGTGACATCCACAATGATTTTTCTCACAATTTAAAAATAATACAGCGACGACAAGTCATGTAGATCAAAATCCTTCAATTGAGATTAAAAACCATCGCGGTAAATAAGTTTCCATCTTCTTAAAAAAATTGCTATGATTTTATATTAACTCATAAAGTCATTTTAAACAAAAATGCCCCTCTCTCTCACCAATGCATCTCGAACTGGTTGGTCGCTGGTCTAGCACCAAAGTGTGTCAAGTAGAAATCCTGGGATTCTACTGTTAAAGTTCCAATTTAATGTCCAGGTCCGTATAGCTGAAAAAGAAGGCCGTCGAAACAAAAAGAACTAATAGTTCGCAGCAAAACATATTTATTTTCTTTTGTAGAGGTTTCATAATAAAATGAACAGCACATTAATAGTGTAATTTCAGCATGACCATAAGTTACGAGAATGCAAAAGATAGGGGTGAGAGAGAGAGCTACGGGGTTACATGTTATTCAATCAACAGTTGTAGAGCGAATTCTGAAGTTGACTCTATTGCAATTAAGATCAGACTGATGAATTACGCCAAAATTATTAAAACAGTGCCAAACTTTCCAGCCAAAGCTAATCCTTTGTTTGTAGAATAATTTAATATAAATATTTTGAATTTATTAATTTCGTTACAGTAGTTTATGCCAAGTTTTATCGCCAGAAGACCGTTATTTAAGGGAGACACTCAGACTAGGATTTATTGCACATCCTGTGATAAAAAAAATCTAAATTACCCTTTAATGATATCAGAACAGAAATGTATTGCTTAATTTAGCCTCGAATGAATAAACATACGCAATTTAAAAGAATGAAAATGTAATTATGTATCCAACGGCTTATGACTGGAAATAATATTATTTTATATTTTATTTATTAAATGATTTAGAAGAGCTTATGAATGTCATTTAAAAGTAATATGTTTTATTTTTTTAGACTATTTATTAATAGCATAAGGGATAAAGTATTATTAGAATTAAGATATTTATTATAGACAAAAGCGAATAAATAAAAGTAATTTAGAATTTCGTTATCTATTTTTATTAGCTATTTAATTTATTGAAAATATAATAATTATTTATTGCCTTTATTTAAAGCTGTAATTAAAATTAATATATGTGAAGGAACGACTTCACAGGAAACATTGAGGATTAAGATAAGAATAATTAAAAAAAAAAAAAAAAAAAACTTTTTATATACCATGGTTTTAAATTTTAATATACTAATAATATACTAATTAAAAGGGAAATCATAAATATTCTATCCGCGTTTGTAATGATCGATAGATGGCACTTTCTGAACTGCAGTTGTTAGTAAATTATAATAGCCACGTGCAGTTATTATTGTTCTTTCTTGTTGTTCTATCATTGTTTCAGCGTGAAAGCTATCAGTGGTGTGATAATTTCACCTTAGCCCGCCAGAGGGCGAGCATTTCATTACAAACGCGGATCATAGTTTGAAGTCAAATTTGTTTTCAAATGTCTAAATAAAATATCTGATGTAAGATACTAATATTTTGCAGCGGAATAGATTTCATTTCTGTCATCCTTGGCGAAAAAAAAAGAATATCGCCAAATTATCTGGCAAAAATATTTAATTCCTTTCAAAAATCATGGTTATTTTAACAACTTATATTAAAACAGTAATGAATAATATGAAACAATATTTCGTACAATACATATTACATGTCATACATACGTACAATGAATAATACATATTACATTTCGTACAATGCATACATCTGGCATGTATATTTTAGTGTTACGCTTTTGATCGCCAAATAATAATAATAATAATAATAAAAGCCAAGGGCGACAGAGTTTTAAAATTTAAAATTAAAATTTTGTCAATCTGACAGCAAAATAATTCAATCTAACACCCTCGATAACTAATACATATCTATACCCAAATATAAGGATCGGGAAATAAATTTACTCGATTTTTAATAATTTCTTACAAAAAATCCAGTGGGCAATTAGCATAAGAAATCTTTTTCTTGGCTGCACAGACGGTCAGTGAGTCACACTTCGCTTGCGTATAGAACTCATAGATATAGTATAACATATATAGAATAGAGTGATCATTGGGGAGAAAAAAGTTATTCCTTTTCATTTGGGAAAAGACGACGTTTTTACCAAAATATGGCCGTCTTTCCCAGAGTGAATACACACGGGAATACATACTAATATTTTAGCAAATAAAATTTATGAATAATTTATTTGCTAAAGGGGAATGGAAGACTCCAGATACAGTTTCAAATTCATATTTCTTTCATTCTTTTCTTTTCTTTTCTTTTTTTTTTTTTTTTTTCAATACCACTTAATGGCTGTTTCCAAAGCTTTTATTTATTTATTTTTTTTTTTTTCGGCATCAAAAATCCTTGTACGATAACATGGGTATGAGAGATCTATATATATTACTATATCTATGATAGAACTACATTAGCACTTTATCAATGTGTATAAAATCTTTAAATTGATTATGACGTCAATTTTCGTGAGATGCATAATTTAACTTTTTATAATTTTTTAACGTTCACGTTTGATTAAATGTATTTATTTTTATGTCGAAAGAAAATGAACTCGTATTTTTTATTTTTATTTATTTATTTATTTATTTTTTATTTTTTGGCAACAATTAAATTAATGGAACTCACAGATATTTTGGAGCAACTTTAATAAAGGTCTATAATTAACAAATAATTGCAATAAAACAATATTTTGACAATAAATTGAGATAAAAACTATCCTATCTCTCAAGTTGGACCAAACTGCACACAGTGTGCAAAATTTCATTAAAATCGGTTCCTTAGTTTAGGAGTTTACCCCGGACAAACATCGTGACACGTAATTTATATATATATACAGATATAGCACCATTCCAAAATTTAACAAATAATGCTTCAAAAGAGGCTAAATGCATAAGTCACTTGAAGTATCTTAGCGAATTACTAGTGCGAATTGCTAGTTTGATGACGCACTCATGTCTAGATTTTTCATTTAATGAAGAGATGGACTATTATTTTCACCTGAAACAACTTTTACGAGTTTTTTTAGTCCATAAGGTTTACTTACGAAGTGTTTTATTTAGTAAAATAAATATTATTTGAATTTAACAAGGTTAACTTTTATATGTTTCAAACTAAAAATGTCTCGTAAAGGAACAGTGCTATTTTTAATTTTTTAATTTTTTCTTTAAATATTTATGATCAGCTATGTGTCTAAAAGCCATTTTTAAAATTAGTTTAGTAATTTTTAAAATAAATGATGTAGTGAACGTTAAAGGGTTAAATTTAGCAACACTGGTGTTAATCTACTTTAATAGCTCGTCGATTATACTCTACTAAAATACGTGGGAGAACAATATGTCGCAATCTGTTAGTTTATTTTTTCTGATATTCTGATTTTAATTTCTAATTAGAGGTATTTAATTGTACCACGAAATGGGTCCTTAGACCAATGTTGCTAGATTGAGGACTTTTTTTTTATTCAATAGTCACCAGTAAATTTGGGAAGTGATATTTCACATACATAATAGATGATCAGCCTTCGAAGTGAATAAGCCATCATCACATTTAATATTCAGTGGTGGATATTAAATAAAAAAAGTGTCCAGTCTGCCTTAGACGACAACTGGTAAGCTTGAAAAGTTACTTAGGATGCCTTTCACATATAAAAGAATGATTTGGGTGGCAATCAGACATCGAAGCGTTTATAAAATTTTACCCGCGTTTTATTATATTATTACCTTTTTCGCCATTAAGATTCTGTTTTTTTTTTTTTTTTTTTTTTTTTTAATGTTGTAATGCTAAAATATGTGTAAACATTATCTAAAATAGCATTCTAATTTTATCAAGAATCGAAATGGATTCTTTTTTTTAACACATAAATGCCGCTATAAATCACACTGAAAAATTTTGAATTTTCGCATATTTTTGGTTTCAATATGCATTTCTAATCATATGTAGTTTAAATAATAATAATAATAAAAATAAAAATATTTTGTTAGAATATATCCCCAAGATGGGAGATTTGGCACATAGTGAGGATAGAATCGATGTTCACAAACAGCAAAATATTTTTTAAATATTTTTCTTCATCCCTGTTTGGTATAAATTTTGAAAATATTTTTTTTTTGTTCATATCCGTTCTTTTAAACCCCTGTACTCGAATGGATTATTTTTGGTGATTTTTCTTTTCTTTTCTTGTGCAATAAAAACAGACAATTTTGTTTGAATAATAATGAAAAGAAAAAGTGGAATTTTCATTACAAACTTTTTGAAAAAAAAAAAAAAAAAAAAAAACAATTAATCTAGGAACTTAAGTATTCAATGTAAAGAATAATAATAATAATAAAAATATTTATATTAATTACTTGCAGACAAAAGAAAAATATTAATCAATTGCTATCACAGTGGGAGCTTTGGCGCCTAATGAGTTAAATTAACCTCAGTCCTAAAAATATTTTAATAATCATTAGTAAAAATAAATTCCATATTAAAAGTTTTATACAAAAATATATAGCGCTTAAGTTTATTAAAATCTGACAGTAATATTATTCTAAAACTTGAATTATTTGTAGAGTGAACAAAGATTATTTTATTTTAAACGTAAAAACTGGTTTCTTCAGTTTATTAAAATAAAATAAAAAATCTCTAAGTATTCATTACAGTGATATTTTTCCAATAAAAAATTTGTCACGAAATAATATTTCCAACTGCGTCATTTTTAAATTTGCAGATTACTTTCCTATCACACTAAAAAAAAACATTTGAAAGACGTCCTCCCAAATCATAATTTTTCTTTTGAAAATTCTACATAAAGCAAAACAAATTACCAAACTCAAGAAATAAATAATACATTTGTTTACCATGTTAGTTTATCATTGTTTTCGATATCAGGAAATCCATCTCTAGTATTTCTGATTATTACAAGATTAGTACAAGCAAGTAAAAGGTTTTCTTATTTGTAAAATAACACTTATTTATCAAAAGAACAACAAACACTTGGCATGATACTGTAAGTATTGTTTTACGTTTTTATGATAGATGTTTTCCGAAATGGTAAAAATTGCAAGCTGTTTCATAATTACGTATATATTTTTGTTGAGGTTCCATTTACTGAAATATACATAAGAAAAATAGAAATAATAATGCTTTTTATAAATGAAAACTGTGTTTTATGTTTGTTTTATTTTGTTTATGGTATTATCGAAAAATTTATACTATATATAAAAACTTCAATAATATGTTTTTTGAATATATCTCTATATATGTCAGATAGGGAAAAATGCCACAGCTGAAATAAGTACAAAAGGTGTTCAATATAAAATAACTAGTCATTTGACATGATAAGATACGATTTTTTTGCTTTTAAGGA